>CM030365.1:170280069-170687569 GCA_017893485.1 Hemerocallis citrina
GTAAACATTGGTGATGAATACCCCTAGTTACTAAGCACTCAAAATATTGGAGTAGATTGACTTTATTCAAATATATATATTTATATATATATTTTTTATCACTCTATTTACTTAAACTCAATTTAGGACTAGATCTAAAGGGAATAATTACCAGAAAAAGCATCACATTTGTTTATTATGTATAATTGCATGACTCATATAATCTTGTAGGGATTTTATGAAACTCAACAATCCTAAAGTAAATAAGTATCCTTCTTCTTACTTTATAAGAAATTGTTTATCTAAAAAAAAATCAAAAGACTCCATATAACTAAATACCCCTAATACCCCCAAACTTAGATGGAACATTGTCCTCAATGTTCGAAAGAAAATTTAAAAATAGGCATATGTCACATCTAGTAAGGAGAGAAAAATAAATAATAACTCAAAGAAAAATACTAATGAATAACTGAAAGAAAATAAAGGGAAAGTGTAAATACTCCCCTGAAAAATTGGGTTGCCTCCCAATAAGCGCTGTGTTTCGTGTCTTCAGCTAGACTGGATGAGTGTGTGCAATGTATTGAATGGCTTGCGGCTCAAAACTCATCCTTTTAGAAGGCTTCTCCCTCTGCCCATTTTCCTTGAACGTTTGAATCGCTCCATGTGGGGGAAACCTTTTGTAACAATTTATGGACCGTACCATCTTGACATCAGTTTATCAGCAGTGGTCCATCTTAATGCACCGTTGTGATTTTGCAAGACTCCCTGCAGCCTTGCTTCTTCATGCATGCTTAATTCTTCAGTGGCTGTCATAGGTAATGTCTGGTTTTCCCCCAAATAATCAAGTAGTGGCCTCAGGTGTTCATGTAGTGGCTTCAGATGTTCATATAGTGGCTTCAGCACCCCTTCTAGTGTCCTGGTAGCAGTCGACTTGTCCTGGTCATCAGTCGACTTGTATGTTTCCTCAGTCGACTGTTCCTCTTCATAAGTCGACTCGTCCTGCAACACACAAGTGTTATCAGATACCAACTCTTCAAATACAGATGCAAGCTTACCTGGATATGACTCTGGAGTTTCATGATGATGCTCTGTCTCTGCAATCCTCCAGTCATCGTATTCCATTTCATCTTGAGATAGTAGTGGAGGGTGCGCAATTGTTGCTTGTAATGGATCAACACTATGTTCCTGAAATGTTTGGTCACAAATTTCCTGCATCACATCAATATTATAACATTCATGATCATTGTGTGGAAGTTGTGGTGCATCAAACATGTTAAACTCAATCTCTTCCTCTAGTGTTATCCTTGATTGGAGCTGTTCTTGTCCACTAGGGTTAGGTATGGTTTGTGCTGGGAATTCTCCTGCCTTTCTTTCACTTATCTCCGTAGCAATTTGCCCAATTTGAATTTCCAATTTTTGAATGGCCTGTCCTTGTTGATTGTTTGTTTGCTGTTGCTGTTGGAGTAATTGAAGAATGGTGGATTCGAAATCCAACTTCGTCTGTTCTTGTATTGGCTTATCATACCCATTCTTACCTTGGAACTGCTGCGTATGCCCTGGTGCGAATTGATTGTCTTGATGGTTTTGCCACCCTGGGTCATACGTGTTTGAAAAAAAATTGTTCTGGGGCGGGTACATTCCCTGTTCTTCGTAGTTTGTGTGCTCCTGATCTGCGAAAGAAAACATGGGACATGAATTAGTTGTATGGTTAGATTGAACATAATTTGCACAAATTTCTTTTGGTTGGTTTTTTACGCCACCCAACGTTGAATTTACAAGCATATCAATCTTTTTGTTCATGGTTTCCATTTCTAATTGCATGTTATTATTATGAGAAATTTCGTATACTCCCTGTTTTTTCGAAGGACCCCTCCTAGTTGAGAATTGTTGTGAGTTCTCGCTGAGTTCTTCAAATAACTCTATGGCCTCCTCAGCACTCTTCCTCATCAACATTCCATTGCAACCTGCATCTACAATTGCTTTGTTAGCGTAATTTAAACCTTCATAAAATGATTGTACCTGGTCATCCTTAGGTATGTTATGCGTAGGACACTTGAAAAGCTTGTTTTTGAAATCCTTCCACGCCTCAAAAAACAAATCGCCATCTTTTTGTTGGAAAAGTAGAATCTCCCTTTTTAGTTGTTTGGTTTTCTGGGCTGGAAAGAACTCTTTCAAGAATTTTGTTGCCAATTGCTCCCATGAATTAATTGATCCTGGTTCCAAAGAATTATACCACAACTTAGCATTAAGTTTTAAAGAAAAAGGAAACAAGATTAACCTGATTTGTTCAGAGGTAAGCCCTTGGATGCTTTGTGTCCTGCAAAGATCAAAAAAGTCTTGTAGATGTAGATGCGGATCTTCGTCTGTTCTGCCAAAGAAGTGGGGCACCATGCTAAGTAATTGAGGTGATAGATACATATTCCCTGTGACTTTGGGTTGAAAAGCTATGCAAGAGGGTTGCTCAATATTCTGTGGAATGAATTTGTCTTGCATTGGTACTCGATTCAATATTCTTTCACCCATTGTTGCTTTTGGAACTCTTCACTGTACAGTCGACTGGTCCTTGAAGACAGTCGACTGGTCTGACCCTGTTTGTGCAGAAAGTAAACTAAAAGAAAATGTTAGAAAAGAAAAAGAAGAAATAAAATAAAATAAAATAAACAGAAAAAGATTTTACTGATTTGTAAGTTAAAATACTAAACAATCCCCGGCAACGGCGCCAAAAACTTGTTGTGCAATCTAGATACCTAAATAAATAGACTAAACTAGACACAAATTATAAAAACCTCGCAAGTGCACGAATCGTTTGACAAAGCGTAGCAATAGCAAGGGTCGATCCCACAGAGATTGTAGACTTTAACTTACTAATCAATAAAAAGACTAAAAATCATAAATGGTTGGTTTAGAAGCCTAAAAGAAATAATAAGATTTAAACTAAATTAAGAAGTGTTGAATCACAGATATTTATGAAGTAGTTGGGTTTAGATTGTCACCAATAGTCAGTAATGCTAAGTCACCTTCTGAACTCACTTCTAATTACTCATGTTTGTTCACTTCAAGGGCATGGTATCTACTCCTTAAAGTATTGTTTCCCTAGGCCAAGAATTAGGCATGGTATCTACTCTAATTCGTTTCTTTCATTAAGTGTTTAGCATGGTATCTACTAAGTTGTGCTTAAAGAAAACATAAGATCAGTGGAAACGAACAAACACTCAAGGTTCTAGAAATTGGTATCAGATCTAGATCCCTTAAGTTGATTGAACCAAGAACCCCTAAAGATTCCCTTGTTACAAGTTATGGGCATGAGATATGGGTCGTCTCAATATGCTCATATAACAGATTCAGATTTCTAACTCACAAACTTGATAATATCAGATTTTGTATGGCAGTCGACTGGCTGTCACCTTCAGTCGACTGCTCTTATAACTTCTGAACAAGTTTGACTGTTATAAATCTATATCAATTCAATTAGATTCAATCAATAAGTAAAATAGAAGGATTCAGAAGAACATAGCATTACATAACTACGGTTTCAATCTACCCAACTATGAAATTAGTTCCACATAATAATACCTTTATTGCTTAACAAGTTCAAATACATGATCAACATAAAAGAATAGAGATGGAGAAAATAAACTAATGAAGTCCGGCAATAAGGTCGACTGGCTGTCACACAGTCGACTGCCTTCGAGTACTGGATCTCCTCTCTCCTTCCTCGATGCTGATAGAATGATGCTCTGGTTTGAAGTCTTGATGTGGTTGTTGGTGATGATGGATCAAGAGATGATGAATAATGCTTCTTTTCTCATATTTATAGAACACGGCTGTGAATTAGGGTTTTGCACTTTTTCAGGAAAGTCCTTCTTTATTTGATTTGGTGATTTATTTCTTTCTCTTTTCTTCTTTCCTTCCTTATCTGTTCACCACGTGCTCTTGGAAATCCCCAGTCTCTAGATTTGATTTGTTATTCGCATAAAATCTGGATTCCAATAGATTTGAAATTAGATTTGGATGAATCTTCGAATATCTTATCCTTTGACTCTGCCGTCGATCAGTCGACTGGCTTTGAATATAAGTCGACTGTGTTGAGACTTCAGAAGATTTCTTAATTGATCAGCCCAGTCGACTGATGTTGGAGTAAGTCGACTGTGCCGAGCAGCTGTGTAAACTTGATTTCCTCTGTCCAGTCACCTGTTAGCATGATCAGTCGACTGATTTCTTCAGTTCCTTGTGTATCATCCTTGTAATCCTGAATTTGCTTCGTTTTGCTGTTTTAGGCTGTTTCCTGTGGAAAAGAGAAAAGAAGAGTAAAATACCACATATAGAGCATTTAAATGTCTAATTGCACTAAGATTATTGCTCTAAAAAATGAATAATATTTGGTTCATCAAATAACGGCATAGGTTGTTTTGTTTTTCGACAGTTTGTAATTTCTACTTAGAGAAAAAACTGCAAGTGTAAAAACTTCATAACAGATGCCGTTATTTGAAATAACGGCATCAGTGCAAGATGTTAAATACATGGAGGCATGATAAATACAGTCAAGATGTTAAAACCAAATCCACGTGGGTGTATTTATCATGGAGGCATGATAAAGAAGTTGGTTTGACTAAAACGAGATGACAGTCAGGGGGGGGGGGGGGGGTGTATTTATCATGCATGCATGCATGCATGCATGCCTGGATCTCTCTTTAAGTAGCAATCAAAGTTATATTTTTTTAATGAAATTTTTTATAAATGATGCCGTTATTCCAAATAACGACATCAATTATAAAAAAATTTTAAAAAAATTAACTTCATTTATATATAACTGATGCCGTTATCTCCAATAACGGCATCAGTCATTCGAATGTCGTTATTCAGGATAACAACATTATTTATAAGTTTTTTTTACACTTAGAATTTATTAAAGTTAGAAGATTCACACTTGTAAGAGAAATATACTGATGCCGTTATTCCAAATAACGGCATGAAAAAAAAAGTAAAATAGATGCCGTTATTGGAAATAACGGCACGTAAATAACCTATGTCATTATTTCCAATAATGATTTATGCTGACGTGTCCTAAACAGGGGTAGATTGCTAATTGTTTTCGGAAGTAGGGCAGAGTGCTAAATATTTTCAAAAAGTGGGGCAGCACGGCAAAATTTTCCCAAAAAAAGTAAGACATCACATCTACATTAGCATGACATCATCACCATCAACCTCATTTTTTTTCCTCCTGACCTAGTTGATGTCGGTCCCTTCGTTGTTAACGTCACCATCACCGACCTGTGAGTTTAGCCACCTGCACCAGCCACTCATCCTTGCCGCCCACCATCGACCTCTTCTTTTTCCGATGTCCTAGGCATAGAGGTACTAAACCAATCCATCCTGAACTTGGTGGTTAAACTTTACTATGGTGACAATACTGTACGAGAGGTCTTGTAGAAAATAGTTCGACACCAAAATGATAAAAGATTTAACACCTCTTATTTTACTTTTTAAATATAAAAAAGAGATAAAAAATAAAATAAAATGCAAATGCCGTCTTATTCAAAACCCTAATTATGGCATCTCTTTTATCCCACTTCACACCCCAGAACGCATTGTTCGTATAGAGAGAAACACGCTTTCACAGATTCTTAACCCAAAACAAAATGGTCGGACTTCGTCTTTGACCCGAACCTGATATGGATCCGCTTTGAATTCAACCCAAACTGAATCAACCTGACCCGTTTTACCTCTTTTATCCGACCCGCAGAACCCTTTGAATTAAGCAAACTGAATCAAACTCGACCCATCTTGAGTTCGATTTACCCCGAACTTGAACCGATTTGTTTCTGACCTCACCGGATTCACATCTGCAGCAAATCCAAACCATTAAGGACATACTCGAACCCAAAAAAGATCCACACCTGTTATCATCATGGTCAGAATATGACCCTTAAGACGAATGAATTGTGTTAGATATTGTATTATATATTTAGTCCCATATCGGGTTTTGTATCAGTTTAGGATTTGGTTTCCTCATATATATAGGAGATGCTGTACTCAATTATAATCAATCCAATAATATTTCTCAATCTTTCTGTTAACCTTATCATGGTATCAAAGCAGTAATATTTTTGTAAAAAAATCTTTCTTTAATCCCTAATCCTAATTGCTGTCATTATCAACAACAACAAACCCACAAAACTCAGGCAACCCACAAAAATCCTAATTCCCGTCTTCGTCATCAGCGACATTCATCAACAACAGCAACCCCAAACATCCTGGTGTCTTCGTCCTCGGCAAATCAAATCTAGCATTGGTATAAATACCTGAAACCCGGATCCGACCCGAACCCGGCATTGGACCGGAACTGACCCGACCTATCCGGGTCTGGGTCTAGGTCCTAAAATGGGACCCGTTGTACTTTCGAGTCCGAGTCCGGGTCCGCTCAAAAGAGACCCGACCCGGACCCGGACCCGGACCCGTTCAAAAAATCCAAAAAATCAACATAAAATTAAATATTATATCCTCATCCCTCCCCTCCTTCCTCATCATTTCTAAATCTTTCTCTTCCAAACTCAAAACTCATGCATTTTTCTTCTTTCTTCTAGTCTAAATCATCCACTTGCCACCTCCGCTCGCCGCTCACACTCCCGCTCCCTACCCGAATGGGTAGGAATATTTTAATAGGACCCGGACCCAGAACCGGACCCGGTCCTCACGGGTTCGGGTCCGGGTCCGCATCCATTTTTTGGACCCGTAGGGGACCGGGTCTGGGTCCAGGTAGTGAAGGACACGACCCGACCCGACCCGACCCAATACCAATGCTAATCAAATCTCTGGCAACATCAACCTGACGACCTCACCATTGTCGACTCCCCGAACCCCTAGTCCTCACCATCGGCAACAGAAACCCAATACCAGCAACGGCAATAGAAACCCAACGTCCCCCAAAACCCTCGTCCTCAATCTCCCTGCTCTACCTCCGAAACCCTAACCGCCTCCATCTCTTGCTCTACCCCAAACCCTAACCCTAATTTTTTTTATCCCCGTTCGACCCGCACCCAACCACCCTATACCCGTTTCCACACACACAAAAAAAGAAAACTGAACCCGACCCAAACCAAACCCAAACCCCAAACCCAATATCCAAATCCAAATCCAAATCCAAATCACAATCCAACCTAACTCGACCATCCTAACCGTTACCCTACTACACTGTTTGTTGTTGTCGCTGCCAATCATCACTCCAAAAAAAATAATAATAAAAAGAGCAAAAATAATAAAAGGATAAATTTGAAGAAAAAAAACCCTTGAACTTTTTGCATAAAACCTCACTGAACTTGAGTTTTTTGCAACTATACTTGTGTGTGGTTTTCTGCACAAAAAAAAGGTTCAGTGAGGTTTTCTGCATAAAGGTGATAATTAAAGGTGTTTTTTTTTTCTTTCAAATTTAGCCATAATAATAATAATAATAATTTGCAGGTACCTGTGCTTCTCCATAGAACCCCAATTTCGTCAGTATCTTCCCATCCCTATTGACTTCCCCCTTCCCTCTGCCAAAGATTGGACTGATTGGGCTACCTCTGTTGAGGTCACTCTTCTCGGACATTCCTTATGGGGTCACATTGATGGCTCCAATCCTCGTCCCAAAGATCTCGTCGATACTGCATCAGCTGCCGACAAGAAATTGATCCACACTTCTCAGGTCACTTGGGATGACCATGATCATCGTATCATTATCTTTATCATCTCCTTCGTCGACTGCTTTCTCCGTGCTGACCTGCTTCATATTCGCCCCACTCATGCTCTTTGGCTCCAGTTGACCACTCAGTATGTTCAGGCTAGCGGAGCCTGTGAGTACCAGCTACTTGTTCAGTCAGTCCTTGATCATCAGGGTGATCGTAGCATTCAGGATCATTACACGTCATGCGCCATATCTGGTGCGATTTACAGCAGCTAGAAGATAGTGATATTCATGTTACTCGTGAACGGTGTCAATTTATGTTCTTTATGATGTGTCTTCGATTATAGTACCAATCTCTATGTAGTCAGTTGATTCACTGAGATCTAGTTCCTCATCTTGAAGCTGCTATAGCTGAATTTGTGGCTGAAGAAACTCGGCTACACGCTTTATCAACTCCAGCTTCTACCCTGTCATCTGGTAGTGACACTGTTCTGAATGTTGCCCCTCGTACCTCATCCTCCTGCAAATCTCACTCTGGCCCCATGCCTCCTTCTTCTGACCATCACAGTGTCCCTGATCGTCGTCTCCGTTTTTCCACCCACTGTCAGCGGAATGGTCATATTAATCATGAGTGTTTCATCCTGCACCCACATATCTTGGTGTGGGCACAACAGCGCAGAAAGCAACATGTTTTACCTCTTCTAAGTATTCCATCTCATACATCACGTGCAATGGTTATTACTCCACCTATACTTTCTCCTGCTCCTTATAATATTCCTCAGCGACGTCCCGCTTAGCCGGACCTTTAGAACTCGGGCAGTCCATCAATACTGGCTCCTCTTTCCCTACATTCTCTGTTACTCCTTGTATGAATTCTTCTTGGCTTTTAGATTATGGTGTCTCACATCATCTTACTAACAATTATACACTCCTCACCACTAGCACTCCACTTACATCTCACTCACGGTCACTATACCACACTGCACACTCTGAATCTATTCCCACTCCCACTCACATTGCCTTTCGTCCTTTATGCGCCATATTTATCCATGAACCTTATTTCCATTAGTGCTCTATGCGATAGTGGTCATACTGTTACTTTTACTTCTTTGGATGTACCATATTGGATCCTCAGACTTGTCACACAATTGGACAAGCTAGTAGATATGGATGTTTATATCATCTAGATTTTCTTCATGCTCATGATTTTACTTCTAATTTTGCTGGTGTCGTCAGTTCTGATGCCGACTCTGTGGCACAGATGCTTAGGTCATATTAGTGAGTCTCGTTTGAAAATTTTAGTCCGTAGTGGTGTTCTTGGGAATTTAAATTTCACTTCGTTATCTATTTGTCAGGGTTGTAAGTTGACAAATCACTTAGCCCTCCCTTCTAACAATAAAAGTATTTCTCAGTCCAATCATGCATTTCAACTTATTCACTCTGACATATGGGGATCATCTCCTACACCTTCTCACAAAGGTTATCTCTATTATGTTAGTTTTATCGATGACTTTACTAGATATACATGGATATTTCTTATGCATCAACACTCTGAGATACATGACATTTACTAGTTCTTTACGAACATGGTTCATTCTCAGTTTGGTGTGCGTATCAAAACCTTTCGCTCAGACAGTGCTCGTGAATACACACTTCAGCTACTATGAGATTGATCCTTCAATCTCTTGGTACTTTTTTTAGCAATCATGCCCACACACACATGACCAGAATGGTGTAGTTGAACACAAGCATCGTCACATCCTTGAGACGCCTCGCGCACTTCTTCTCTCCTCTTCTATTCATCGTTCTTTCTGGGATGAAGAAGTCATGAAGTCAATCTGTCTCATTAACATCACTCCATCGTCTGTCCTATCTGGCACAACACCTTATGAGGCTCTTCATCACTCCTTACCAGACTACAATATGCTTCGTACTTTTTGGGTGCACCTGTTATGTCATGCTCCTTCCCACTAAGCGCATGAAGCTCACCGCCCGAGCTGAGTGCGTTCGCCCAGGTCTCAATTTGAGCATAAAGGTTATCATTATTTTGATCATGTGGCAGGTTGTATTCGTATTTCTCGACATGTCACCTTTGTGGAAGACTCTCCCTAGTACCTGACATCTTCCGAGGATGCTAGTTTTCTCAACTTCCCAGTTGTTGGGCCTATTTTTCCGGCCATATCTTCATGCATTCCATTTGATCCCACTCCTTTGGCTCCTTCCCATCTTATACCGACGTTCCACCTATTATTCCTCCTACGAAGATACTATATGCATTCCCACAGCATCGTGCACCCTCACCACCTGCATCCCAACAATTGCATGCGCACACACCATCTATCTCACCCCTGCACATTGTCCATCTGCCATCGATTCTTCAGTCTACACGTTCTACCTCGGGTACCCACCTACATGTTACACAACTGATGCTACTGGTCCTTTTGACCAGTTTTGTTTTGCCACCCTAGCCTCCTACTCACCACAGTTTCATGCGTATCTCACTATTATACACTCCAAACATGATCCCAGAACCTATCAGGAAGCTATTCAATATCCTGAGTGGTGGGAAGCTACTGCAGAGGAGTTCAGTGCATTTCATCAGACTGACACTTGGGATGTTGTTCTACTACCTGTGGGCATCCAGCCTGTTAGCTACAAATGGATCTTCAATGTCAAATATCGACTTGATGGCTACGTTAAGCGGCACAAGGCTCGTCTGGTTGTATGAGGATTAACTCAGAAGCATGTCATTGATTATGATGATACTTTTGTCTCGGTTGTACCGATGACTACAGTTCACACTCTCTTTGCAGTTGCCATCGTTCGTCAGTGGCCGTTATACCAGATGGACATGAAGAATGTCTTTCTTCATGGTACCTTATGTGAAGTTGTTTACATGCATCCTCCTCCTAACCTTACTACTCCTTCTCGTCATGTTTGCCATCTGCGTTGAGCTATATATGGTCTGAAATAAGCCCCTCGAGCCTGATTTGAGTATTTTTGCAATGTCATCACCTAGGTTGGTTTTAGTCAGAGTTCACAGTACCACTCTATGTTTATGCGTTCATCACCGCAGGGGAGGGTCATTCTATTATTATATGTTGATGTTATGATTATTAATGGGAATGATTCAGCAGACATTGCATCCACCCAAAAATACCTTCACCAGCAGTTCTATATGAAAGACCTTGGAAGATTACACTACTTTTTAGGTCTAGAGATTGCCCATGGATCTCGGGGATACTTATTTACATATCATATATTATCTCCACTGCATGTCTCTCGATTGGCCGATACTCCCTGAGAGCTTCATGTGAAGCTTCATCCCACAGATGGTGAGCTCCTTCCCAACCCCACTAGATCCAGGCAGATTGTTGGACAGCTTGTCTACTTATGCATGACCAGACCTGATACTGCTCATGCATTTAGTATTGTTAGTCATTTTGTTTCCGCTCCTACATCAGTTCATTACGGTGCTCTTATTTGGATCCTCAGATATCTTCGGGGCACTATCACTCGCTCATTATTCTTGCCTTCTACATCCAAACTGGAGCTCAGTGCATATTTTGATTGGGTGGGTGATCCTACCACCAGACGGTCAACCACAGGTTTCTGTCTATTTCATGGTGATTCGTTGATCTCATGGCGAAGCATAAAACAGACAGTTGTTGCATGTTCTTCCACCGAAGCTAAGTACTAGAGAGAATGACAGCTACTACTAGAGAGAATGTTGATGTTCCTTGGCGGTTATCATACATGAGTGTAATTCTTACAGGAGCTACATGAGCTACTGCTCTTCATTGTGATAACCAGAGTGCATTGCACATCGCAAGCAACCCGGTATTTCATGAGCGAACGAAGCACATAGAGATAGATTGCCACTATGTTCGTGAGTGCTTTGAAGCAGATACCATATTACTTCATTTTGTTACCTCTTCACAGCAGACAACAGACTACTTCACCGAATCCCACACAGTTCAGATATTTCGTTACTTGGTGGGCAAACTCACAATGTTCGACCCACAGTGAGTTTGAGAGGGAGTGTTAAATATTGTATTATATATTTAGTATCATATCGGGTTATGTATCAGTTTAGTATTTGGTTCCCTCCTATATATAGGAGACATTATACTCAATTATAATAAATCCAATTATATTTCCCAACTCTCTGGTAACCTTATCAAATTGTAAATTGAGTCCTAAACAAAAGTTGTTGGTCGTCTAGTCGTCTTCGAAACTATGGGTCTTACGACCCAATCACCTCTGTAGCTCCCGAAAAGTTTGCTATACTGCAGCTGCACGCAGAAATATGAGAATAAGAAATTTCATTGACGCTGGGGAGATCTTTAAAAGCTAAGAGAAGTCTATTAAAAGTCTATGTTTGAATGTACCATACTTCAAACTTCCCTATGTACTTAAAGTTCAAGAAAAAAATAATTTTGAGAAAACAAAGTAATAGCATTTATTGTATAAAATTCAATTTATGTAATATCTTGATGATTGTACGAACCTTGAATGGTTGCTTACAACGAATATTTGCTAGAGACCATGAAAACCTCTTGACTTTGAAAGATTAAATGCATTTGAAAGATAAATAAGTCTGCATGTGTCAGACCTCCATCGAATCTGGTAACACTTCTAAAGTGAAGTGTATGTATGGTATGTTTAATCTTTAATAGTTGTTAGGATTTGTTAGACCACATTACTGTCAAATAGATGCTTACATGTGTAGGATAGTGAGTGTTTCTTATAATACGTGTGTATCCATATTTCAACTAATCGTTATTTTGCAGTGTTGTATGAAATAATAAATCACGCTTCTCTTATTGTCAATTCCAATAGAAATTGATGTATAGCTTATGTGACGAATGTTTGTGACATAGGTGGGAGCATTCCGTAATGGTGTGTTTCTCCCATTAGTTGGTTTTATTCCATATTTTGTTCTTTGTAATTTCTGTGTGTCTCAAATTGAGTGCAAAGTTGTAAACACAAGGTGATGGTCATTATCTCGTTCCATGGTGATTCGAAGATGATGAAGAATGAACAAATGAAGGAGTTTTATGATGGATCAAAGGCTTTTAAACATATTTGGAAAAGTGAGAACAACTTGAAGCTAAGACTATGAGAGGAAGCACATTATTTGAGAATATTATTCTCTATTATTTGCTTTATTAGAGTAACTTAAATTTATTTGCTCTTATTTAAATTATTTTGGTAGTGCTTATTTTTTAAAACGATTTATATAGATTAAGTTTGGCAAATGAATTGAATTATGTTAGCTCTAATAATTCAGTCGACCATGTTATCATGCAGTGCAGATTAAGTCATGTGAATTATCGTAAAATGCAACATATAGCTAAAACATGTAACCTGCATTTAGATTGAAGCATTGTTTTTTATTTTTTTTGTTTGACAATTAAGAAGTTTGTCCTCAAAGTAAGTTAGCTAGATAAACCTTTCTAGAGTGATTTGGATTGTTCTAAGTTTTATCATTTCTGCTTGTTGGCATCTATAAATAAAGCACTCAAAGTATTCTAATTATTTAAACAATGCGTGGAATATTATTCTGATAAGAAAATCAAAAGATTTAGAAGTGATAGAGTGGAGATTATAAATCTCGAGAATTCAGATAGGTCTATATTGAACGTGGAATTATTTTGGAACCTACGGCTCCTTCCTCGCCCCATTCAAATGAAATAGATGAATGTAAGAAATGGAAACTAACAATGTTAAACTCTATAATTCTTACCTCATGCTTAACATCTAGTCTTTTTGGAGAAAGCTATATAAGCAGCCAATTACATTCTAATAGACTTCCATATGCCAAACAAAAATGACAGACAAAAACAGGGGCAGATTCAGGATTGAAATGTGAGGGGGACTGGAAATTTTTTTTGCACAAGATAACATGCAAAATATATATAAAGTTGTTATAGATACTAGAGAAGTAAAGTTGTTATAGATACTAGATAGAATATAGTTGAGCTTGGACCCAAAAAAATAAATAGAAGGCTCAAATATATATGGGGTGGGCTTTAAAATATATTTGGGGTGGGCTTTAAAATTTTTTTGGGGTGGCTGAAGCATAAATTCACACTACTATACCAAAAAAAAAAAAAAAAAAAATACTACCAAATGTTAAATGTTGGGGGGGCTGTAGCATACCCTAGCCCCCCCCGGATCCGCCCCTGGACAAAAATCAAGTGTTACGGTATTCAAAACTATAAAGTGCAGACACAGTTAGAAAACGAAAAGCTAGATCTGTCATGCTCCAATTTTCAATAATAAAACTTTGTTTCTATAAAAGACAAAAATTATAGAACAAATAAACTAAAATCAGCAAAAACAAACTTTGAAATTAAAACAACTACAATTAGACTGAAACTAAAGTATATAAGTCAGTAAACTAATAAAAATAACACAATTAAACGTCAACAAAATAAATTGTAACAGTAAGAGAAAAAATAAACATAAATATTTTATTCATGCGAACATAACCAATACACTTGTGATAAAGTAATTTTATTCGAATCATGCAAATAATCTAAATTTTACCACAAGCATCCATGATAAAAACAACTAGCTCACACATCTAATGTCCACCTAGGTACACACACCTCTAATGTCCGCCTAGGTACTCACACCTACATTTTATCCTTATACCACGTTTAGTATTACTAATTGAAGTTCGGCTCTGATACCAACTCTGTAGCGCCCCAAATTTTCAATAAATAAAATTAGAAATAAGTGACGCAATTTTCAGAATCAACTTCAATCGCAATCATAAACACAATATCAAATACAGAGAAATTTAAAACTTTTTATTACATATTCTCTTCTTACAAAACAGCGGAATTAAACACATTAATTACAATTCTTTAAAACACATAGGATCTTCAATTTATATTTATACTCTGAACTTTATTTGCATTGATGATATCCATAACTGAAAACCCTACAAAAGTATTGAAAAGTGGGCACATTAGTTAAATGTAACTGACGTCAACTATAGTAATAGGGATACTTCTAATCTCACAATCACAAACTTGATGCATATTAATAAAACAATAATAAATGATGCATAAATAATAATAAATAGGACATAGAACAACAAGTGAAGGTAGGCTAGGTGTCAAGTGTATGAGGTGAAAACAGAAAGCGAGCATGCATAAAACAAGTCAAGAAACACAAATGCATATGATGATTTCTAATGCATACTTGTCGGATTCTATGCATCCCATTCTACATAGGTCTGGTACAAGCCCTTATCGTTCTCCACTTTATTGGGTGCTACGGTGATAGAAACAAGATCCAGATACTCCGCAAATAGACCTACGTCCCGGTATCTACCTGCCAGACTAGCACCCTCAATGCGCAAGCATTATATAAGCGTCGCCCTGAACATTCCATTCCCGATATTCTATGAATAGGTCCCAACCTTCGGAATAAAACCGCCCAACTGTACAAGATCCTCGTCGTGCGAACCCGGGAGATGTCATGATAATCGTAGCATTCGGAATCAAGCCGCCAAAATACGACTATAGTCACGAATTCCATCCGTCATTTATACAAGGCCCCCCTACTTATGTTTCCCAAGATCTATCACATCTCCACTAGTGCATGTCCTTATGTTTATTATGTTCAATTAATTAAAATCACAGTCTCCATAGAGTTGGTATACCCTCTTGGACTTAACTCTACTAAATCAAGAACAAAAGCCCCACTGGCCAATTTCCAGAAAATCTCATTTGTTGACATGCTAGGGTCTCACTCAACCTCTAGAGTCTTATAACTCAAAATATTATCAACAATCTTTCTAGGTTCCACATCATAACCCTAAGCCTCAAATCAAAACCCAACTTGGTTTAATTATACAAAATACTCTTCATTGATCACATTCGTTTAAATCATCTGATACTGCCATAAAAGACTCTTTCATATATGGAAACATATCCAATTTAAGAAAATTCATAAAATCCACTTTTAAATACCACTTTCCATTCATTCATAAAGTTCAATCAATTCTACTAGAAATTCATTCAATTCAACTGAACGAGCATCTTAATCACGTGGGATCTCGTCCCAAAAATCTGAAATTCTTTTGTTTACAAATCTAAAATTTACCTCTTTTTAGAAACTGAAAAATACTCCCTTTGAGCTCAAAGTTTTACTTCCAAAAAATGAAATATATAACCCCTAAAAACTAAGAATTTGTAACATCCTAAATTTTCAAATAATTAAATATAGAATTTTTCATTTGTTTTCACGTATTTTGCACGTGCAAATTAATGTGTATTTTTGGATTTTAAAATTATTTTTATGTCATGAACTAATATTTTCATTCCCTTTTAAAAAGCCTATTATTATTATTTATTCTTAGGCCTAATAGCTTAATTCTAGCCCGCCCAAAATAAAATAAATAAATAAATTAAGAGCCCATGGATTTTAGCCCACCTAAACTAGCCCACTAATTAATTCTATTATTAGTTAAAACAACTTGTATGGTAGACATGATCATGTAACAAATTAATTAACAATTAAATGAACAAACAACTAGGTGTGTATGTGAGGGCACGTGCATTGCACATGCACGTGCAATGAGATGGAGACTAGGTTGGTTATTCATGGAGTGGGGAGATGGAGAGAGTGGAGAGTTGGTTGCTTGATAATGGGTGGTTCTTCTAACTCCCAAATGTATCTTAGCCCTTCATCCAAACTCATCTCAACCCTTCATTTGCTCTTGAGATGTGTATAAATACCCCTCCCTTGTCATTCTTTATAACTTACACTTAGAAAATTTTAAAGAGAAAGAAAAAAAAGAAAAGACATTGTGAGAAAAAGATTGAGTGAGAAGAAAATTGTGTAAGAAAAAGAAAGAGAGTTGTGCTCTTGTTCAGTGGAGGCCGGCAAGCAAGAAAAAGGGAATCTCGGCCAAAGCTAGGAGGAGGAGCTCGGTTGCACAAGCTAGGAGGAGAAGGCTTGGATCAAGGAGAAGGGAAGACAATCGTGCTTTCAAGGAGTTTTTCTTTGGAGTTTTCTTTATTCTTCAAAGAGGTGGGTGATTTCTCTAGTTCTAATGTAGTTACCATGCTAGGAAATTAATTTCATGAATATGCTAGAGAAACTAGTAAAATTGACCATGTGATTGCCTAAAGTGACTCGTAGAGAAAAAGAGACATTTTTTGATTGTGATTAGTGAATTAAAACTCATCATGGTGTCTTACTAATGAAATTAATGCTAGAATATCTATTTTAAGTGAACCATGCTAGTGTGATGATTTTGTTTAAATGAATGGCTTAGTTGTAGATTAAAATGAATGGATATTATTTTGTTTAGTTGTAGATTGAGATGAATAGACATTGTCATGTTTAGTTGATAAATGGATAAATTGTTGTTATATAATGTTGATGTGATAAAAGAATAATTGCTAAACTCTTGTAGAATTAAAAGAGAACAAGAACCTACATTTAGTGAATCTATATTGGTTTTTGAAAGAAAACCATAATTTTATTTTAAGTCAATAATATAAATTATAATGAAAACTTATTTTAATGTTGAAATTAAGAGTTTTTAATTACTGTTATACTGTATTTTTTTAAGAAAATATTCTGGGAGAATTTTGAATTGAAAGATATAAGTTCATTGAAAAATCGAAATTTGTAAAAGAAATTTTTGAACAGACAGAAAGTATAAAGCTTTTTCATCTCCTCTTCATAACAGAGAATTAGTTTGAGTATATTGGCTTTTGGTGTGAGTATAAGGCACTGTGTACAGTGCATAGGGTCTCGGGTTTGAGTCTGAAGAGGCTCTGTTTTTTCAAAAAATTACAGTACAGTCGATACATAAGGTAACTAAGCAAAATCATATTAGTTAGTCACTCTTGGATTCTTGGTCTTCGGGTGCGCTTTGGGTCTGTTACTGCAGTTGGGCGGGATTTGGTCCTGGATTCGAATCCGACCACTGCCCTTTTACTTTATTTTTGAAATTTTTGAGATATTAGAGTTTTAAGAGTAATAAAAATTGGGGAAAAATTCTATTATTCTTCAAATATTATGTAGGCTTTATGA
Organism: Hemerocallis citrina; assembly: GCA_017893485.1. Taxonomy (NCBI): domain Eukaryota; kingdom Viridiplantae; phylum Streptophyta; class Magnoliopsida; order Asparagales; family Asphodelaceae; genus Hemerocallis; species Hemerocallis citrina. The sequence continues at coordinate 170,297,777 of CM030365.1, forward strand.
AAAATAATTCTACAACATTTTAATATATTTTTTGAGAATTGGATGTGGTTTTTATACTAAAATAATGGATTAAAGAACTTGATAAATCTTATTTAAAATATGGCTTTGGTATAATTAAAGGTAGAAGAAAAAAATTTGAATGCAAGAAATTTGTGTGGAGATTAAATTATGAGATGTGGTAAGTTAAATATGGAATCGGTGTTTTGTACATATAATTGTACGATCACGATGGATTATAGAAATTTGTGAGTATGAACACTCAAATTTTTGGTGAACATGAAAAGAGGTTAAGAACTAGAGTGTAGCTAAGTTCTTATACTGGCATGAATGAATCCTTGAAAAATAAATGTTGCAGAAAAATACCAAGATTAGGTCGTTGTTATCAATTGATGTTTAAAACCGGTGTAGAGGAAAGGCTAACTCTGGGGTGTTAATTTTACTCATGATTCAAATATCTAAGGACTACACTATAGTGAAGATGTGATGAAAGTAAGAGAAAAACACAAGTATAAGGGCCTCGGATCTACGGTGTGAGAGTGTTCACAGGTTTTCTGCATGATGCATCATGTCATGACGTGGATACATCTCCGGAATTATCGGGACCATGGTGATGCTTGTGGAGTGCTTAGTGACTACGTAGTGCCATCGTTCCATGATGGAGGCGAATTGTCCATAGGTTGTCTACATGATGCATCTTGTCATGACGTGGGATTCCCCTCCAGGCTATCTAGGCATGGGCTCGTAACTCATAAAATATCTAGGATACTTACCGTAGTTACCGTAGTAGTTAAAATCATAGCGAGGGATCCAACTCTACAAGATGAAGTACGATTAAGGGCTTGCCCTCGGGTTTATGTAGAATGGGATGCATAAATTCGAACAAGTGTGCATTAGTGTCATGAAATAATAAGTAACTGCATTTAAGATTAAGTGCACATTCACACACGACATTAATAAGATAGTCCCCCTTAGCTTTTTTTGTGATCAAGTGTGTGCTTTCCAAGTAAGAGAAATTGATATATTATATCCTAGCGTCAGTTGTATGCAACTGACGTGTCCATAGTTTCTATGCAGGATAAAATAAATGAAAGGACTAAGGAAGGAATGCTGCTTAAAGAAATGTTTCAATTGTTATTCATGTATCATGTTGTAATTATATTTCCACTGCACTGATGTAAACATTGTTGTATAAAAGTTTTAAATTTCTTGTAAAATTGTACGAAGTGAAGTGTAAGGATCCTATGGAACTTCGAATTCAGGCTTACTTGGAATTCGGGGTATTACAGAATTTAATCTCTCAAAAAATAAATTTATTTCCCTCAAAACATTATTTGACTATATCGAAACTTGAAACTAGATTCAACAAAATCTGAAATTTAACAACTTCGAAACTTCATCAAAACTCAATCAAATCTCTTATGAATATTAGTTTAAACACATACACATACACTTCTGTATGTATACTAGGGTTCCCCACACATAGCACACCAATCCACACACACAAAGCCACTCGAAAACACCCCAAACAACCCAAACTGCAGCAGCTGCTGGCTGCGGGTTGAACAGTAACCCTCAGGATACTGTTCACGCGAGACCTAGCAGCTCCAAACCCTAGGGTTTGACCTCCAAATCTTATCCCCCAATATATATGATGTATTTTCCATATGTATTTCTTTCCATATTCACATTTCATGCATAAAAATTAGGGTTTATCATCAAAATTTCTATTTGCAATAAAATAGTGAAATAAACATTAAAATTTTCATCTTTTAATCCTTTAAAACATACTTCTCGAATTAAACACCAAGATCCAACATCTACAATCACATGTTCTCATTAAATTTATTTCTTTAAACAAAATATTAATCTTTCATGCATAAACAACTTCTTTGTTCTAGACAAATTAATATCGATCCATACAACAGTTATTCAAACCCTAATATTAAGCTTGGATTTTTAATAATTAAAAACAACGAATAAACATGAAAAAATATCAACTTTAAAATCAATCAAGCATGAATTTAAGAGCATACAACAAGTTCTAATTATCTCTACAAATCTCCATCATCTAAAATTAAATCTATGATCATCCAATTAATTTTTATAAATTCCAAATTAGATCTTTCCTGCATAATCAATATTTAACATTCAAGGTTAACACAAACGTGATCATCACTCTTAAAAATGCACATTTATTTCATATAGACATCTAAAAGTTCATTCATCATACCTAACATCATCATCTAATATTTTAACCATGATCAAACTATTAAAATATAGATCTAAAAATCTACAAAATCCACAACAAGCCCTAGCATGCTCTCTACTAAATTCATCATAACAATATATTTTAAACACATCAAGAGATATGGAAAGAACACCTACCAATTAGGATTTTTATTAGTTATATATAAACATACAACTTCTAGCATGCATCTTACTTGCTCAATCATCATATTCTACAACGTATAACAATACAAAAGATAAGATAGTATCACCCACCTCACAGAAGACCAATTGAAGAATAATAATAAGAAGAAAGAAAAGCTCCTCCTCCTCCTTGCGAAAATCGAAAGATCCAAGCCTCCAAAACTCCAAGAAATAATAAAGAAGATAATATTTTGTTGACAACAGAGGAAGGCGGCTGTAGCAGTAGAAATTATAGGCTGGGACTCTATTCTAGGGTTTTACGAAGATTTTATAAAAAAGTCCCTTAAGAAGAATAAATCTTTACATGTATAGATCTTTCCAAATCAATTAGTTAGATCAAATCAATTCAGTTAGAGTAAAAATCTAATCCCCCAACTCCTCTAATCTGGCCGGCCCTCATGTTTAGCCCAGAAATTTAAATTTTCAAATATTTACCTTTGAGTGGCAATTTTACACAAAAGTCATTCACTTTGAAATATTTGTAAAAATGCCATACATTATTCATAAAAATTCAGAAAAATTCAAAAAATTTAGAATTAAAATCTAGTAATAAATAATAGATTTTCCAAATAAAATTTCTGACTTTTTATTTCCAAAAAAAATATTTGCACTTATTTTGCACGTACAAAAATGATAAATTTCAGAAAGTGCTTAATAAATTAAAAAAATTATAAAAAATATATGGGTAGCCATAAGTACTCTATTCATGCTCTCTGTTATATAACCAAGTTCTGGAAAATTAGGGTTTTAATCACAGTTTTGCAATTAAGTCACCAACAATCCCAAAATTGCATAATTATATATTTACTCAAAATCAAATCAAATCAAATTAGAGGGATAACCCCCCCCCCCCCCCCCCCCCCCCCCAATCTCTCCACTGCCAGGTCCACCTACCAAAATAGCAGAACACAAATTTGAATTCGAATTTTTATTCCAAACGAATTTTGCACAAAAGCCCATTTCTTTCAAAGTATTTACGAAAATGGTTTCTTTATTCAGAAAAATATCAAAACTTAGAATATACTCAATTATAAATAGGAGAATTTATTCAGCAATTCAAAAGTAGAAATTTGCTCCTAAAAAATGTTTGAACGTGTGAAAATGTCAATTTTACAAAAATTCAAAATAATTAAATAAATTAATTTTAAAATTATTTATTAATTCAAAATATAGTATTTAAAATTCTGGGGCGTTATAGTGCAAGTAGTGGGGATGTTGTTTGGTTGGATTCAAATACGAAGATAAGTTGTTCTTCAAACCTATAATTTTAATTATTGGTTAATTATTTGTTTGAATTTTGTTGCTAAGTACTAAAGTTCAAAACCATGTTAACCATTGTTTAATTAGATACAAGATTAAATAATTATTTTGGCTATGTGGTAAAAATCAAATATTTAGTTTTGCAAGTCAAATTATTGTTTTGACTAAAATTTTGTGTCTCCAATTAAATTGTTGTTAGAATTAAATAGTGTTAACAAGTCATTTAATTGGCTAATATTTATCAGTTTGATGAATTTAGGAACTTCAAAGTTACTTACAAACGGTGTGTATTAGAAATGATGGATTCGTCACGGTAGAATAAGTACACACTACGCAGGCTTCTCCATTGAATTTGGAAACCACTTCTTACTTGAAGTGTTGGTATGATATATTCTAATCCTTTTCAGTATTTTCATTCGATGAATGTGTTAACGTTTTTTGCATTTGGTCACATGGTTAGAAGTTTTAGATCATAATTAGTCTCACTTTGAAAACTAACATGTTTAGAATTGTTAAGTGTGCCTTGTCATACTATGTGTATATATATATATATTTTGGTTAATCCATCATTTGCAATTTGTGTGAAATCGTATATGTGCTTCTCTAATAAAATTAATGTATAAGTTCTGTGAAAAATGTCTATAACTTAGGCGGGAACATCCTGTAATGGAGGATGTGACTTAATTGGTTACGTTTTATTCTTTCTCTTTCATTGTACTGTGTGTGCAAAGTTGAATTACAACATATTGGTCATTATCTCGTCTATCGTTTCGAAGATGATGAAGAACGAGTAAAGGAAAGAACTGTTCACTCAAAGTGTTTGAGCACTTGGATATTATTAGAACCACAAGAGAAAACAAACGATTTTGTTAAATATGGTAGAGTAATTTTGTATTAACTCATATTATTGTTATTTTGCAACGTGCTTGTATAGTTAATGGTATGTGTAAGTTGAATTTAACAAACAAAGCAATTGATAATAGTAGTTCTAATTTGTGTAGTCCTTAAACACGTAATAAAATGGTAGGACATGTGAACTGTATATTAAATTGTTTGCTCTTGTTAAAAACTCACAACTCTGCTAATGGTACCTTATTAAAATACTAGATTTTCCCGTGAGCACGTACCTACGGCACGTCTTCGGAACGATACAAAACATGAAAAGGTTTGTAAACAGTAAAACAACAATTATGTGGCTCAAGTTTGAATAGTATGACAATAATTAGTTGTAAATAAAAGTCCATGTTTCCATTAGTATATGTTGAAAAATAATTATAAATGGGGGTGTAAAATCTAACTTCTTAGAACTTTAAGTGTGGAAAATGATGAAATTTAACTGCTGAAGAGATATTTGCTATTTTCAATATAACATGTGCAATAAAAAAACATAAAAATTTTGAAAATTTACAAACCTCAAGTCTTAAAATCCAAATTTCTTACTAAATAAAGAAAGAATGGGAGAGAGAGAAAGAGAGAAATATGAAAAAGTGAAGAGAGAAGAGAGAGATAGTAATAAAGTAATGAGTTTTTTAGTTTTGGGGTTTGAAATTTGGGGGGGGGGGGAAGAATGTGTTTTGTGAGGTTAGATCTGGGCCTTTGATTTTGGAGGGATTGAAGTTGAGCCACTTGATAGCTTTCTTTGTGTTTTATTATATAGATGACAAATGTGAAATTTAAGCTTAGATTATAAAAAAAATCTCTAGAAAATCATTTAGCATGGTCTCTAGGAGTACACAACTTCTTGAGTTAATATATTCTGATATTCGTGATCTCAATAGCTTTGTGAATATATGAGACAATGACTGATCAGAAGTATTTAATCACTCTTGTAGATGATTATTGAATATTTTTCATATATATGGAGGATGAAACACTTATTATTTTAATGAACTAGATATTTTGTTAAATTCTAAGATAAAAAAGGTTTCATAATTGAGCGAGGTGGTGAATGAGTTTTAAAATTTTTGGAGAAGTTTGCATTTGGCATAATCTCTAGTACACTCTATTTACTACAGTCAAAACAATATTGATAAAAGTTAGAATCAAACACTTAGTGAAATATTGAATTCTATATGATTGACTGTTGTTTGACTTTGTGTAATTATGGGTGATGTTGTATTGTTAATCATTTTCCTTATATGTTACTACACTCTAAATTAATTATACCTAGTAGATTATGGCTGAAAAACACAAATAATTTTGTTAAATTGAAAACATGTGGTGTGATGCATTTGTAAGAGTACATAACCCTAGATGGCCTTAAAATGACCTATAACAAATATTCGTGTATACTTAGAAAATGCAGAATATAGTTCTATGAACATATTTTAGATCTATCTAATTTATTTTAGTAGAATTTAAACTTGCAGAGTTATCTGAGGATGTGTTTATCAAAGATAAATGTACGTAATTATCTAGTCCTACCGACGCTGTCAATGATTCACACTTGGAATCAAGAACCAGTCTTACTGACACTTAAAACTTCAATGGCAGATGAGCCAAGAAGAGTCTTTAGTAGAAAATAAAATGAATTTTTTATTATACAATAATACTTTAAATTAATTGATTTAAAGTATTTTGCAAATGAATGGAAAAAAACCAAGGGAAGGGAAATCATTTCCCATCTAAGCATTTTTTTAAATATATCACATGGGAAATTATTTCCCAACTGATAGATTAAAAAAAAGGTTGAGATGAAAAATCATCTTTCGTCCAATAATTTAAAAAAAAGTTGAACAAACTAATGATAATCTTTCGTTAGCTATATTTTGCAAATTCCTATTTCTCCTCCCAAATATAGCTGACTACTGTTTTTCTCAAACCCAAAATTTGGGTATTTGGCCAACAACAGCGAGACTTTTTGTAACTACCGTTTTTGTTCTTTTCATTTTTTTCCTTCATTGTAATATTTTATTTGCACTTGAATAAAATACTTTATTTTACTTGAGCATCTTAATTAAATTTTTTTCATGAATTACTCTTGTTGTTCTTGTTGATGCCATTTTTATTTGATTGTGAGTATTTTATTTGAACCCTATTGTCTTTAAATCCATCTCCTTTTGAACCCAAAATTCAATTGCAATTATTTCTAGACCCAAACCCATTATTATTGGATCATAGTCCAATAACCCAACAACCTAATTATATCCTCTAAATAATACCCTATAGTAAACCCTAAAAACGCAAAAACTCAAACCCTAAACCTAGCCTTCCCTCTCTCCTTTTCTATCTCCTCTCCTGATCGTTTGACGACCCTAACTTCCCACCCAAATCGTCCACCCATCTCCGGTGACCCTCCCTGTCGTCAGCCACCCCCCCTCCGGCGAGCCCCTTCTCGTTGAGCCCTCCACCTAGCAACCCATCAATGCCTCACCCCTGCTTTGTCCCTCATCCCGTCGACGGAAGCAGCCAGTCAACCACCGTTCGACGCCAGCCTGTAGCCGTGCCGCCTTGACCCTCGATGCCGTCGATGAGCCCCTTGCCCCCTTGCTTACTGTTGCTGTCGTTGCTCTTTGCTCTTGTTGTTGTGTTGCCTTGTGCACATAGTTTGCACGTATTTTCTTCGTGGGTTCGTTGCTCCGGAATTCTCATCCCGTTATTCTTTGGTATTCAAATTAATTGTCCATAAGGCAATTCACTTTTCCTCTTGAATTGAATCTTGTATCAAATTCAAGTTTTTATTGAAATTCTTGCAAGTAGATCCAATTGTTCATCGTATCGTATTTTGTTGGTCCTCTTTCGTTGAGTATATTGAAGGTTTACACGGGCTAACCCAATTATCCTCGACTTTGTGCCTTTGTTGACTCCAAAAATTGAATCTTTCTTGCATTCATGTAGTATTGATAGTAGGGTTTATTCATACAAACAACACAAATAATTTATCGTAGAATTAATTGCTAGGTCGTGTGATTGAATGATCGATTGATGTTTTGTTGTCGTTAGATTAGTGTATGTGTGTATTCTTGATGATGTTTACCATGCTGTTGTGCATACCATGCTGATTATGAAGTTTATTGACTAATTGAAGTTGAACCCATCAAGTTAGATCACTTTATTTTATGAAATCTAATGAAAATCTGTATGTTTGTTGTCTGTCAAGAATTTGTAAGATGTTTTCGACCTAGTATTTGACATCAAAATAAATAGATTTCTGAATAAGAGTTGTAGCCCTATGTTTCTAGTTTCCAGAACATCTAAGATATTTAAATTCCGAGTTGTATTGCAAAAGTTAAGATGATTTTACTACTGCTCTGTTTTATTTCCAGAATTTTATATTCATCTATGTTTTCATTTTTAAACTATTAAAATGATAAGTTAATATTAAAATAATGCTCTGATAATTTTCAGAATGTTAGTTAACATGTTTAGGAGTCTAATGAATATTTTTGACGATTCTATAATTGAGTTTTCGCTGATTCTAAAGATATAACAACTTGATGTCAATTTTCGGTCAGAACATATAACCTGTAATGAATGATGTGTTTGACCTAGTTACTGTTGTCAGATTTTGTATTTTAAATATGCGTTGGAATTGTGTGGAAGTATAGTTTCCAGAATTTCTGACGGTTTCAGTTTTCGGTTTCTGTAGCAGCGCAAAAAACTAATTTTTGTACAGCGACCTCTTGCTGTCTAGAAATTCATTTTCCAGATTTTCTTAATATATATATATATATCATTGTATTGCATGAATTGAAGTGTATATGTTGCATTGCATGATCCTAATGTGCTATTGTCATCATTCTATTCGTTCATCCAAAGTTATCATCCTATTTTTCTCCTATTGTTACTATCGTTCATCAAATGTCTCTAAATTGCATAATATATTGTTACATCGATAAAATAATTAACAAGCCGAGATTTAAGGGATTGACTGGAGTAGTTTATGATATAGTGACTGTACTCGAAAGTGTGGGCCATGTTTTCCAAAATAATGTGTGTCGGCTAGTGTTATCGTTATCGATTTATTGTTGGACTGACTACAGTATCCCAATTCATCGTGTATTGTTTTAGTGTTATTATGCCGACCAGTGTGCACCAATGTTGCAATTAATGTTATCGTGTCGTGTACATAATCTATAGAATCTTTCACTTACGTCTAAACGAAATTAATTGTATGCATCAAACCTGTAGTTATGGGATGCAGTAGTACGTGCATTAGTTATGATTAAAATGATTAATAGACTTAAAAATTGACACAACATCGACATTGCATATTGTACATTATTGTTTCTATTGATATCGAATATTGTCTAAGTGTTATTGACATCGACCATTGAACATTGTTATCGAATATTGAATCATTGTTTATAACTATTGCATCGATTCCTATTGATATTGATTATTTCTATCGTCCCATATTAATTATTCCTAACGATTTATTGAATTCATTATTATATCGTTATTCCATTGTTTCCTTGCTTTCTCTACTTGCAGTCCATGACTTGTTCTAAGGACAATTTTTCTTCTCTTTTTAGATGAAGTATTCACAGGTGATCATGGAGAATTACCTGCAAGAATTGGGGAACAAGCTTTCTAAAGATTTATTGCTTTCTAGTTGAATGTTATTTCATTGAACTTATTGTAATGAGATTTATTATCATTGTGTTTGGATTTATTATTGTATTGGGCTTATGACTCGGATATTATTATTTGTTTCCAGATGTTGGATTATTGTATTTGGATATTTCATATTGTCTTATTCCAAGCATTATTGTTCATGTGGTTATTATTATTGTCTGCAAAATTATTTTGTATTGTTATTATTGTTGAGTTGAATGGGTAACAGCTTATGGATGACGCAAGTCATTCGCTGGGCCAATGTCACGTGCTTGTGTTCTGTATTTTTGGGAAGCGGAGCGTGACACTTTTTTTTCCTTCAAATTTTGCAAAATTTGGCAAAATAACCAATGACTACAGATGCTCTAAGTGAGGTTTTGTAGAAGAAACTTAGTTTTGATTGTTCTGTAGCAATTTTTTTAGCACTCTGAATCCTCACACTGGTGATTCGTGGCACAAACCAGAATCTTTCCTTCAAACAGTCACAATACAGGAAAATGCAGAAAAATTTTAAACAATTTTATTCCACGATGTACAAGTTTGAGTGTTACAATTTTACACTGTCTCATGATTTACAAATCAGATTTTTACAAAAAAAATAACAAAAAATATAAAGGATGAACACTCGATACTGTCACTTGGGCACACCATCTGTCTTGGGCTTCCTGAGCTTCCTGGGTCGGCAATCTAGCACCTAAAAGAGTGGGCACGTCAGTAATTCTACTGACACGAGGCTGATAAAAGCAGCTATCTCCAAACTAGACAATCAAGGTTGAAAGCAAATAGAAAAAGTGACTAAAGAAGGGAAAGTGGAGTCGCGTCTAAGGTGTCCATGTATGACATGCCCTAGTACTCTAATGCACAGGTCAAAATGTACTTAATCTAATGCAAGCGAGACTTTAAAAATATATGCATCTCATACTACATACTTTCCAAATCAAGCCGTTGTCTCCAAGTTCAGGGTTTTAAACCCTCGCCATGCAACCTACTCTTGTACTCGTCCTGTTTCTGATAGATAGATCGTGGTTGATGAGGTTGCAGATTAATCGGTCCCCATCCGTTTCTGCAGTCTCTTAATGGTGTCTTGGTTTTCCACTGGTGCCCAACTCTCGGACCCCACTCAAAAGCCGTGACGAACTTAAAGATACACTGCAGCATATCTATGGCTCCGGAGATTCACAGGACCGCAGCCCATATGATCTGTTCGTGTCCACCAGCATAGAACTTAATGGCCTCGAAGGTCTAATCCCCCTATCCACCAGAAAATCCCATCCCATTCTTACCACGGTACTTCAGGAATCAACAGTGCAAAATACACACCACAGCACATATCCCTAATGACAGGAGAGTATATCACCCGATTACTAGTTCGCTAGAAACTAATGCAGTTTAGGTGATGGCAAAACTAACTAACATTAAGTCTACATCGACATGTTACAAGAGCGTGGCCACCAACTGATTCCTAGTCTAAGTCATGCCTAGTCTCAAGCAATTTCCTTACTACAAACCTTCGTTCCTGCATATCAACCTGCGGCTCTGGCGACGCGATCACTTGCTCGCCACTTTTCCCATTTAGTCTCGTCCTCAACTCGGCCCGTGATCATCTCCTATGATTTCGTCGGCGCCTGAGTTAGTCACTTTCAATCGTTAAGGCGGTAGTCCCCAAGTTGGCCTAATGGTTGATAAGTGTAGGCAACTAATTTAGACAAGGTCGACTCAAACGTCATTCAAGACTCTACCCGTGTCTTAATCAATCTAAGACACAAAATTAACCAAGTATTGGGGTATAGGAATACCCCTAACTCTCAATTCAACACTTGAGAGTTAAGAACAAGTCACACATGTGCAAGGTGACGACTTCTAAGGGTGGCTGGATCTATCCAGCACTTTGAAAAATCATATCAATTACTACAAGTTTCTGGGTTATTTGGAAAGCTTAGAGTCTCTACTACAAGTCCCTACTTCATCACTTTGGCAAATTCAAAACACATTTTTCCAGAAAATCACAAACGTACAGACTGTGTAATCAGCACTAAGTATTGAACACAGTCTAGTCTGAATTCCATATAAAATCAATCCCTTGTCCAAAGCTCATGAAATTTAAGAATCTATAACTAGACATACACCAATTCATTTTGTCGAAAAATTGCATCCAAAATCCTACTACGCAGAGAGTTATGACTCTACAAATACAACACAAAATCTCCACTGCTTTTCAGATAAGGTTTTTGCTTCTACTTACAATTTATTTTTGAAACCTTGTCAAATCTCATCTAAAAATTCTAAAATTTTGGAATCATCAAATAGACTCATACCACAAGCTGCTTGCAAAATTTCACAGCAATATCATAGATACACAAGTATTTATGCATATAAGAACTTCAGTCCCCAAACAAAAAATTTCAGCTTGGTCTTCTCAGACCAGTTGGAACTTAGCATTTTTTTGAGGCATCAAACAACTTCAGAAAAATGCAAAATTTGGGATTATGATTGTAGACACATACAAGAACATCCATGAAAATTTTTAGCTAAAAATACCCAACCAATATTTAGTTATGATTTTTTGGAAGTCACGACAGAATTTCTCAAAATAGCAGTTCTGCTGTTGGTTGCTGTCCGAAATTGGGACTGGGATTTGGGATATTAGATGACTTCCAAATATTATGAAAAAATTAATGTGATCTCTAGGTACATAGCAAAATAAGTACCCAAAATTGTAGTCCTAAATTCCACACCGTTTGTAAGCTAGAAATTCCCAAACCCACATATTCATACATGTTCCCTTAACAAGATTTCATGAAAAGAGACGCTCTACCATACAAATTATTTTTCTTAGCATGTAAATTATCACACATGGTAACCAATATTTTCTTAACTCCTACTACATGTTAAAATCATATACACAAAAAGAAACTAAATTTTTTGAGTTTTAAGAGAATCACCCACACTTTGTTATTGTAAGAAACTCCTTGATCTTTTGCTCCTTGCTCCTTGAGATGCTCCTTGCATCCTACTTCACTTCTTCTACCTTGCCACTACTACAAAAAGATCTCTTTTGATCTCTTATTTTTTCTTTTTCATTTCTCCTTCTCCCTTTTTTTTTGAACACAAGAATAAGAAGATAAGATGAAAGAATGAGAGAGAGAGTGAAATGGGAGTTTTATAGAAGTGTGGGAGGTAGGGTTTTGGAGAGTGGGCCGGAATTGGTGTAGGGTGGAGATGGGGTAGTGTGGGAGTGAGTGGAGGTGGAGGGATGAGATGGTGCCAACACACAAGCCCTAGAAGCTTCATGAGTCTTCATGAGGAAATTTCACATGGCACAAAATCACCCATTGGATCTCATCAAGATTGATCCAAAGTTTCTAATATGATGAGGGTTAGCTCTAACCCTAGGTCACCATACCCTAGATCACCATACCCTAACCCTAACCCTTGAGTACAAATATGCATGGTTATTTAATTCAACAATCATGCACCAATTCAATTTAAGTATAAATTTAGTTGAAAAATAAATAATTTATATAAAATAAAATATTTTATCTTATTCTGGGATATTACAATTTTAATGCAGTTTTATCGAAAGAAATGACAGAGAGAAGTGGGGTAGATTGATTTGATGTCTACTCATATGTTTATCATATTGCTATAATAAGGATTTTTCTTACTCTTACATCTATTGACAATTTTGTTATTCATCAAAGATGTTTTAAAAAAAAATTGTACTAAAAGTTTTGTACTTGATGTTTTGTATTGAAACTTTTTGTACTAAACAGTTTTGTACTGGAAAATTGGTAAAATCATTGTATGTTTTAAAACATGTGTTAAAACTGAGGCGCGAATAATTTGACAAAATTTTAAAGAGCTTAGATTTGAATCTAGTAATTCATATAAATGTGTTTAATTCTGTGGTGAGTTAAATATAATTGCTATCATTTATTTGTATATTGTTGACATGCTTGTTGTTAGAAGTGACCTCTCTAATATTAGTGAAATTAAAATTGTGCAAACCAAAGATTTCAGCAGGAAACACCTTAGTGTTTTGGACATCATATTAGGTATATGTAACAAGCCTAAATTTTTGACGAATACGTCTTGTATATGAACTAGATTCTACTAGCTATAAAGTTATATTTTTGGTTAAAGAAATTATTTTCTTACTAATAACCTACAATCATGCATATGAATGTGTATATAAACATATATACATACATGTACATGGTTTGAGTTGGACTTGTGAAGCCCAAATGAAACAAAACAACAAGGCAACACTTGAACAAAATCAAATTGGGTCAAGCCCAACCCTTTGGCTGGCCTATGCATGAAAGGGAGGGAAAAAAAGATGAGGTTAGGGTTAGGGTTTCTTGATATGTGGCATAAGAGACATCATGATAACCCCCAAGACCACATTACATCACCTCCTCTCCTGTAGAACCCCGTATTTTCAAATATTATTTTAAATATTTGAAAATGAATTTAAATGAATTTTGAGGATTTAATAAATATTTTTAGAAAATTTATCTTGTTACACGTACAAAACACGTGCAAATACTTTTTGAGAAGTTTGAAAATTTAGTTTTCTTTATGAAAAATCATTATTTAATATTTGGGATTTATTTAGTATTTTTCCAGATTTTTCTGAAATTAATTGGAACTATTTGCAATTTTTGAGAAAAGAAGGACCTTTTTGCAAATTTGATATTTTTAAGGGTTAAAGTGCAAAATGTAATTTCTGGACGTTTTGAACAGTATTGGTTGAGATTTAGAATTTATATTTTCCTTTAAATCCTAATTTAAATGAATTTTGGTCGAATTTCCAAGACCAGACCTATATATGTGAAGTTGTATTTTGGAAAGGATTATTTTGCAAAAGTGGGGTAAAACCCTAAACTCTTTATCCCAGGTATTTAAAAGGATTTTGCGGCCGTCATTGCTGCACAAATACAGAATTTTGGAGATTTGTTGGGTGAAGGAAGAGGAAGTTTTGATCTAGCAAAAGGAAAGCTTTTTTTCGTGGATTTTTCTCAATTCAAAGGTGAGTGACATTGTGTATTTTGGTTTTGTTTTGTGAATGATATAAATTTGGCTTGTTGTTGATCTATGTATACGGGTGGCAATGTTGTTTGATTTGATGTTGTGAATGATATAGATCTTGAAATTGTGGTATGATTCCTGTGAATAATTGATGTTGTTGTACCATGTTGTGAAATCTATGAATGAATAGTAGATCTTTGTTTATAAAATTTTGTTGCTAAAAAGCATGTTAAGATTTGAGTATGGTTATGATCGGGTGTTGTGCATCTGGATCTTATATTTGTAAATCAGATTTTGATTTAGAATTGTGAAAGAAATTTCAGTTTTGAGAAACCCTAATGAAAAAATTAGTGATCTAGAACATGAGAACTTGAGTTTTGACATATTTGATGTTTTGAGTAATATATCCATAATGAAGATTATTTGAGATTTGTCATTTTGCCTGAATACGAACTATTTATCATAAACAATGAATCTTTAGAAAACTCCAGTTTTAATTATTGTATTCAGACCTAAGTTATGAAAACTGTAGGCCAATAGCCGACCGGTCTAATTGTCAGTCGACTGGTACGACCCTACTGATGCATCATTAGCCTTTTGAAAATCCGATCTGGACAGCCGACTGAGACCTTTGTCAGTCGACTGGTGTACTTAGAACTTACTTTGTAAAATTATGTCAGTTTCTTGTCTTGACAGTCGACCGAAGCCTTCTTAAGTCGACTCATATGACTTAGTTTATTTTTGTAAAATTTTGGATATTGTCCTCTAGACAGTCGACTTACCACCGTATGAGTCGACTGGTACTGATAGATTTTTGATAACTTGAGTGTTCTTTTGAATGATTAATCTTCAGATATTTTGGCCTATATTTTGTCTTCAGTTAAGCATTTGAATTTTAAGATATTCAGTTGAGCCACTTTGTTTAGTGGGACTTTGGTTTAGACATTTGAGTTGAGTCTCTAGAGGTGTGTGACCCTAGTGTACCGGTGTTGAGTTATTTTGTTGAGGCCCATTGAGGCATTTCAGTTATTGAGTTTTGATTTTAGGCCGGTAGGGTACACCACTCTAGGAGATTCGTTGAGTAATTAAATAACCCACAAATAATAAGGACAGGCACTAGTGGTGATATGATGAACGGGAACATGAGTTATGCACCTCAGTATAGCTTTAGATGTGGGATTTAATCTCCGGAATTATCCAAGTAACTTACTTGATATGTGGGATTTATCTCCGGAATTATCCAGGTAAATTACCTGCGATGTGAGATATATCTCCAGAATTATCCAAGGGGTTTGCTTGCGATGTGGGATTGATCTCCGGAATTATCAAAGTCGAGGCGACGCACATGGGGTATTCATGTGATGATGTGTTAATGTCTAGATGTGGGATGATCTCCGGAATTATCCAGGTAAAATACCTGAGATGTGGGATCTATCTCCGAAATTATCAGGCATGGGCTAATTCTCACAGTTTATCTTTATCTCGTAGTAGTCATCGTGATAGGATTAGTTGCATAGCGGGGGATTGAACCCTATGAAGTGAAGACGTTAAGGGCTTGCACCGAACCTATGTAGAATGGGATGCATAGACTTCGACAAGTACGCATTAGAGAGTCCGCATATAGAATTTGGGCTTTCTTGACTTAGTTTTATGCAAGTGGTTTTCCGATTTTCTACACTTGACACTTGGTTTAATAACACTTGTTGTTGCATTTCTTGCTATCTCATATTTTATGTATTTTTGGTTTACTATATGTTACTTATGAATCCATGCTTAAGTTTTATTTATGTTGTTTGTTGTTTTATGTCACTCATACCATTTATGGCTGACCCCTTTAGTTTTGGGGATTAGGGATCATCTCTAGCCTCATATGTTGCAGGTTGTTGCTTAGAATTTGGAGGTTGGATGCTAGAGTTGGTTTTTGAGAAAAAGTGACTTAATAAGAGTTTTGTGTAAAATTTGTAATAGCAGTTTTGAGATAAATTTGTGTTGTAATAAAAAGAAAATTTAGTGTTGAGATGTTTTAATTTCCGCTGTGCTATGTAAGTGATTGTTGTAATAAAAGTTGAAAATTTTAGTGGTGTTGGTTGTGTTTAATATTATATTGAAGTGGATTGCTGGGAATGTGCCACGTATTTTCTAAGTTATTAATCTAGAAATTCGGGGCGCTACATCTCCACCCCAACCAAATGCATGATGTGATTTTCTCCTCCTTCCCCATACACCCCAAATCTAGGCAAACCCCTTTCTTCCACTCTTCTCATTTTGTTTTAAAACCTAATCTCTTCTACCATTCTCTTTCACAACTCTTACTCTTTCCTAAGCCTCCATACTTCATTCTCTACACCCTAGTTACTGATTTGGAGTGCGAAGAAGAAGAAGAAGCCAAGGAGAAGGAGAACAAGGAGCCAAAGCAAAGAGGAGAAGCAAGGAGTTCCATAGGAGTCAAGAAGGAGGACCTACAAGAAAAAGAACAAGCTACAAGCTAAGGTGGGTGTTTTCAATCTCTTGTTTTGGTTTTTGGATGGTTGAATGGTGTTTGATGACTGAAAAAGTGACATGCATGCCCTAGGAATGTACTTAAACAACCCGTTTTGTGTTAAGTAGTCCAAACCAGAAAGTCTTGTTAAAAGACTGAATTTTTGTTGTCAGTCCGTAGCTCATTGCATGAACACCACTTGGAATTTTGATCTGAAATTTTTAGAGGATGATCAAATAGGTGTCGTACACCTTCAGTAATGTTTCTAGGTTTTTATGATTTTTCTTACTATTTAAATAAAATACGAACTTGCATGCTGGTCAGAATAGAAAAAAGCAGTTTTTATGGTTACTGTTGTGGAAAGAATGACTTGGATCTCACTGAATGCTTATGGGATTGATATGAAATTTTAGTATGTTATTCTTGGATGTATCTAAGACCTAAGTTTCAAATTTCATGAGATTTGGACCACTGTAGCTATGTCAAAAAAATCATGCATGATGAACTAGATATTTTAGTGAACAGAACTACTGTTGATTCTGCCCTGTTTTTGGATGATAACCAAAGAGGCATAACTGGAGATCTAATTGGTATAATCCCTTGATTTTTGAGGGTGACATCATGTGTCAGAAACTAGATTCTAAACTTTCATGATGATCTGATACCATATGCTATTTTAAATAGATTTTACCCCATGACTATGCTGATCTGATCTGTTGTTCTGGAAGTCTGTGTACTTGTTAAAGATGGACCCATTAGAGTGTCTAAACGACCTTATCTGAAGAGCCATATAACTGGGGACTTGTAGTGGAAACTTAAACCTTTCTGGAATGGTAAATAAATCCTGATTTGGACAAGTATTCGATTTTATATGATTTTTGTAAGTGACGATAGAAACACAGTGAATCATAAAGCTCACTGGTTTGCACCATGTTCATAGAAATGAGTTTGAACTTGTATTTTACTTAGAGTTGTTGTTTGAGGTCAAGAAACTTGTTATAGATGTGAGTATGAGTCAGGAATTAAGTGACCTAAAGTTTCTTGCAAGGAGTAGCTCATAGTTGCTTGTAGACCCCAAAATAGACAAACGTAGTTCAACGTTTTGAAATGAAAATTGTATAGGATGTTAGGGTATGGTTGTAGACCACTTTGGGATGATATGCATGCCCATTGTGTGTTTGTACTTGCCGTCTACTTTGAGTAGAAGCATGGGGAGCGCCCGATCGCGATTTCTCAAGGGAACGGGACCAGGAATGGCTCCGTTTTGGCATAAACGCCAAGTGTGTGCTTGCTGTTTGGAAACTTGAATTGTTGTTTTAGGACCCTTAAAACCCGTTTTTGGGTATTTGTGGGTTAGGACTTACTCCTAGTGTAGTGTACCTTGTTGGGATACATTGGTTAAGTTGAGACCCTAAGATTAAGTCCGGTTGACAAATCCAGTTGGGTAGAATGTCGCATCGAACGCGTTGAAGGGGATGACTCGTGCACCGACGTACTTGTTATACATGGATGGATTCCATGGGTTGTGTTTGAAGCTACCACCTGTCAAGGACTGTGGATCGTTAAGTTTAGCAGAAAGCTATTTTTTGGTCGGGCCGAGGTTGCGATCTAACTCCAAGCATCGATGTGGTTGCGGCAAACGGTGGGGACGATTCGCCGTGGGTTCGTGCCGAGGTGGGTCAACCTTTGGGCCGAACGAGAGGGCTAGTGAGTCCTAGTGTGGAATGGGTTGAGACCCAGTATTGATAAAGGTGACTAACTAGGGAGAGTCTACCAAATGGAATTGGATTAGTTGTTCATAGCAAGTAAGTTGATCATCGAGTTAGGAATTTGGAAATAGTGGATTTATCGCCTAACTAAGAGGATGGATAATATGGGAAAACGAAAGAAAAATCAGAGGTTGACTAGAGTGATCGTTTTAGAGATTGGTCTATGAAGCAAATCTTGAATTCAACCTTACTATTTAATCTGGGAGTGAGATAGCTTGATAATTTTGATAGGATTAGATCAAGTCTTGGTTGAATGTAAGGACAGGCACTAGCGAGGGTGTTCGCCTGTCAGGGGGATGCATGGCATCATCACCCCCGACCGAATCTTAGGTTCGTTTAATGCGGGCAGGGACCCCAAGCTGCCCGAAGATAGAGTCGGGAAGACTCTGTGGGGGCTCCGCTGTCTCGGCAGAAATGCCTTAATGATCCGTAACAACCTTTGAGGAGGTTTGGAGCATTGACGTCGTCTCGACTGCAAGTTCTGTTCTAGTGTAAGGACGAGTGTAGCGGAGTTGGGGAAACCCTATATCCATCAGGTCCTTTGTCGATCAATGTGGACAGGCGGATTAGACGATGTCCCGGAGAGCTAGACTCTATCGGGAGTTGCTCTAATCCCTCGGTAATGGAGTCCTTGTGCCCATATATCGGCTTTTGGTGAGGTCCGGGGAGACGTAGATACAACAACATACCTTTGAGTACAGTCGGTACGGTAGAAGCGGCGACTGAGATCCCGAATATAGTGGATAAAACTAATAGATCTGGACACTACTATTGACAGCAGTGACTGGTTTCCCCTACAGCCTCACCATCATTGGAATTAGAAACAGGAGAGAGCACAAGGTTAAGATGCATAACGGGGGTCGAGCCCCATTAAATTGAAGAACATCGTTTGGTTGGGAGGTGTGTAGTATGGGATGCATATCTTTCAACCAGGCGTGCATTAGCTTTAGGAGCATGTGTGCATAGTGTGTGCATTAGAATAGGCCGTGGCATACACCGACACTTGTTTGACATCACCTTTTTCTTTGCATCAAATATTTGTGTTTGTTGAGGTTGGAATCGTTATATTCTGGCGTAGAGATGATGGCCGGGTATAGCATTTCGTCAGTTGTAATCAACTGACGTGCCTACAGTTATCAGTACAGGACTGCCGAGTTGGGAGCACGGGAAAGCTCTAGCAGGGGAAAGCATCCAAGTGCAAGTTACTGTCCAAATTCTATTGTACATTCCTGTTGTAACAATTAATTGTAAATGTTGTAATCATTGAACATTGTAAAAATACAATTTGATGTAATAAAAGTTTTTAATTTTCTGTGATTTTTGTTGTGTTATGACTCATTTGAAGGAAGATCCTGGAAGAGTGTCACGAGTTCCTATGTCAGGAATTCGGGGCGCTACAGTATAAGGGTGAGTTTCGGTTGGTAATGAATAACCTTAGTCAAACTCACTAAATCAATAATGTGTTCCAAAAGTTGGGATATAATGATTGAAAAGTGTGTTTTGAAATACCTTATAATTATGATAAAAGGTTGACACCTAATGATGGTGCAACTATAAGAGAGTTAGATCATTCTAAACTTATTTTAAAGTTCATGTATACAATGATCTGCACTAGACCAGACATAGCCTTTGAGGTAGGTATGATCTACAGATTTACTAATAATCCTATTAATACACATTGGAGTGCCCCTAAGAAGCTTATGAGATACCTGAGAGGTACTCAAGAGTTTTCTTTGTGCTACTCTAGTTATCCTTCAGGATTGAATGAATGATATGATGCATTATAGTGCTCAGAATTTAGTGAAATTTGATAACTGGTGAACATGTGTTTACACTAGGAGGAGCAGAAGTATTATGGTGATCAAAAGGCAAACAAGAATTGCGTTGTCATCCTTGAAATTAGACCTCTATGTGTTATCCTCTGGGGGGGGGGGGGGGGGGGGGGGGGGGGGGGGTGGAAGAGGCTAAGTGGATTGAAGAACTTGTTGCTAGTCATCCATTGAAAAGTTTAAAGTAAATTGTCTAATTTTGTTCTGCGACTGTCAAGCTACAATGCATTGTAGCTCATAACCCACTTTATAATGGTAAGAGGAGTACATTAAGGCTGAAAGAAGCCTAGTTAACTTTCTCATAAATAAAGTGCAATTGAGACAAATTATGACTAATACTCTTGCTAAGAGACTTGAAAGTGATTTAATTATCAAAACTATAGGAAAAATTGAGTTAAAAGCTATTGAGTCAAAAGTACCCAAACTAGTATTTATCCTATAAATACTGGCTTGTGATAGTAGTTTTGGTATTTCAATCTTGATACCTAGGAAAAATATCTCAAGCACCTTATGTAACACTCGGGCCCCGATCAGCGATTTTAGCAAAGAACTGTCCACCGCAGCTGCCTCATAAAATGTGCTATAGCTTGTTGGTGACCTCTAATCCCAGACAATTATATATATATTTAAATAATCTTGCAACACTCCCGATATAGGACAAATTGAACTCCCATACCCCTCAACTTCCGTGACACAGCAGCCCCCCTAGCCGGTGGGCCCCATGCCACGTGGCAAGACAGCATCGATCCGCTGCTCTGCCACAAACCTGGGTGGGCCCCACCCAATGACGTCAGCAGCAAACACAAACAGCATTACTGCCTGCTGTCTTTCTTTCCCGTGCCCCCCCCCCCCCCCCCAAATCACATAATTCCACACTCCTACGCCCATAGAATAATCTATAGGACACACTTCCAATTATATATATATATATATATATATATATATTCTTAACACGGGTGTTACACCTTAGATCTAAGATATTAACCCTAATTTCTCTTCTTATTATATCTCATAATCTTCAACAGAAACCACACCCTCACATCCAACTTACATTGCTTTCACCTGCTAGGCTTTGCTGACCACCAACTCGAAAAGCTCATCACTCTCAACCCCACTGTCCTCTACACCCCACATGCCATCCCCCGCCTTGTCTTCTGGAAAGAATTCTTTGGAATGACACCAACAAGCTCTTCTTGGTGTGCACGGGGAACCATAACCTTTTGGATAATGACATTGTCAAGAATATTATACCAAATATTTGTTTTCTTAAAAAGAATTAATGGATTGTCTGAGTCGGATATCAGAATGTTTCTAGTTAATAGTTGCGGTTTCATTTTGTGGAGTATTGCTAAGCTGGAGGCTTCGATGAATCAAGCTCAGAAGCTAGGTTTTAAATTGGGGTCTCTGATGTTTCTGCAGTGTTTATCGAACCTAAATTGTATATCGCAAGATCCGTTTACGGGCAAAATGAAACTTTCGAAAGCTTTGGTCGGTCACAAGGAGAGTTTCCTGTTGCATGTCGGAAAGTTCCTAACTTTATGCTTCTTAGTGTAAGAAAGAAAATGAAGTTAATGGTGAACAAAGGTGGAATCACACAAGCTGAAATTGCATCCTATCTGACGATGTGGGGTTATAGTTTGGAAAGGAGGATGATTCCTCAGTACCATGTGATGAAGGCTTTGGAGTCTAAAGCATTGATCGGGAGAAACATGCGGTTTTGTACAATTCTCTGTCTATCTGAGAAGAAATTTATAGAGACATTGATTCTACCAAACAAAGATAAAGCACCAACGCTGCATGATAGTTACATTGATGGTTGTGCTGCACAAGTTTCGCTTTGATCAATTGCCCCTCACTGAATACAAGACTTATCTATCATGCACTATGCTCTCTCTCAATTGGCTATTTTATTTCTCATTTCAATAAAAAAGATAACATTTTCATGTTGCAAGGTTACTTGGAGTCCTGGACAAAATATAGGTTAATTTAAGGAATCTAGTTGAACTGTATTATGATGCTGTGACGATATCAAATTCTTGGTGTTAAAGTGTTTATACTTATCCTAGTATGTGTATCACAGTAATATTAACATAGTAGTAGTCGTTATGTATGATAGCATTAGTACTTTAAACCTTAAATCTCGTAACAACACCCATTTGATCGAATTGATGGATTTCAATCAAATGTTTAGTTGAATCTAATGGCCTTTTAAGACGATTTCGTTTAGAATCTCATAGTTAACAACCCATCATTCTGATAATGGTAAAAATCGCAGTAAATTAGGGTCGTACGATTCCAGCACAGATCCTAAAGTTTTTACAGGCTTATTAATTATAACAGGTCTCTTTAACATGTCTGGACCTTCTTCAGGCTGATCTACAAGACATGAGCCGCTTTCAAGCCCATTATAAGTGACTACGCCCACTAGGAGAGGCACCCAACCCATAAGGGCTGTAAGTCAAATCTCTTATTCCCAAACAGCAGAAAAACTGATTCTATCTCTGAAAATGGGGAGAATCAGATAGAAGATAAAAAATTCATATCAATCTCCTAACAATTTTCAGGCCTATAAATACACACACTCATCCTCCTCAGTTAGAAGGTAATCAATAAATCAGCAATTTCTCTTTCAAACTTTCTTTCTCTCTCTGGCTCTGACTAGAGCATTGGAGGGTTTGTCGCCAGGACCACCCCCAATGTTTCAGGCTTTTTGCAAGTCCATTGGCCGCTTCAGCAATCGTTATCAAGGTGTTCAATATCAACGATCCAGATCCAATTTCAGGAACTTTAACCACTTTTTACGGCGACGATCAAAGGTTATATCTTTAGTAGTTTCCTTTAAAATATAAACTCACAATCTCTTTGCTCCCATACCAAAATAAGCAGCAACAGATTGGTGTTGTTTGTTAGAGCTAGGAGTCTCTAGGAGTTGTGTCTCTTTATCTTTTTGCATGTCTTCATAAGAGGTGGATGGTCTTTATGCTTTCTAATTGTAGGACAAGCATGCTAGTTTTGACAAATGAGTAAAGTAGATAAATTTGATGTGATAAATGTAGATTAATCCATGCTATTGTGTTTGTGCCATGAATTGTAGAAACCATGTTGTGATTACGAAAATAATTGCCATCAAGATAGTTAGAAAGAAAACAATTAAACAAATGAATTTTTACCATGAACCATACTAATACGCATGTTGAATTGTAAATATCGAAATTTTATAACTCGTATGAAGATTGTTAAGATTTTTCCTTGTAGTTAAATAAATTGTAGTGAAGTTTGATTGGCACAATGGGTTCATAATATGGATTGTAAGAGATACAAATTGTTATTTTTCTTAAATTGGATAAATGCAACTCATGAATGCAAATGAGAGAAAATAAATCGAAATATAGATATAATGTTTAAAATATAAGTTAAAAATTCGTGGATTACTGTTTTCAAGTAAACTCAGTCTGGATAAATTAATTACAGTCTAATAAAAGATTAGATCAATTGAAAAATCGAGTTTTGTGAAGATAAATTGATAACAGTACGCTCTGAACAAAGTATAGCAGCCTATTCATCATATCAATAATCGGTGATGGACTTATTGGTTAGAAGGGGCGCCATAGGGCGTTACTGTAGTGCGGGTGTGGTCAGGGGTCTTCAGTTCAAATCTCGACAGTCCCCTTCCTTTTTCCTGTTTTGATTTTAATTAACCCACAGACCGAGAGTGAGCAGTTGTGGGTTTTGGCCTTCCTCTATGACAGTGAAGTCACATGGACTTCTTGGTTAACGGGAGCGCCATAGGGCGGTACTGTAGCGCGCTGTTGGGCTTCGAAACCCGGTAGCCTCATTTTTGTTTTTTTTGGTGTTTTTGATAATTTTGAAGGGTTTTAATGCAAATAAAATTTGGGAAAAATTCTAATATTTCTCTAAAATGATTTAGAGTTTATTAAAAATAGTTTCATGATATTTCATGTATTTTGTGAGAAATTAAAAGTGAAATTGATATAGATTATAAGTTGATGACTTCGAAATTATTTACTTAAGAATATGACATTTATTTGAATAGAAGAAAAGTAAAATATTGCTATGCTATGGATTTCTTTTTGATGAGATTATATGTATACTTGATGTGGTTTAAGAACTTATGTGTGATTAAGTTGCTAATGAGATTTGAATCTATGTTACGAGTTCATGAAAAGGAATATTGTTCTTTTGAAAGATTTGTGAATGAATGAATGAATCATGAATGATGCAAAAATAAGACATTGATTAAATTATGAATAAGTTGAAGATATGAATACAATAAGGTTTAATACATGATTATTGAAGGGTATGAGTACACATAAATTCTAGAACATGAAAGGTTGTGATCTGGAGGTTTAGTGAGACCCCGGGTACCGGCGATGTTAAGTTAAATGATTGAGTTATTTTGAGATATCGCTATGTGAGCTATCTCGGTATTTGTGATTAAGTCCGGTAGGGAGAAAAGCTAACTTTAGGTGTTATAATTATTCATATCATGAACTTAAGAAATAGGCACTAAGTGAAGATGTAGTAAACTTGGGCAAACGTGAGTGGAGGGCTTCTATATAGTCGGGCAGAGGATTCCGAGACTATAGACCCAGTCGAGCGGAGGATTCCGGGACTATGGTTGCTTCGATGGAGACGAGCTTTTATTTTAAATCTGGAACTATGCGTAGTCGAGCGGATAGTTTGCCGTACTCCAATGTATATACGTATACCGGGGCTACAGGGACACTGACGGGATGTTCTCATGACGAGGATCCTGTATAGTTGGGCGGTGGACTCCGGAACTGGGATCTGTACTCGTGGGATGTCCAAACTTTGTTTTATTACTGGGTAGTTGTCATGGCGAGGGATCGAACCCTTTAATGTGGAGTACGTAGGTGCTTGCCCTCGGATCTATGTAGTATGGGATACATAGAATCCGAACAAGTATGCATTAGTGTCATTTTAGTGTAAAACATCTGCATTAGGCATTAAGACATTGCATATACTTACATGTTTAGAGTAGTCACATTTAACACTTTATTTTACATTCAAATTTGTGGTTTGTTAAAGTATCAGGATCGTTATACTTTTGGCATAAAGAGGATGGCTGTATATAATATTTTCGTCGGTTGTAAGCAACTGACGTGCCTACAGTTTAATATGCAGGATTTGGATTTTTCATGAAGATATAAAGTTGATTTGATGCTGATGATTATTTAAATGTTAAAGATGTTGCAATTGTATTATTTTCATTATTGTACTTGATTTTATCTTCCGCTGTGTTATTAAATGTAAAGGACTCTGTTGTAATATAAATTTTCAAATTTACTTGTAAAATTGTATGAAGTGAAGTGTAAAGATCCTGTGGAACTTCGAATTCAGCCTTATTTAGAATTCGGAGTGTTACAAGTCTCAACAGCCTAATCAATCTCCTATTAACGGAGAGGCATCTGGGGGCTCCCGCAAAGCCGCCATGAACAACACCCTCTGCACGACCATATCTCAGTCCACAATGTTGCCAGTGACTCGATGCCTTCGCGAGGTCCCGGGGTTCAAGAGATCTTCGTTAAATCATCAACGCCTGACAACAAGAGACCGATCTACAGGTCCATTTGGATGAGAGGCATACCCGGATTGAGGCATCTCGCTCAGAACATCAAGTAAACCGGAAAAGCAACTCTCCCCGAAGACAGAGATCAAGATATTTCTCCTCTCATAGCGGGCGCATTGTAGAAAGAATCCTAACTCGTGAGAGTCGAATGCATCATGAGAGAAACAAAGAGCAAGACGCCCCACTAACTAGGGCTGAATTGAAAAACTTCAAGCACGACATCCTCTAAGATATCTGAGGTACTCAAAATCAGGGTCGACGCTCTTGGAGCTGCCACTCTAGTCCGTCGAGAGAAGAACAATCCAGTAACTCAACTAGATCTAAGGGGGAATGATGACCAAGTCCTTTGCCACATCCGAGAAGTAGAAGACCATTGGAACAGATAAAACGTCAAGGAAATCGCTCCACCCCACTCGACCTCCTTTCAGCAAATCCATCCTCGATGCAACCATTCCAAAGAACTTCAAAGCTCCTCAATTCAAATCTTATGATGGTGAATCTGACATGGCTGACCATATTGAGAGTTTTAAAAACACTCATGATGGTCTATAACATCACCAATGCGATTAACTGTCGAACATTCCCTGCAACTTTGAAAGGATCGACAAGGGAACGGTACTCCCACCTTACTCCAAAGTCAATATTTTTCTTCGACCAGCTCGAGGAGCTCTTCATAATGTACTTCGTTATTGGCCACAAGGATGAAAAATAAGTGATCCCCTGTTGGAATTGAAGCAAAAAGATGGAGAACTGCTGAAAGATTTTGTCATGTACTTTACAACCGAAGCAAGGTCCATCTTCTCCCTAGACTCATCAGTGGCGGCTGCTGCATTCCACCACAATATCACACACAAAGACTTGAAAGCCTCCCTCGCGAAGAAACTTCCTAAAGATTTCATCGAGCTCCTGGAAAGGAGTAACAAGTATATCAGAGTCGAGAAAGTTCTTTATCCTCATGGACGGAATGATTCATCTTCCAGGAACAAACGGAAGAATAGAAGTGAGGAAGGACCCAGGATGTTTTAGAAAGACGACGCAGGTCAACGTCGTCCTCCTCTACTACCACACTTCGACAAGTTCATTCCTCTTAACGCAAGTGTCAGTCATCCTCGTAAAAGTTGAGAAGGACGGAATAATCCGCCCTCCTTCCAAGATGACCACAACTAGCAAGAAACAAGATAGGAACAACTTGTGTGCATTTCATAGAGCCCATGGACACACTACCGATAGCTTCCGTGACCTTAAAGAAACAGTTGAATGCCTGATTCGTTGGGGCCCTCTCTCAATTCGTCCAACTAAACAACAATGTTGAAACCCCTTCGGCATGGAGGGCTAATAACTGTCAAGGGAGGCTCTACGAATCACAAGACTCAGAACACATGGTCATTCTCCACTCCATACATGGAGGTAAACTCCTCCTGTAAAGCCTTCATCCGAGACATAAATTCAATGCATAACATCCTGCCTGCCAAGAGCACCAGGGTCCTGATATTTTTCTCCGACAAGGACTTATGAGGTGTCTGAACAACTCATTGCGATGCACAACTCATTGTGACACATTGGTCATAGACCTTTGCATGGCAAATCATGAGGTACGATGCATGCTTGTAGACAACGGCAACTCAGTAAACATCATTTCATGAATACTTTCAATGGCATCAAGCTCTCCCGGGACCAGTTCAAGCCAGTTGGATATACACTCCATAGATTCTCTGGTGTACCCGTTCAAATAGAAGGAATCTTCACACTCGATGTGACAGCAGAAAAAGTCCTCGCTACTCGAACGGAAGCACTCGACTTTATGGTAGTCGACGTCAAAGCCGCATACAACGAAATATCTGGTCGTTCAGGCCTGGTGGCCTTTCATGCAGTTACTTCTGCCTACCACATGAAAATGAAGTTTCCAACAACAGCAAGTCTATGCCAAGTTGTAGAGATCCAATAGGTAGCACGAGCATGCTACACCGGAATTGGGGGGGGGGGGGGGGGGGGGGGGGCTCACTTCTACCCCTCGATGCAATAGAGCTACCGCAAGAAAGCCATCACATGAACTCCAAGTCCGTAAACAAGCTTGAAGCCACTGCCATATACAATCCTACCAAGAACTTCCAAACCTGTCAAGTCATCTCCCACCAGGTCCAAATTCGCCCCAGTCAGAATATAGTAATAGACCTGAATCCCTCGCTCGAAGACACTCCGCTCATTCCACTAAAATAAATAGTCGTGCATAAACACATTGGCGAACATAGTCATGCATAAACACATTGGTGAACTTGAAGACCTCCTTTTTTCCTTGCAAAGCAAAGAGAGGCTCGCTTCAGAACAAGCAAGTTCATGCATGGTCTACCAAGTTGTTCGCCTAATGGCTAATCAACTTGAAGATCCGGGGGGCAAGGAGATATCAACATGGACTTGAAAAGTGCAACACCTCATGAACTTCAACAAGGGCACTTAATCGCCCACTTCCTCTATACATTTTCAATATTTTCTAATAAAGGACAGCCACTAGAGCAGTTGTTGAATTTTATTTTTCAATAAAAACCACTTTCGCTACCAGTCACTACATGTAATAATGACTAGCCACTAAAGCAGCCGCTTAATTTCATTTTCGAATAAAACATAGTATTAATTTTTATAGAATTGTTGTACAACTCTACAGATTCATACAATGAGTTAAGTGCCAAGCTTAATCTTAAAAACGACACCGAGATTGGAGTCTATACCCGTGGCTTGGAGTTGCTCTGGCAATATGCAACGAAGCAAGTTCACAGCTGAAATCACCATTTGATCTACACATGCAACTCGTTAAACACCTCAACGACAGGTTCGAAGTCCACACCCATGGCTCGGAGTTGCTCTAGCAACCTGTAATCAAGCACGTTCAGAGCTTAACTAGCCATTCGATCTGCTCCTGCAACTTGTTAAATCCCTAAACAATAAGTTCGGAATCCATACCCATGGCTTGGAGAAGCTTTAGCAACCTGCAATCAAGCACGTGCAGAGCTCAATTTGTTGGATCCTGTAGGCTAAGCAACAAACACTAGAGGGGGGGTGAATAGTGTTTATAATAATAAATTGCGGAATAAGAAATTTCTCTCGGCACAGTCGACTCAGTGGGGAACCAGTCGACTGATATAGCCAAAATCAAAATAAATTTAACCTCTCGAAACAGTCGACTAATAGATAATACAGGCGACTGATGAGACAAAGAGAATAACTAATACGAGACTGATCAGTCGACTGATACGAAGCTGAGTCGACTGGTCAGACTAGTTTTGCAGAGTATAATTGATCAAAAGTAAATGCAATCACAAGACAACCAATCACAGAGTACACAAGATATATCCTGGTTCGGTCCTCCCGACCTACATCCAGTCCCCAAGCAACCCACTTGAGATTTCTACTATTCTTGAAAAATAAATACAAGAATACCCTACGGCGTTCAAGACAACAACCTTGTCTAACCCGTAGTCCTTTCTCTCAACCAGAGAAAGCAGACCCACTCTTCAACCAAGAGTGAAAAGACACCGACTCTACAACTAAGAGTCAAAACACACTCTCCAACCGAGAGTAAGAGTACAAGAGGAATTTTACAATCAACCTATAGCCTTGTTGTTGTATGTGTTGATGCACGTGGCTAAAACAATAGGTTGACTTCTATACTCAGTCCAAAGCGAATTCAATGCTATACTGGACTGAGTGTAGAGAACCAAAGTATGTGAACTTGAAAGCTTTGTTCTTCACAGAAAATCACTTAAATTTTTCTCAAGAGTGTTCGGGTGTTTTTTAAGAAATCAAGTAGTCAAGTGAATTTTTTCTGTTTGAGAAGAAACTCTATATAAAGAGTTTTGTACTTCTGAACGTTGGAAAGCAGTTACATAACTGTCAACCAACGGATCAGACCGTTTGAATTTGAAAAAGTTCGTTTTTGAAAATCAGAAAACGGTCAAAAAGCTCTCGATCAGTCGACTGGGTTGCCATATGAGTCGACTGATCAGAGTTTGAATAATTTTAAACAGTTTCGTACTTATCAGTCGACTGGCATAGGCTTAAGTCGACTGGTACTTAAAAGCTAAAATTCTTCAAACTGTTTTGACTTATTTTAAGGGGTTTTTTAGAGAGACACAATATGAAATTGTTAAGTGTGTGTGTATGTGTTGACAAGGCTTTACATCAGACTAAAGACTCAACAGGGAAGTACATTACAATTTTTACAAGACACAACAATATAACACATTTAAGCTTGAGTCTTGAGTTGAATTGAGTCTTTGATCCTTGCTTTGAGTAAAGTCTTGATCCTTGTCTTGAGCTGTATCCTTGAGAGCTTGTGCATTTGTTCAGCTAGAATTGTCTTTTGATATGAACACTGCATTGTTAGCTGTATAATATAAACACATGTGGCACTGTGTTGTGATCATCAAAATCAAGAATCACATTCTCCCCCTTTTTGATGATGACAACACAATAGCTGATATTAACAGATAATATGTATATAGGCACAGTAAGGATATGCTCCCCCTATTAAAAACACAGAATGCATTTTCTTAAAACAAGTATCAGTCGACTGTGTCAACTGGCAGGCGACTGATCAGACAGTTTATATAAAAAAAAACCTAAGTACAGATACAGTAGCAGAAGTTTAGTAGCAGTCGACTTAAATCTTTGAAGCAGTCGACTGACCAGAGATTTTCAACAGCCAAAATAACCAAAATAACACAGATAATATAAGCAAGCATAAATAGAACAGCCAAAATAACACAGATAATATAAGCAAGCATAAATAGAACTCAGAGATCTCTCCCCCTTTGTAATCATCAAAAAGCACATAATAACCATCGTTTTCATAGAAAAGAGACTAATAGAAAGTTGCATACAGAAATAAGTCCATTAAAGAGTACATATAAAAATAATAAAAATCTTCAATCGTCTTCATCCGAGTCTTCATCGTCATCATGAGAAGGAGGACGAAATTGAGAGGTGAAGAGATTGGTGAGGTTGTCAATCTTGGAATCAATGTGGTGGAGTTGGGAATCAAAGGAATCAAGTCTGGAATCAAGGGCGTGAATATGTGTATCCACAGTCTGTGAATGTTTCATAAGGTAGTTGACACATTCATACATGGTACGTGGATCATCATAGTTGGCTGTGGGAAGAGATGAACTAGACGAGGCAGAAGGTCTAGCAGAAGAACCTAAAGGTGCTTGGGACATTGGAGGAGATTGAGGTGGTGATTGAGGAGGTGCATCAAGAAGTTTCATACGTGCCAAACTAGCACGATCGAAACACTCATATCTAGAGACAACATGTGTCTCAGACTCAAGATCAATTTTATATGCGAAAAAGATTCTAGTCAGAAGTCCTCCAAAAGGTAAAAAGTGAGTATGATCTTGATTGATTTTCGAAAAGAGGACATGACCCCAATTAACAGCTATTCTACCAAAAATTGCATATATAGCTTTTTGTAGTTCAAGAGAATATTGGTCATAACTTCCCTTTTTAGGAAGGATGTTATATGCTAATATTCTACCAACTAGCTTAGCAATTGGTTGTAGATTTTTGCTTGTCATGGGTAGTCGAGAATGTGGTAAAAGAATTCTAGACAAAATAGAGGGGTTATCTAACACAATGTCATCAAGAGGTGATCCGACATCATCAAAACCCAAAATTTCATTAATCCTAGTCGGTGTGAGTTGCATTCTAACATTCTTTACCGATGATCGGATTAGTACGTCCCCATTAGGTCTGTTCACAATCCTCATATTTGTATAAAACAAATAAATGAGTTGGGGGTAGTAATTGGGTTGATTAGATAATGAAAGGATATCATAAAGACTAGAATTTTGAAAAAGTGGAGTGAGATTAAAAGGATCTAGATCATTAAAGTTTACAAATCTTCCAGAGAAGATTTGAATGGTACAAAATAAATACCAACGATCAAGGAGATCAGGGCTCAAAAGGTATTGAGTGTACTCCTGTGTAGAGGAAGAACCCTCATGAGATCTTTTTGATCGTTTGGGAGCCATTAGGATTTTGAAAAGGAAACAAAAAGAGGAGATGTTACCAAATTGAAGAGAGATAGATACAAAAACAGCAGTCGACTTGTCGGATTAGAGCCTCTTCTTCTTCTTCTTGCGTTAGGGTTTCCAATTTGGGGGTAAAAGTGAAAAAGAGATCGGTAAGAGTATGAAAGAGGGGCAGGTGAAGGGGTTTTTAACAGAGAAAGGACGGCTCAGATTAAAGGGAAATGAAATCAACGGTCAGATAGGGTTGTCACGGGTGAGATAGAGAAAAGCTTTTATCTCAAAAGTTGTGATGAAAAGTCGCTGAAGACAGATTGATCTCGCGACAGTCGACTGGTATGATATATCAGTCGACTGAGTCGAGAAGAAAGTAACATCTTATATCTGCTGACCAGTCGACTGGATTGATAATCAGTCGACTTAGTCGAGAACAAAATATGTATATATAACAATTCAATATAGTCGACTGATTCAAAACACAGTCGACTTAACAGAGTGATTTTCAACAAATATCAATAAAATCACAAATTCCAAGTTCTCTTCTTAACTTGATAAAAGTTTCTTCTTTGAGGGGCTTGGTAAATATATCTGCTACTTGTTGATCAGTAGAGATAAATTCTAAAGATATATTTCCTTTTAAAACATGATCACGTAGAAAATGATGTCGAATATCAATATGTTTCGTACGTGAATGTTGAATCGGATTTTTAGATAGATTAATTGCACTGGTATTATCACACATAATTGAGGGTTTCTCAAATGAAATACCATAATCTAACAAAGTTTGTTTCATCCATAAAATTTGAGCGCATGCTAAACTTGCAGCAATATATTCAGCTTCTGTGGTTGATAGGGATACAGAATTTTGCTTTTTACTGCACCAAGATACTAGGGAATGTCCCAAAAAGTGACATGTACCACTAGTACTCTTGCGATCAGTTTTGCTTCCAGCAAAATCGGCATCGCTATAAGACAAAAGTTGAAAAATATCGGTGCGTGGATAAAATAAACCATATTCAGATGTGCCTTTAATATATCTTAAAATTCGTTTCACTGCTTTTAAATGAGATTCTTTAGGACTAGATTGATATCTAGCACATAAACATACGCTGAACATAATATCTGGTCTACTTGCAGTAATATATAAGAGTGAACCAATCATACCTCGATAGAGTTTTTGATCAACACTCTTACCTAATAAATCTTTGTCAAGAGTAGTAGTAGTAGCCATAGGTGTGGATTTACTACTAGTACTATCCATGTGAAAACGTTTGAGTAATTCCTTTGCATATTTGCCTTGATTGATAAATATGCCATTTGAAGATTGTTTAATTTGCAATCCAAGGAAATAATTGAGTTCACCCATGTGACTCATCTCAAATTCATTTTTCATGGTATTAGCAAATTCTTGACATAGATTATTATTAGTAGAACCAAAAATTATATCATCAACATATATTTGTATGATTAAGATATCATTCTTAACTCTTTTGATAAACAAGGTAGTGTCTACTTTACCTATTTCAAATCCTGTTTCTAAAAGAAAAGTTTTCAGACGATCATACCAAGCACGAGGTGCTTGTTTAAGACCGTATAAAGCCTTTTTCAATTTATAAACATGATCTGGAAATTGTTCATGTTCAAAACCTGGTGGTTGTTTAACATAAACATTTTCCTTAATGAACCCATTAAGAAAGGCACTTTTCACATCCATTTGATAAAGTATAAAATTCATAAAACAGGCAAAAGATAATAAAATACGAATAGATTCTAGTCTAGCAACAGGAGCATATGTTTCATCAAAATCTATACCTTCTTCTTGATTATATCCTTGGGCAACTAATCTAGCCTTGTTCCTTACAACTTGTCCTGATTCATCTAATTTATTCTTGAATACCCATTTGGTACCAATGATAGTCTGATCAGGAGGTCTAGGAACTAAATCCCATACATCATTTCTTACAAATTGGTTTAGTTCATCTTGCATGGCATTCACCCAATATTCATTCTCACAAGCTTCTTGTATATTCTTTGGTTCAAAATCTGACAAGAATGCTGTATGAGAGATCATATTAATATGTGAACGTGTCTGAATACCATGGGAGATGTCACCAATTATTAAGTCATGAGGATGATCTTTAACTTCAACAAATGACTTTGGTAAAGTTGAAGATATCACAATCGGATCAGTCGACTTGACTTGTTCTTCAGTCGACTGGTTTAAGTCAGTCGACTTGGAGACTTTATCAGTCGACTTATCAGATAGATTAGTTTGCTCTAAGGATGTAATCACATTATCTAAAGGTGATAAATCAGTTTCATCATCCTTATTTAATGTTGATGAAGGTAAGGATTCATCGAATGTAACATGCATTGATTCTTCAATAGTCATAGAAGACTTATTGAAAATTCTATATGCTTTACTCCTATTTGAGTATCCTAAAAAGATACCCTCATTAGATCTAGGATTAAATTTGTCTAAATTATCTTTTGTGTTTAGAATAAAACACTTACAACCAAATGTTTTAAAGTAAGAGACTTTAGGAATTTTATTAAAAAATAACTCGTAACAAGTCTTCTTTAGTTTAGGTCTTAGAAGAATTCTATTCAAAACATAACAAGCTGTAGCAACAGCTTCAGCCCAAAAATGCTTTGGTAGATTGCTTTCAACAAGCATAGTACGTGCGCATTCTTGCAAAGTCCTATTCTTTCTTTCAACCACACCATTTTGTGGTGAAGCTCTAGGAAATGCAAATGAATGTGTTATACCATTCTTGTTACAATATTCTGTAAATGTTTCATTTTCAAATTCTCCACCATGATCACTTCTAATAGTGACTATGGTTAGAGATCTTTGATTTTGAACACGTTTACAAAAATGTGCAAATTCTTCAAAAGCATCATTTTTATGTTTTAAAAAGAATGTCCAAGTAAATCTTGAAAAATCATCTACTAAAACAAACACATATCTACTTTTATTTAAAGAAGCAACTCTAGTAGGGCCAAATAAGTCCATATGGATTAATTCAAGTGGCCTACTTGTAGAGATTACATCTTTTGTTTTAAAAGTGGATTTGATTTGTTTTTCTAGTTGACATGCATCACATAACTTATCCTTTTTAAAGGATAATTTTGGCAGTCCTTTAACTAGGTTATATTTAGATAATTTTGAGAGATTTTTCATGTTCACATGTCCAAATCTTCTATGCCATAACCAAGATTCATTGTTAGAGGCTATCAAACAAAAATCATTTGAAAAATCGATTGCATTCAAACATAATTCATAAATATTGTTTTTGCGACAACCTTGAAAAATAACATTTTCCATAGTAGAATCATAAATTAAGCATGCATCTTTTTCAAAGACTATTTTATAACCTTTATCACACAATTGACTAATACTTAAGAGATTATGCTTTAAACCATTAACTAAAAGCACATTTTCTATAATAGGGTTAGATATTTTACCGACCATGCCAATACCGATGACTTTGCCTTTGTTGTTATCTCCAAAGGTGACGGTTCCTCCATCTATATTCTGAATGGTGGATAGTAAGTTGGCATGCCCTGTCATGTGTTTTGAACATCCGCTGTCTAATATCCAGCGTTCTTTCTTGGGTACCTATAAAACATTTGAGGTAAATATGGTACCCTTTTTATTGGGTCCAAAACATATTAGTTTGGGGGAAACCAAACCCATGAAGAGTTTGATCTTCCTCCATAAGCAGGAATATAATTGGTAGAAGTACATACATTCAGCATATAAGAATTGATATAAGCAATTCTATCATTCTGATTAATATTGACTGGAACCCATACTAGTTTGTTCTGTCCAGTCGACTTACCAGTGTTTATCAGTCGACTGTTGGTATGTATCAGTCGACTGGTAGATGCACTAGGTCGACTTATAAGAGATTTTGATCCCGTGGAATGAGATCCACTTTCTCTGGACAGACGACTGGTGCTATGGTTCAGTCGACTTAACCGAACGTTAGTATCACTTTTATCACTGAATTTAACAACCTGTGGTTTTGCAAAGAAATCATATAACCTGTGTGTAACACTAGAAATAGATGCTGACTTAGTCTTACTAGTGTTTAAAACAGGAGATTCTTTTATAGAAGATTTCTTAAAACCAAGTCCAAATTTATGACTAGATGCAACTTGATGATGAAGCATATCATTTAAATTCTCTTTGCCTTTGTTAAACTTAGATACATTCTTTGAAATCTCTTCATAATTCTTTTTAAGAGTTTCAAGATCAGTATCTAGACTTGCAAGACGAGAATTTAAGGATTTTACTTCCTTATCAAGGTTAAGATTTTCTTGATTAAGTGTTTGATTCACTTTCTCAAGATTCTTAACTCTAATCTTTTCTTTCTTTAATTCTTGGAATATTTCATTAAATGCATCAAGAAGATCTTCAGAATCATAATCATTACTTACATGTTCTTGTGCAGCCATAAAGCATACATTTGCCACTTCGTTATTTTCATCCGTTTCTTCTTCGGAAGATGAATCGCTATCATCCCATGTGGCTTGATACGCCTTTTTGTTCTTGGCAAATTTGTTCTTTGAATATTTGTCTTTCTTGAAGTTGGATGTTTTTCCCTTGTTCTTTGCAGTTTCTAAGGGACAGTCCTTCTTTATGTGACCTATCTTATTGCACCTGAAACATGTAGGAGGGTCATTAGAATCTTTACTCTTAGAATGAAACTTACCCTTCTTTAAGAACTTCTTGAATCTCCGAGTGAACATTGCTATTTCTTCTTCATCTTCTTCCTCATCTTCTGAGTCAGTCATTGCTTTAAAAGCCAATGATTTCTTCTTTGTTTGGTGTGATTCAGTATCTTTCTTTCGATCTTCAAGTTGAACCTCATATGCCATGAGATTACCAACAAGATTCTCGAGAGTAAGTGTTGACAAGTCATTTGCCTCTTCTATTGCTGTGGTTTTCTTTTCCCATTCTGGAGTGAGTGCTCGTAGTACTTTTCTGACCATCTCTGCTTGAGTATAAGTCTTTCCAAGCGCCACAAGAGAGTTGGTAATGTCTGTGAATCTTGTAATCATCTCAGATACAGTCTCATTGTCCTTCATTCTGAACATTTCAAACCTGTGGACAAGAACAGAAATTTTAGATTCTTTTACTTTATTCGTTCCTTCATGTGTTACCTCGAGTGTATGCCAAATTTGATATGCGGTTGTAGCATTGGATACACGGTTGAATTCTTCCTTCGTCAGTGCACAGAATAAAGCATTCATTGCTTTGGCATTGTTCATAGTCTGACTCTTTTGATCATCATTCCATTGTGCATATGGAATGGTAGGAGCAGTATGTTCCGTCTCTGTCATTTGCCATATCTCGTAGTTGATTGATTGGAGATAGATTCGCATTCGGCACTTCCAATAGTTATAGTTTGTTCCATCAAATAGTGGTGGTCGTTGTGTAGATTGTCCTTCATGGTACTGATTAGTATTTGATGTAGTTGCCATTGCCTGTAACCTTGCTCTGATACCAAGTGTTGGATCCTGTAGGCTAAGCAACAAACACTAGAGGGGGGGTGAATAGTGTTTATAATAATAAATTGCGGAATAAGAAATTTCTCTCGGCACAGTCGACTCAGTGGGGAACCAGTCGACTGATATAGCCAAAATCAAAATAAATTTAACCTCTCGAAACAGTCGACTAATAGATAATACAGGCGACTGATGAGACAAAGAGAATAACTAATACGAGACTGATCAGTCGACTGATACGAAGCTGAGTCGACTGGTCAGACTAGTTTTGCAGAGTATAATTGATCAAAAGTAAATGCAATCACAAGACAACCAATCACAGAGTACACAAGATATATCCTGGTTCGGTCCTCCCGACCTACATCCAGTCCCCAAGCAACCCACTTGAGATTTCTACTATTCTTGAAAAATAAATACAAGAATACCCTACGGCGTTCAAGACAACAACCTTGTCTAACCCGTAGTCCTTTCTCTCAACCAGAGAAAGCAGACCCACTCTTCAACCAAGAGTGAAAAGACACCGACTCTACAACTAAGAGTCAAAACACACTCTCCAACCGAGAGTAAGAGTACAAGAGGAATTTTACAATCAACCTATAGCCTTGTTGTTGTATGTGTTGATGCACGTGGCTAAAACAATAGGTTGACTTCTATACTCAGTCCAAAGCGAATTCAATGCTATACTGGACTGAGTGTAGAGAACCAAAGTATGTGAACTTGAAAGCTTTGTTCTTCACAGAAAATCACTTAAATTTTTCTCAAGAGTGTTCGGGTGTTTTTTAAGAAATCAAGTAGTCAAGTGAATTTTTTCTGTTTGAGAAGAAACTCTATATAAAGAGTTTTGTACTTCTGAACGTTGGAAAGCAGTTACATAACTGTCAACCAACGGATCAGACCGTTTGAATTTGAAAAAGTTCGTTTTTGAAAATCAGAAAACGGTCAAAAAGCTCTCGATCAGTCGACTGGGTTGCCATATGAGTCGACTGATCAGAGTTTGAATAATTTTAAACAGTTTCGTACTTATCAGTCGACTGGCATAGGCTTAAGTCGACTGGTACTTAAAAGCTAAAATTCTTCAAACTGTTTTGACTTATTTTAAGGGGTTTTTTAGAGAGACACAATATGAAATTGTTAAGTGTGTGTGTGTGTGTTGACAAGGCTTTACATCAGACTAAAGACTCAACAGGGAAGTACATTACAATTTTTACAAGACACAACAATATAACACATTTAAGCTTGAGTCTTGAGTTGAATTGAGTCTTTGATCCTTGCTTTGAGTAAAGTCTTGATCCTTGTCTTGAGCTGTATCCTTGAGAGCTTGTGCATTTGTTCAGCTAGAATTGTCTTTTGATATGAACACTGCATTGTTAGCTGTATAATATAAACACATGTGGCACTGTGTTGTGATCATCAAAATCAAGAATCACACAATTCACCATTCGATATGTTCCTGAAACTTGTTAAATTTCCTTTAAAACATATTAGAGGTCCAAAATCGTGGATTACAGTTACTCCAACAAACTTGCAAAAAGGAAAGTTTTGGAGTTCAACTTGTCACTCGATGCGACTCTCACAATTCGTTGGAGAACCCATGTAGCAAGTTCGGAGCCAACTCCCTTCAAGAGTTGCCCCTACAACTAGCTAAGTACAAAACGGCAAGTCCAAGGTCCAACTTTCCCAAGAGCAGCTCCTACGACTAGCCAACCCCCCAAGATGACGAATCACTAGACAAGGCACAGGCATATAAAATATTTCTTATTTCACAAACAACTAGTCTCGCTACAACTGCAGAATTACAATGAATCTACGTTTTGTGCCTAAGCTTCGCTACAAAAGTCTTGTAAACACTATACAACCAGCTATCCTACAAGTCATCTTTCCGGCTACATGATAGAGGGATATTCTGCCTAAGAGAAGCAAACATCTTCACAGACCTCCTGCCAACTAACAGCTCCCCAGGGCCGCCTAAACTCTTGACGGTAAAGTTCAAGACAAGCATTCCTTAGATGGGCAATCTCCAAGTCTTTCCTACCACCTTCACCTGAGCAGGATCCAACTCCGTCTCGCATGAAGCGCCGCACAAACAAACAAGTTCCAACTTCGTCAAGCACAGCGTACAGCGAAGGAAAGTAGCCTCGAATTCCCGAAGACCTCATTCGGTGTACAAGACTGCTTGTCAGCAAAGAGAAGAATGGAATTACTTCAATGCTGAACAAATATAAAATACTTCACTTCAATATTAAGAAGATTCAGAACACCTACAATGTATTTGCTTCACAAAATGAGTTCAGCGCTCCACACGCCACTTGAGTTCCTATGGCAAAAAAACTCGTTAACTCCATAAATGAGTTCAACGCCTCACTCTCTGCTTGCGCTCCATCAACAATTTGTTAACTCCCTGCAACGAGATAAATGTCTTGCTCTCCGCTTGTGCTCCGCCAACAGCTCGTTAACTTCGAACAACGAGTTCAACATCTTTCTCTTCGCGCAAGCTTCGTCAATAACTCGATAACTCTACATAATGAGTTCAGTACCATGCTATCCACTTGAGCTCCGTCAACAGCTCGTTCACTCCGAACAACAAGTTCAACACCTTGCTTTTCGCTCGATCTCCGTCAACAGCTCGTTAGCTCTCTACAACGAGTTCAACACTCTACTCTACATTTGAGCACCATCAACAATGAGTTCAACACCTTGCACTCCGCTCGAGCTCCGTCAACAACTCGTTAGCTCCGAAAAATAAGTTCGATGTCTTTCTCACCGCTCGAGTTCCATCAACAACTCACTAATTCCAAACAACGAGTTCATCACCTTGCTCTCTGCTTGTGCTCCGTCAACAACTCGTTAACTCTATACAACAAGTTCAACGCCTCGCTCTTCACTCGAGCTCCGTCAAAAATTCGTTAGCTCCAAACAAGGAGTTCAACAATTTGCTCTCCGCTTGTGCTCTGTCAATAGCTTGTTAACTCCATACAATAAGTTCAATGCCCTGCTTACCGCTCGTGTTCCATCAATGACTCGTTGACTCTAAACAACGAGTTCAACACCTTACTCTTTGCTTGATCAACAACTTGTTGACTCAAAATAACGAGTTTGACGCCTTGCTCTTCACTCGATCAATAACTCGTTAACTCCATACAACAATTTCAATGCCTTGCTCTTCGCTCGAGCTCCATTAATGGCTCGTTAGCTCCATACAATGAGTTTAACGCCCTGCTTACTGCTCGAGTTCCATCAATAACTCGCCTCCATATGATGAGTCCAATGCCCTGCTCTTCACTCCAACTTCGTCAAAATCGAGTTCAATGTCTTGCGGTTCTCTCCAGTCCTTCCAACAACACTGTAACTTCATGAAATATGTTCGTCGTCCCATGCCAGCCAAGAGTTGCCTCTCCAAACTTGCTGGGAGCAAACAAAGAGTTCAAACGTTTAACTCCGTCCAAGAGTAGCCTCTCTAAACTTGTTGGACACAAACAGCGAGTTCAAATATCAACTCCGTCTTAGAGTTGCCTCTATAAGATTGCTAAGATCAAACAGCAAGCTCTTCGATCAACTCTATCACAAAGTTGTCTCTACAAAACTTGATGGGTGCAAACAATAAGTTCAACATTCAACTCCGTGCAAGAGTTGTCTCAACAAACTTGCTGGAAGCAAATGACAAGTTCAAACGTCAACTTTGTCCAAGAGTTACTTCTACAAAACTTGTTCGGTGCAAATAGCAAGTTCGATGTTCATATTTCATTTCAGAGTTTTCTTTCTAAACTTGTTGGGCACAAACAGCAAGTTCAAACGACCAACTCAGCCTCAGAGTTAACTCTACAAATTTGATGGGTGCAAACAACAAGCCCTACATCAACTCCATCTCAGAGTTGCATCTACAAACTTGCTTGGTGCAAGTGCATGTTTAAACATCTAACTCCGTCTCAGAGTTGTTTCTATAAAACATGTTAGGCGCAAGCAACAACGTCCAACTAAGCTTGTTGGGTGCAAACAGCAAGCTCAAGATCAACTTCGTCTCAAAGTTGCCTCTCTAAACATGTTGGGCACAAACAGCAAGTTCAAACATCCAACTCTATTTTAGAGTTTCCTCTACAAACTTGCTGGGCAAAAATGACAAGTTCAAACATTCAACTTCACCTCAAGTTTCCTCTACAAACTTGCTGGGCACAAATGGCAAGTTTCAGCGATCAACTCCGTCTCAGAGTTCCCTCTCCAAACTTGCTGGACGCAAACAGCAAGCTCAATATCAACTTCGTCTTAGAGTTGCCTTTATAAGCTTGCTGGAATTAAACAGCAAGCTCTGTGATCAACTCCATCACAAAGTTGTCTCTACAAAACTTATTGGGCGCAAACAGCAAGTACAACGTTCAACTTCATCCAAGAGTTGTCTCCATAAACTTATTGAGTGCAAACGGCAAGTTCAAATATTCAACTTAGTCCAAGAATTACATCTACAAAACTTGATGGGTGCAAACAGCAAGTTCAACGTTCAAAATCCATTTTAAAGTACTCTCTAAACTTGCTGGGTGCAAACAACAAGTTAAAACATCCAACTCTGTTTCAGAGTTATCTCTATAAACTTGTTGGGTACAAATGGCAAGCTCTGTGCCCAACTCTGTTTCAGAGTTGTCTCTATAAACTTACTAGGATCAAAAAGCAAGCTCTATGTTCAACTCCATCAGAACTGCCTTAACAAACTTGCTGGGATCAGACAATAAGTTTGCATTCCGATTGCCTTCCAAAGTTTATTCCTACAACAGCTCTTCTAGTCAGCTACATAAACAAGACCCAACGATCAGAGTGTGCAGCTCCCAGACTAACAGAACACTCGTCTAACAATGAAACGCTCGATTGACAAAATAAGCGAACAACACAACGCTTGATCGACGAAAGAGCGGTTCAACGAAACAAGCAATAGAAGGCTTAATCGACAAAATCAGCGATCAAACAAAGCACTTGGTTGAACAAAACAAGCGAATAACACAATGTTTGGTTGATAAATGAATAATTCGACGAGGTAGACCACTCAACAAACAGTTGGTGGGAGAAATCTCAAGAAATCTCCAAACCCAACTTGACAGAACGAGTTGACAAGCACGAGAAGATATGTTCTCCAAAAAAGATCATATTTGATGATTTAGAGCCAAGGATTATAAAGTGAATGATTTTAAAGCCAAGGATTATACATATATATATATAATTGCGTGCATACTACAAAGAAAAACTCAAACTCCTAACTTCACCTCCAATCTTGGCCAGACCCAACACTACAAAATCCCTACTTCCAAACTCGGTTATGGGAAAGAACATCAACAATGTAACATTCTTTAAAATTAATTTTAATATTTTTGTGCGTGCATTGCACGTAAAATTTTATGCACTTTGGTTCCTAAAATTTTCTAGAGCCATGAACATTTTTCTTTTCTTTTTTTTAATCACAATTGTATGTTTTATTTTAAATAAAACTCATTAGGCCTAAATCCACTTTTGAAGCCCACTAAAAAAATTAATTACAAATTGAGGCCCATGATTAATTCTACATTTAAATAAACATTTTAAAATCTAGTACACTTATCATGTGTAACATACACCTATATCTAATTTAATAAAAATTAATAATAGAATTTATATGAGAAGTAGTGTGCACATGGGGTGCACGTGCACGTGTTTTGTGCACCCTAGAAGTGGCCAGCCTTTAGTTGAGATTGAAGAGTGAGTAGGGGAGTGTTGTGAGTGAGTAGGGAGTTAT
Source organism: Hemerocallis citrina (assembly GCA_017893485.1). Lineage (NCBI taxonomy): Eukaryota > Viridiplantae > Streptophyta > Magnoliopsida > Asparagales > Asphodelaceae > Hemerocallis > Hemerocallis citrina. Next base: position 170,341,028 of record CM030365.1, read on the forward strand.
TTTGGGTAGTGGGAGTCATTTCGACCACTCATTATTCCTATAAATGGCCCCCTCTTATAACATGAACACACAAAGTCAAATAAAAAATTAAAAGAAGGCAAGAGAGAGATTTCAGTTTTTCATTGCTAGAGGAGGAGAAGGCCATATTGGGGGAGCTTTGGAGCAATTTTTGTAGGGGTCTCTACTTACTAATTGCACCAAGAAAGAGGTGGGTGTTTTTTTTTTTACTTTCTAAATTTTTGAAGAATGCACGCTTAGATAAATTTTGTTTGAAATGAAAAGTTTGGCATGAGTTCTTTAGTTTCTAAACTTGTTATGACGCATGTTGTGTTGACATCTAGAGTTTTTGTACTAGATGAATATGAGATATTAATGCTATCTAGTTGAATATCTCAATATAGAATTGTTATGATGTCAAATTAAAATTCTAGCGTGTTGTAGTGTTGTTAGGTGTATGGTAGTATGCCATGATTACGTCATGTGTGCAAATTGTATGTGTGTAAAAAAGTTGTGAAGTTTTATGTGCAATTAGGGGAAAGCTATAAGTTAATGGAGAAGTGAGATTTTTCATAAACTAAGAATAATGGCTAAAAGAAATATATATAGTCAGGCTAGTTTGTTATAAAGGAGTAGTTAATTTTACAAATTTAAGCATATGAGTGTAAGATTTCTAAAAGTGACTATTTAAGTTAATTTGTGAACAACTTCATGCTACTATTGGTAAAATTAAGGGTAAAACATTTCCGGAAGTTTAAAAATGTAATTTAGTAGTATTAATTATGATGGAAAACAATAGAAATCAAAATATATGAACAAATTAAAAGGAGATGAAAACAAAGAGTTGAGTTAAAAGATTTTGAACCCATATACTATCAGAATAGCGCATGGCATTGCGGTTAGCGCGCGCACTTGGGGGGGGGGGGGTTCTTGGTCGCACGTTCGAAGCCTGGGGGGCTCTGTCTTTTGTGAAATTTTTGGAAATTAATAAATTAACATTTCGGGAGTACAAAAAGGGACTCATAGCAGTTTATATCACAAACTGTGAGTTGGCTCACTGGTTTGGGCGACTATTGGCTTGCTTGTTGGTCTTGGGTTCGAATCCGGTAGTTTACTTTTGGGTTTCATTTTATTTTTATGATTTTTCAAGTTTCAAAATTTGGAAAATTTCATAAAAATATTTTAGAATATTATTAGAACCCTTGGAAATATTTTCACACTAATCTAAGATATATTTTGAGAATTTAAAAGTCATATTCATATTAAATAATGTATTAAATCAGTTTTTTAATTCAAATTTTAAGGGAAATGTACATGATTAAAATATATTTAAGAGTTGGTTGTAGAATACCAATCTAGAACACTTCCTTGTGAGAAATTCATGGATATTGAAACCCCTGTTTCCCGTATATATATATTTTCCGTGTATTTTCTGTATTTAAATTTTTTGTAAATTATTTCTCCGCTTTCAAATTCTTTTTGGTAAATTGTATTAAAATCTAATTTTTAATCAATGATTTGTATTGTATCTAGTTTCCAATGATTTTTATATTGTAATACGAATCTTGTTATTACTTTGATACATATTATGATTATTCTTGTTGTTATTATTATTATTATTAGTATTTGTATTTTTAACTATTGTTATCATTATTAATTTTGACTGCTTATTTAAAAATCAATTTCTATGTACAAACTATAATTGTAGTTATTTTAAATAAAGTCTATATTGTAATGTAGATTATATTATTTTATAAATTATGTTTTATTGGTTATTTTATGTTTTCTTATTGGATTTTTATACCCCAATAAACCCAAACCCAATACCTATTCACCTATAAACCCAATACCCATTAAATAACCCATTTCCCTACCCGTTAACATCCCCAACCCGTTAACCCACTGCACCTTAACCTGTTTCCCCTAATACTCCTCTAAACCCTAATCACTTATACCTATATATTTATACCCCCCCCCCTCACAATCTGTTTACCTTCACCAAACCCTCAGCTGCCTTCACCCTGTGCCTCTCCCGACCTCACCTCCTATAACCCATCCCCTATTCTTATACCTCCAGAACCCAACTTCCCTACCTGCTCATCTTCCCGTTCAAACCCATTAGACCTTCTGCATCCTCCCCTCCACCTGCTTGTGCCGCCTCGCGACTCCCAGTCGCGACGTCATGCAGTGCCGTCATCCCTTATGCATGCCCTTTCCTCCGCTGCATAGCCCGGTCCCGCCTCCGTTGCCACCGACAGCCAGCAGCCACCGCAGTCACACCGCTGAGTCCCGGCGTCACTGCAGCTAGTGACCTCACTCCCCAGCAGTGCCAGCCTGAGCGACAGCCGCTGCATTCCTCCGACGACAGCCGTGTCTCCTCCCCGACGTCCCTTTGTGCTGTGCTCCTCCCGAGCGCCGCACGACGCAGACCAGTGGCGATGCAGCCCCACATTACAGCCAGTCGCCGACCTCCTCCATCGACAGTACAACAACAGCCCCAGCCTGTGTTGCCACCCCAGCGCCGACGTCCCCTGGCCGCCGTCTGCCGCCAATCATTGCCAAGTCAAGCTAGTGTACCGTTTCCCTTGCTATTAGTCTTGATCACTTCTTGATTATGGCCTTCAACCTCAGCCGTCCATTGGATCTTGATCATCATGCTTGATTGGATGTGGGCCGTTGATATCCTCTTGATCATCCGATCAGATCCTAGCCGTTCGATCTCCTCTTGATCATCACAATCAAGATGATCATCAACTTCCTTTGATCACAGCCGTTCGATCGATCGATCTTAATCTTCATCATTATCTTTATCATGAGGGAGATCTGGCCATCTGATCTGATCGTGATCATTGTCAGCTCTTGGATCTAACCGTTGATCTCTTGATCTCTTGACCTCAGCCGCCCGATCGTTGTTTGTTCATCTTGTTCGTGATCTTGTTCGTGTTTGTGTTCGTGCCCCGAAAATCCGTTCCCGTTATTCTTGCTTGGTGTCGTTTCCATCGTCGTCTTTCAGGCAAGTAACTTGTATTCTTTTCTTTGTGTAATACAAGTACTAAATACTGTCTGTAGTGTAGTTGGGTTCTAGAGACAATTTGTGTGTGAAACTCCTTATTGATATTGTATCTATTGTGTTGATTCGACCATAGTTGCCTCACGACATACATGACATGAAATAACCTAGGATTGACCACTTCTTGTTGTATATATATGTGTGTTGTTCATATGTTATCATGTGCTCATTCGTGTTATTCGTGATAGATTGTGGACTTGTGAAATACCCTATACCATGTTGTTTGGACACCTAGTATGCCATATTTCATGTTCGATTATGTTTTGGATGAGTTTCGCACAAACTAGTGGATTTTGTGCATATGCAATATTTTCAGTCTTGCTGGTTTTCTCGTTTGGATCAGTATTTTGGACCCTATTAAGGTCAATATTTAAAAATATTTTGTGAACATTATTTGTAGAGAATTCTGTCTATTTTCCAACCCTTTTGACAGATCTCAGTTTCATTTTACGAGTTGTGAGTTATGTCGATTTTACTACAGAGGTGTAGAGTGGTTTACAGATTTTGTTTTCTATGAATTCTGAAGAGTAACCTATTTTGATTCTGGTGTTAAAATTATTACTTTGATCTAAAATTTTGCTCAGTACTTCTAGACTTGATTAGGATTAACCCAAAATTTTGGTGGATTTATTTGATGAGTTTTACAAACCTTTTCATGCTTGCAAATAAAGATTTTTTATGCAGAATTTTACTACTGTTCAGTAAAGAACCTGATTTTCGACCCAATTCTACTTGCTGTCTCTAAAATATTTCTGAATATTAAAGTTATCCTACTGTATCTATTTTATCACTCTTTTGGCGGATTTGGATTTTGGTTTATGGTTTGTGAGATATTGCTGTTTTTGTACTATAATTTATAACTCCAGATTTACAAAATTAATGTTTCTTGATGTTTTCTGATTTTTGTTGACTAAACTATTTATATTGAAAAATTATGAAACTTGATATTTTGTTACTATACATATAAGGGAATACCCCAGTTTTTTGTGGTTTTAATTAATGAGTTTTCATATTGTTTTCCTGACTATGAATAGAAAATACTTATTTCTGCTTGAACACGTTTTCTGGATTCAAATCTGTTTTGAGACGTGATTTTGTGATATACTATATGACTTATATATGTTTGCTGGATTCGGCCGGGAGTCTATTTTCCAGATTTTTCGACGGATCCAGATTTACATTTTTTTAGCAATAGAAATCTCTGTTTTAGTACCGTACTAACTTGCTGTCCTGAACTAGCATTTGCATTATTCTATTCCTTTATGAACTGTCTATCATCTGTACATGTTATCTGTCACCCTAAACCTGTTAACTGCTTATACCATGTCGTTCTTACTCTTTTCTATACACATACATGCCTGTCTGATATGAATAATAAATAACCAAGTCTGGGTTAAGGGAAAGAACTAGTAGTGGGAAATTATAAAAATGTGTACTTGGAAGGGGGCCCGTGTTTACCATACTGAACATCTGTTATGTGATGTGATACTGTTATACTGATTACCTGACTGCACACTTTCCTATAGGAAGGTGTACTCGGAGGAGGACCAATAGGTTCTGACTGTCTGATTACTGTTACTGATTACTTGACTGCACACTTCCCTATAAGAAGGTGTACTCGGAGGAGGACCACTAGGTTCTGACTATTTGATTACTGATACCTGAGTACACAGCCCTATATGATCCCCTACGAAATCTAAAACGGAACTATTTGAATGTAGCAACCATGTAGTAAAAGGATAGATGAATGAAGTACTACGGCCCTAGGTTCTGACTATCTGATTACTGATACCTGAGTACACGGCCCTATATGATCCCCTACGAAATCTAAAACGGAACTGTTTGAATGTAGCAACCATGTAGTAAAAGGATGGATGCATGAAGTACTACCTAGATAGTAATAAACACAAGACTGTAAGAACTGACATCTGTTAACTGTTATCTATTACATGCTACTGGACACTGTTATCTGTTACTGTCTGACTGTTACCTGATACTGCTATCCGCATACCTGTCTGCATATTGTTGACATTTGACACATGTTACTTTTACCTGTTAGTATACCATGCTATCTGATTTATTTTCCTGATTCATGTTAGATATTATATTCTGTTGATATGCCTATATCATGCTATGTTTGTTCTGTTGTTATTTAATATTTGTTATCTATTCCATGTACTTGTATCCTGCACTATAAGCGGCCCGTAACTTGCATTGACGGGAGTTTGTTTTCCTTTCCTTTTTTCTGCAATTTATTAATTGCAGATCAGGATGGCCAGTTGCCAGATGGAGTTGGTGATATGAGATATTAGTGCTAGAGTTTTTATTATTATTTCTGTTGCTTATTTGAATATTGTATTTGATACTTGGATTTGTTTCGTATTTGGGCAATGTGACCCGGGATTTTGACTTATTCAGATCTGATTTATTTGAGATTATATTATATTTTGATTTCAAATAAATTTTTGTTGGTATATTTGATTCGATTATGCATACTTGGTTGACTTTTCTTGCTTCCGACTCTGATTATTTCTGTGAGATGTTGTAAAGATTCTAAACAGCTTATGGATGATGAAAATCATTCGCTGGGCTTAGTCACGTATCTGTATTCCATATTTCCTTTTGGGAAGTGGGGCGTGACCGATATTAATCCATTGAATTAAAGAAATGGACGAGGTGGTTGATAATAAAATCAAAGCATAAGTATGAGATTAAAATAAGGAAGTGATTAATCTTAAAGAGGTTTTGTATTAAAAAATAGTGATTTAATCTTAAAGAACTTTTGTATTGAGAAATATACTTGAAGTATAGACAAACATGAAGAAGGTTATATTAATCACAAGAACATTGAATATTATTAGAGTGAATAGTTTGGTTGGTTAACTAGAGAAATTGTCTACAAGAATTTGATTTGACAGATTGTTGTTGAATGTTGCTATAAGAAGTTGAGTACTTAATAAACATAAGAAATGTGATTAAGGAGGGTATGAATAACCCATGATGTTGAACATGAAAGATGTTGATTCTAGAGATTAAGTGAGACCCAGATACCGGCAAAGTGATGAAAGGAAATTATTGAGATTCGAGAAGTGGCCAATATGGGCTATCATTCTCGGTATATTGTTTAAGAACGGTAGGAGGGTAAACTAGCTCTAGTGGTTTTTATTATTCATGTTTGAACCTAAGAATATGCATTAGAAGAAGATGTGATGGAAACAACAATGAACATGTCCGGTAAAGAATGTGCCTAGGGGTTCGAGATCGACGAATACGCTCGATAAATCCATGTATATGGGCTAGGGGTATGTCCATCTATCATCGAAAATGCCGGTAAAGAGACTGCAGTTCCTAGGAATGTTCTGGACGGACAGGATACGCTCGGTAAATCCAATGAGGTGGGGTAGGGGTAGGCCTAGTTCGTAGTTATGAGAGATCAACTTGCTAGGGTTCGTGGTTGAGGATATGCCTGGTAAATCCTCTGAGGTGGGCTAGGGGTAGGTTGGTAAGGTCCAATATCCTGGGGGTGCGACTCCTCGGTGACTACGCGTTAGAGTATATTCATTGGGTTAGGTTGCATGGCATAGGATGTAAACCCTATAATGAGGAGTACGTTAAGGGTTTGCCCTCGGACCTATGTAATATGGGATGCATAGAATCCGAACAAGTATGCATTAGTGTCATCGTAATGTAAATTTCTGCATTAGGCATTAAGTCATATCATACACTGACACGACTAGGATAGTCACTTTTCCTGTTTGCATTCAAATTTGTATTTGCTAAAGTTAAAGAATCACTGTATTATAGCATTGCATTAGTTGTATGCAACTGACGTGCCCATAGTTTCCTAGTTGCAGGAGTGGACCTGGCATAGACTTGAAGTCACTATGATGAGTTGATACTGATGATTACTTTCGTATTAAAGTTGTTTAATTTTAAAGTTATATATATATATTGTGTTGTAACTTCTGCTGTGTATTTTGTAACAGACAATGTGTAATGAAAAAGTTTTAAATTCCTTGTAAATTTGTACGAATTTGAAGTAAAATATCCTTTAATGCTACGAATTATTTGTGAATGGAATTCAGGGCGCTAGAAAAAGCCCCACACAAAGCTTCGAGATATAAGATGATCGAACGCAAAAACTTAGCAAATCCAAGCTAAACTTGTCTCCTCCCTTGGCTAAAGGAAGGAGCTCCAAGATACAACCCGAAGCTAAAAGGAACCCGAGTCCAACATAGCCGCACTCGAACAAACTCTGAAGCTTTAACAACACCCCCCAACTACGGCTGTGGAGAGAAGCTCCAAAGAGGAGATGATCAAACTCCGAAAAACCTTCGCTAAACCCTACCTCCAACTTCAAAGCATTAATCCTATACTGGAGGTGAATAGTTGAGTTCAAACCAAAAGTTCAAAACTCGACTTCCAAACCCGAGTTCAAAACTCGACTTCAAAACCCAACTTCAAAACCCGACTTCAAAAAGTTCAAAGCTCTGAGTTTGCCAGTACCTCAGCTCAATGAAGATTGTAGCTCGCCCACAAGATCTGAGTTCGCCCGCACCTCAGATCGACAAGAAGTAGCTCACCCAAAGCACCAAGGTCACTAGAGCTCACCGAATGATAGCTAGCCGAGCTTGTATCTTGCTCAAAACAAGCTCGCCGAGACTGTTGCTCGCCCAAAATAAGGTCGACGATAGGTAGCTCGCCCAAAGCTCCGAGGTCGTCGGAGCTCGCCGAAAGATAGTCTGCCTAAAGCGAGCTTGCCAAGCTTGTGGCTCACCCAAAATGAGCTCACCAAGACTGTAGCTCACCCAAAATGAGTTTGCCAAGCTTAGTTGTCTAAAGCAGTGCTCGCCAAAAACCTAGCTTGCCCGAAGCCTTAATCAACAGAGAGGAGGTCGCCGAACCACCATGCTTGACCGAGGAGGATTGGTCGATGAAACCTTGGAGTTTGCCCAAGGTCCTGGTCACCCAAAACAAGAAATTCGAAATAGGAAGATGAACAGTAGCTCGCCCAAACGGTTGGGCAAGCTAGGGGGTGCTCGCAGTCAACGACAGTCGTCGAATCACTCAAAAGTGCTCGCGCACTCCTGATCGACGTGTCAGATGATGCAACGTCACCCTTCCCCTTCAGCTCGCTTCTCTGCCACTCGATCTCACTCAACGGGCAAGCCCGATCACGATGGATGCTTTCGATAATGCCACCTCACCCTCGCATCTCAGTAACCAGATCACCATCGAACGATCTCATTAGCGGGCGTGAAAAACCTTATCAACACTCAAAATCGCTTTAAATATTGTGTCAGGTCACATAAAATTAAAAAACAATCCCCAAAAATCATTTACAATTCAAAATTTTAATTAAAAATTCCAAAAATAATTATTTAATATTTGAAAAATAATTAAAATTTTAAATAATTAATTTTTAAAAAATTAAAATAATTATTAATTCGGAAAAAATTATTTTAAATTCAAAAAGATTGTGGAAAATTTAGAAAAGTCCAGGAAAGTATTCGCTGCCTCCAAAAGCTTCTGATCAGTTTCAGGCATCTCCAATCATCCCTGAAATCTAAAATTGTACCCCAGAACTTTGAATGGTAGCAGTGGTGGCGGTAGGCCGTCAGAATTGATGGGGGTCGATGGTGGGGGGTACGGAATCAATCAGCAACGGGAGGCAGAGGCTGATGGCATCGATGGTGGGCGTGCGGGATTGATCAGCAAGGGGACTGAGGTTTCAAATTTGAAGTGGGTTTGAGGAATTAGAGTTTGTGTTTGAAGAGATTTGGGGATTAGGGTTTAGAGGATGTTTCAGTGGTGATGGGGAAGTTGGTAGGGGTGGTCGGTAACGAAGGTTGAGGTTGGGATGCGGGGTTGTCGACTGAAGGCAGAAGAAGGTGTGCAGGAGGCTAGTGAGGAGGGGGAGGGGAGTTCGATAAGGGCTATGGTGGGTTTCGGAGCCAACACAGAAAGAAGATGAAGATAAGGAGAAGCAAAGGGCTGAGAAAGGGGTGGCGGTTGTGTATAAGGAGAGGAAAAGGGGTTGTATTTTAGGGTTTCTCACAAACCCTAATTTTATCACAATGTCTCATACAAAAGAGATGAATGAAGAGAAAAACTCAATCACAATAAACTTTTAATCATTCAAAGCATTAAAATTTTCATGAGTCTCAAGGGCTATATATAGGCTCAAACAAATCTCAAAATAAATATCCAAAATGCAAAAAATACAGGGTGCAAATAGCAAAACTACTACATATGGTGATATCCCCCCTATTCGAGTTCGCCCCTTTCCAAAGGAATCATTTTCGGATTCGGTCAATCCTTTGGATTACCCATTTAGGTAGCTCAAAAAACAACATGTAGTAAATGGGCAGATTAGACAACACCAAGTTGATAAGTACCACTCTGCCCCCGAGGGAAATCGATTTTCCTTTCCAACCAGACAATTTGTCCTCCACCCTGTCTATAATAGGTAGCCAGTCTGTCTTAGTAAGCTTCCCTGGTCTGAGTGGGAGCCCCAAATATTTGATTGGAAACTCGTCTGTCATACAGTTTAGTATGGTAGCACGGTCCTGTGCTTCTACATCGGAAAGTGCAATTGGAGTCAAAGCACTCTTGTGGAAATTAATCCTGAGCCCTGACCAGACTTCAAAACAATAGAGGACCCCTTTAAAGTAGACTGTTTCTGACCTTTCCCCGTTGCCAAAGAGTAGGGTGTCATCAGCATACTGAAGAATCGTGCATCCTTGATTAGAGGTGCTGCTAGACAAGGGCATTATCCAATCTTTCCTTCTACAATTATCTAGCATGCCCCTCAGCACATCCGCTACGATAGTGAATAGAAGAGGTGACAGCAGATCCCCCTGCCGGAGTCCCTTCTTGCAAGAAAACGGTAGACCCGGTCGCCCATTAACCGAGATAGCCATTTTACTAGTGTATAGATAGTGTTTGATCCACCGAAGCCTCTCTCTCTGAGAGCTTTCAGCAAGCACTCCCAGTCGACAGAGTCATATGCTTTCTCAAAGTCCAGTTTGAGGAGAAAATTCTTAGAATTGCCTGTATGGCAGTGGTGGATAACTTGTTCTGCAGTGACCATACAATCCAGGATACATTTTCCCTTGATGAAACCAGTTTGGGTTTTGCTAATTAAACTGTCCATGATGCTTCCCAGGAGGATGGCCAGGACCTTTGTGATGATCTTAACCGAGCAGTTTATGAGATTAATCGGTCTAAAACCCCCCACCCTCGTGGACTCCACCCGTTTAGGTATCAGGACTACTTCCGCAAAGTTGAACATGCCCAATCTGAGGTTGTTGTGGAAGAATTCATCCATCAACGCCATAATGTCCCCTTTTATTTCTTCCCAGAACACTTGGTAGAACATCATTGGGAAGTCGTCTGGCCCCGACAACTTGTCTGCTCCCATTTGAGTGATGGCCTTTTCCACTTCCGTTTCCGAAAAAGGTGCTTCCAAAGCGGATAGCATTTGTGCTGACTCGTTCTGGTAGTCCTGCCAGAAATCCTCCCTCAGTGGGACCCTGAAGTCATTCTTCTTCCCAAAGAGGCCCTTGTAGTAATCTTGAAAGGTTTTGGAAATCACATTTTCATCTTGCGATATTCCCGTTTCCGTCTGTATTGACAGGACTAGATTGGATCTACTTCTCACGCTTGCCACTCGGTGGAAGTAGGCCGTATTCGTATCACCCTCTTTGAGCCACGAAATCCTCGACCGTTGTTGCCATTTGATCTCCTCCAGCTTACAAAAATTGGCAATATTTTTTCGGAGCTCTAGTAGCCTGTTTCTTTCATCTTGAGACAGGACTCTCGTTTCTTCCAATCTTTCTAGATAATCAATTCCTTACAAAAAGGAGTCTTTTGCACGCCAGATGGTCGAGAATCTAGACCGATTCCATCTACGCATCCGCTTTCTCAATCTGCAGATTTTTTCACACCATCTGGTTGCAGCATCCGACCCAGTAGTTGGGAGCGCCCAATTTTCCATCACCATGTGGTGAAATCCCTGGATTTCTAGCCATGTCTTCTCAAATCTGAACTTCCTTGGCCTTTGAGATCCCTGTACCCTAGCATCAAGTAGGACCGGTGTATGATCTGACATAGGTCTAGGGATAGATTTAGCGGTTGCTAATGGAAAATTAGCTTCCCAGTCCATCGATACTAGTATCCTGTCCAATTTGGCCATAATCGGGGATGCTTGCATGTTTGACCATGTAAATAGTCTGTCATTGATTGGGATATCGATCAGCTCTAGTTGTGCGATCACCCTATTGAACTCTTCTCTGTGTCTATTGCTGGAGCCTCTACCTTTGTGCTCGAAAGCAAATCTGGTAATAGTGAAGTCCCCCCCAACAATCCAAGGTTCCGGCCATCGTTGTCGAATATCGATAAGCTCTTGCCAAAAGGCTTCTCAATTTGTAGCCACGTTCGGCCCATACACGACAGTGATCATCTGCATCTAATTATCAGACCGTCGCGTAGTTGGATAGTCAGGGAGAACGTTCCACTGTACTCCTCAGAGCAGGTGAAAATATTCAGGTTGAACCCAATAGCAATTCCCCCCGAAGCTCTTGCGGAGGGGCGTATCACCCATTCCTTGATTCTGTGGCCTCCAACTCTTTTGAGTTTTAACCTGTGTGTGAGTTTGGTCTCCTGTAACCCTACCACTTCTGCCTTGGAGTTCTTAATGACGTCCCTAACCATATCTCTCTTCCCCCTATCCCCCAGCCCCCTAACATTCCAGAATAGTGTATTCATTGGGGGACCGTGTCTAGGTTGATCGTGGGTGTGGGTGTGGGACAGGCTTCTTCCCCGAAGACCTCCGTCACCCCAGAGCTGGATCCCAAATCTTTCTGATAACTAGCCTTAACCCGTTCAGTTTCTCAACTCCTAATTTTATTGAGTAGTAGAGCATTACGTTCTATGTCACACACCTCTAAGCCACTGGTTTGAGCTAGGATAAAAACATCAGAATCTGACATGAAATTTAATATAGAAGCTAAAAAATTTCTCGTGCCTCCGTCATCGAATTTTGCAGCCTTGGCCACCGCATCCACCTCCAGATAGTCATCCAAGGACTCCACATGAGCCATCTTAGGTGACCGAAGTACCCTGAACCCAACTGTCCTGCTTGACTTTCCCGTACTATAGCCAGGTGCTGACTCTGGAAGTGTGGATAAGACCATCTCTGGAGAGGTCTCTCTCTGTGTATCAGCAATAAACTCTAGATCCTCTGACTCCTCGTCCGTAAATGAGAATTCTTCGTCAAAATTTAAGCGCCCTTCCAAGTCCTCATTACTATCTGCATGCTAAATTTCCAGTTGTAAAGTAGGCTCTCTCATCGCGGACTCCTCGTTGAGCCCACAAATTGATGATGATTCTACGATGATAGCGGTGCTTCCTGTCGCGGACCCCTCAATGGGCCCACTACTCATCAGAAGTTGTACTTGATTGTGCAAATCTAAAGATATATTTGTCTCATATGCAATAGATAGTGTTTTGGGCCCCTCTTTGGGCCCATTAATGCCTATAAAGGAGACCCCTTCTAGCCCACAAAGTCGAACTGTTTCAGCACATTTTCTTAAATCTCCTCCGCGAGATAACTTATCCTTCCTCTAAAGATTCGCGTGCACTGGTTGAGTTAAATGGGGGGTAACCTCACCCCCCATGCCACGTGGCTTCAGTTGATTAGGTGGCGCTGCGGTTATTGCAAACGGTGTGGGTAACGAGGATAAGGGCGGGGGTTTCGAAGGGTTCAACTCAAAACCAGAAGCTTCTTTATCTTCGACAATGCTCTGTTCATTACTACTTTGAGCTCTCTTCTGTCTCTCTTCTGCTCATTACTACTTTGAGCTCTCCTCTTTCCCTGTTTAACACACTCCGACTCTGCAGAGCTTCTCTTTGGGTTGGGCTCTCTGACATCTGTCGTCATCTTCCCCAAAGTGGAAGTCTCCTTCCTTCCCCCTCCCCCCAAAGCCACCAACTCTCGTCCTTTCTGACCTCGACCTTGCATGTCATTTTGCAAGTTGTTTTCTAAGAAATTTCTGCCCTTTTTAGCTTTTGCCCAGTCTACCTCCACTCGCAGCTTTCCACCACCAACTCCACGGTGTTGACTGCCATTTTGGGGTTTTTCCTGTTCCTCCTTTCGAGGGTCCCTTTTATGAGCACCGATGCCTTCCGAATCCTGAAATTTGAGCAGGTCCACCGTTGGATTTGTTTGGTTTATTGTATCTTTTGGAGGCATTGGATCTGGGTCGTTGGCCCTGATGGTCAAGCCTCCAAGTCGACCACCTTTGATCAGAGACACATGCCTTGGTTCTGATCCCTCCGCCATGTACTCATGGCTGTGCTCTTTCCCTCTCGCCGCCCTGATGATTTCTCTGTAAGCGCGCTCCACCTCATGGGCCCCGTCTATGGTCAGATCCTACTGAGTGGAAACCACTTGTCTGTAGGAGTGGTTGTCTCTGAGCACCGAGGGGGGAGTGGGGGACGTGATGGCTGATAGTTCCATCTCCGACTCCGCTCACCTATCGAGTATGAATCGGATCAGATAGGATTCCTCAAGGAGTAGACTTTGGCGAAGCGAGGCATCAACACTATGTCAGCACTCCTTATGAGGACCCTAGCAATCTCTGAGCGGCGTACTGTCTTCTCGTCTATCTCTTCGATGAAGCCGAAGTCAGCGATGATTTCTTGTAGGGCTTCTCGTTTCCAAAAGTGGAGTGGTACATTATGAATCCATATCCAATATTTCTCCCCCTGTGGTAGCTCCACTCCGAAGCTAGGTGACCATGCGGCAAATTCCAATTTGAAGTGACCAAAGTTGATAGTGCCCATCCCTGATACTTCGCTCACCTTCTCAGATGACGGGAAGGAGACCAGGAACTGGAGATGGCATAACTTCTTCGCAACCCAGTCTTTGTGAGATCTCATTGGCCACTTGGCGTTTAACGCCTGAAGTATGTGTGTCTCCAAGGGGCTCCCCGCCTTAACCTTGGCTATAGCGCACCATTGGCGCAGCCACTTCTCCTCATTCTTGATGATTTCCAGACTCTTTGCTAGTTGGATAGAGGTGGTGTTATCAGGGGATATTTCCCTGCTGATCGGTCGCTCTTCGTCATTGTTGGACTCAATCACATTAGTGCACACATAAGATAGGTGTCCCCACTTCATGCATTTGAGGTATCTGACCTCTTTTGTGCAATCCTTTCGGTAATGGCCCATATCTCTGCAATTGAAACAAGGTATTGGTTTGCGCTTCCCTCTTCGTACCCTCTTCTTGTGTTCGGGATTGGTGGTTGTGGAGTTGGTCTGTTTTGTGATTCTCTGGTTTGCACCTTGAACCCCAACTTCCCTATCTTCAGAGATCACTGCCTCTGCTATAATCCCATTGTGCGGCTCCCCATCGTGGGCCCGCTCAACATCGGATTCTGGTGTAGTCCAGGGGTTTCTTTGAAGTTGTGGAGACTGGTGTTTGTGGTGGGATTGAAGGTGGTTGTGATGGTAGGAGGAAGCAGCAACATGACTAGTTGGTGAGTAGGTCTGTCTCTTGTTTCTCTTGTTTGTAACCAGAGTCCACGCCTCCCTATCTTGATGACACTCTGCCTCCGCTGTAATCCCACCGTGCGGTGCCCCTTCATGGGCCCGCTCAGTGCTGGATTTAGGCATTGGTAGGGGGTTAAGTTGGGGGGGTGGAGAGATGTGTTGCTGTTGCTGCTGATGGTGGTATTGTCCTTGGTGGTGGTTATGGTGGGAGGACTCTGAGTATCTGGAATACGAGTGTCTGTCTTGTTTGTAGTGGTGCCTGTACTCTTGAGATTTCTTTTGAAACTCTTGTTTGGAATGTCCCCTGACTCCCTGGGCTTGCCCCTCTCTATAGTGACGATGCTGGACTAAGGGGGGGGGTCTTCTTACGCCAAATGTGGCCAGTAGGAGGGCCTCCTCCATGGGCCCATCCCCTATGTAGCCCCTCGTGGCGATGATGAACCCCATTCCCCTCCTGGTGTGCGCTGCATTGTGCACGTACCGGGGAATGTGTTGGCCTGAGCCTGTGGGTATCCCCTCCCTTGAGTTGGGTTGGTCAAATTGAAGATTGGTTATGGTTGGCTCTGTGTTGGGTTTTTGATTGGGGGCGACGGTATTGCCGGAGCCTCTATTGCTTCTGTTCGAACTTCAATAGTAAGGGGGGGTGGGTGTCGGACCCTCTCGTTGGGCCCGCACCCACTGAGTTCGAGTACAGAGAGCACTGGCAGCTGTTGGGGGAGCAAGTTAAGACGACGGTCGAGGAGGCTGGGGTGAAAGATCTGAGCGTGAGTATGGGTGTAGGGAAGATGAAGCAGAAATGGGATGAATAAAAGAAGATGGTGTGGTGGGAAGGATATGAGGGTAAGGTTGTTTAGCTTTGTAGGTGGAGAAGAAGAAGGAAAAAGGAAAAGTAGGGTAAGAGAGTTAGAGGAGAGCAGCTAGGGGAGGGGAGCAGATGCTTTGGAGACGGGGAGGGGGTTCCGGTGAGAGCGAGGAGGTGAGGGAGGCATTATCTTTGTGCTTGTGATATTTGGCAGCCAAAATTTGATACTCATAGTTTTCTTATATAAGTTTACCTTGTTCTTGTAACACCCCGCGAAATTGGAAATGACAATTTTGCCATCATATGTTATGCATGTGTATCTTGTAACGTACTTCAATACGTATTTTGGATTTCGACTGTTTATGCATTTCTCGTCTTCTCAAAATTTATTTTATCCTATTTGAGTCAACTCAAATATAAAATTCCAATATCTGTATTTTTACGTGCTTTACACGTGTTATCGATGCACGTATCGATTACGTATTTCTCCGCCGCTACGTGTGATATTTTCTATGTAGTTCAAATATTTATTTAATGATGTGTTTGAATTTGTTTTATATATAAAAATTTATTTTTTTCTTATTTTAATTAAAATATTCTTCATGCGTGTGGTGCACATGTTTTTAATGTACGTATTGATTACATTATCAAATGTGTACACTACATATATTTTCTTATGTTGTATTTCAATTATCTTTAAATATTTTTTTCATTGATAAAGTTGATTTCGTATTTTGATATTTTACATGTGACGCACGTGTTTGCGGTGCACGTATTTAGGCGTACTCTTTTCAAAATGAAAATTTGAAGTGTGTGTGTGTTTATTTTATTTTTGCATGATAAATCTAATTTATAATTAAACTAAACTAATTTTACTTAAACATTTACTATACATTATAATCTATATTTTTAATTATATAAATATATATATATATATATATATATATATATATATATATATATATATATATATATGAATAAAGTGTGTGCAAGTGCGATGCACACATGTTGAGCATGGGAAGAGAGTGGCCGGCTGTTTTGGGGATGGCGGGAAATGTTTTTGAATTAAATGAGCGGATTAGTGGAGGTGTTCGCGGGCAATTAGTTATAATAACCACTCAATAATCCTACTAATACCCCCTAAACCATTCACACTCTCTCATCTTTCCCTTCTTCTTTCTCTGTCGATTTCCGAAACCAATCCAGCAAGTTCCCTATAGCCTCTCCACTCATTTCACCATACAATATATAACTTATTATATATTCTCTTATACATACATACATATATATATATATATATATATATATATATATATATATATATATATATATATATATATATATATAGTAAGTCTATTAAGAGATGGAAAGCTGAATGCCTTATCTGAGCTGGAAGTGATCAGCCGTCTGATCGAACTTGATCAAGATCGGACGACTGATCTTCCCTCCGCTTTCTCTTCAGATTTTAAGAGGGGTAAAAGGGGTATACCCCTTATCTCAAAGCCAGATCGCGTATACCCCTTCGATTCCTTATCGACTAAGCCTACGAACTCTTCTCTCTTCTCTCCCGCTCTCTCTCTCGTTCCAAACCCTAATCCCCCTCTCTCCCGCTCTCGAATCCCGCTCTCGATCTGTGTTTGCTCTCTTTGGATTCCTCTCTTCTCTTCTCACCCTATCTGAAGAGATCGGCACCTTCGAAACCCTAATCGAAGGTCTCTTCGAAACCCTAATCGGCACCTTCGCTCCTCTCCCGCTATCTTTCTTCCTCACCTGTGACAAACCCTACCCCTACCATGAATCGAGTATACCCCTTCGATTCCTTATCGACTAAGCCTACCTCTCTTCTCTCTTCTCTCCCGCTCTCTCTCGTTCCAAACCCTAATCCCCCTCTCCCCGGCTGAGCTCCCCTCCGCCTTTCTCTTCAGATTTTAAGAGGGTTAAAAGGGGTATACCCCTTACCTCACAGCAGATCGCGTAAACCACTTCGATTCCTTATCGATTAAAGCATCGATTGGAGTAGAGCTTTGCTTTGAATGTCTCATCGATCGGAGCTGGAAGTGATCAGCCGTCTGATCTCTCATATTCCAGAGGGAAGTATTTGACTCTCATAAATGCTTCAATGATATCTGTTTAATTTCTTGCATTTTCTTTCGGTTTTGTTCGTAGGCAATGATGAGATTGATTTGGATATTAGTTGGTTAAAAAATTTTGGGTCATTGAAATTATGGTTTCGAAGAGATTTTTGATTGTGTACCATGATATTTATTCAAAGTTGAGTACACACCTGGGGTTTGAGCGGGAGAGAAGAGATGAAGGCTTGAAAGTATCAATTTTTGAGTTTTAACAATAGCTCAATTCACATAAATTTTGGGCACCGATGACTCACAATGGTTTAGGCAGTGATGCAGAACACTTTATGATCTGAATAATTATTGCAATCCTGTTTTAAGTATTCTTGATTATATATCTATCATATTCTAGTTGGCGTGGCAGTCCAATGCAGCCCTACTTATGATTACTGTTTTCTGAGCCTATAATAAAACCCCCCCGCTCCCGATAAGGCATTCAGTTCCCCAGCTCTTAATAGACTTACTCTATATATGATCTGCACAGTTGATGATAAGCTCCAACCAACATAGACAGAACATGAAGTATCAATTCTTTTCATATGTTTAACTCTTCGTTGAGATTGATGGGTCATCGACTGGGTTCTTTGTAACCAAATAACAATTCCTCAAGTCTATTGTGTATAGCTAATGAACTGTCAACAATGTACGCAATGTATAACAGAATTTAGAACTTATCCGTCTTGTACCTAGCGAGTTGTAGGAACAACTCTTAGAAGGAGTTGTTTTCCAAACTTGTTGTATGGGTCCTCCAAAAAACTGTGAGAGTCACATCGAGTGGTGAGTTGAACCCGAAAGGTTGCTTTTGCAAGTTTTATTGGAGTAACTACAATCCACGATTTTGGACCTTTAATCTATCTTTAAGGAATATTAACTAGTTTCAGGAACAAATCGAATGGCAACTTGAACTCTGAACATGCTTGATTGCAGGTTGCTAAAGTAACTCCGAGTCATGGGTATGGATTCCAAACTTGTTAGTTTAGGTATTAACAGGTTGCAGGAGTGGATCGAATGCTAAGTTGAACTCTGTACTTGCTTTGTCGCAAGTTGCTAAAGTAACATCGAGCTATGGGTATGGACTCTAAACCTGTCGTCGAGGCGCTAGCGGATTACAGGAGCAGATCAAATGGCGAAGTGAACTCTGAACTTGCTTTGTTGCAAATTGCTAGAGTAACTTCTAGTCACGGGTATGGACTTAGAACCCGTCGTATAAGGAACGTCTAATATATTTTTGATGTCATAGTTGGAGTAGGCTTGTTTATAACTCATTTTATGTATCTGTAGAGTTGTGCAAGAATTTTGTAAAAGTTAATACAAAATTTTATTGGAAAATAGAACTAAGCGGTTGCTCTAATGGCTGGACTTTATTACATTCAATGACCAGTAGTAAAAGCGGTTTTTATTGAAAAATGGCTGCTCTAGTGGCTGGCCTTTATTACAAATTCAGAAATTTGCTGCTACTACTAAGAGAGGACGTTTTAGACGTCCTCATTCAACTTCATAAGGTTTTCTACTTTCCAAATCCATGCTGATATCTCCTTGCTCCCCGGGTCTTCAAGTTGATGAGCCGTTAGGCGAACAACTTGGTAGACCTTGCCTAGACTTGCCTATTTCGGAACGAGCCTCCCATTATTTTGCATAGAGAATGGGAGATCTTCGGATTTGTCAATGTGTTTTGGCATGACTAATTCTTTCCGTTGAATGAGCAGAGTGGCTTCGGGTGGGGATTCAAGTCTATTGTTGTATTCTGATGAGAACAAACTTTGACCTATTGGGAGATGATTTGGCAGGTTTGGAAGTTCTCGGCGAGATTGTCTAATGTAGTAGACTCAAGCTTACTTATAGGCTTGGATTTACTGTGACTGCTTTCTGAAGATAACTCTATGGCGTCGGCAGGGGAAATCGAGCCCCCCATCGTAGCAGTTGTTGCTGCTTATTTTGGTACGGGAGCAAACAGATAGTGAGTTCATATTTAATGGAAACTACTAAAAATCTGACCTTTGATCTTTTCCGTGAAATGCGGTTACAACTCCTGAGCTAGAATCTGGATCACTGACTGACCACCGTAATCTGAATCTGACGGTTACTGACGTGGCCGATGGACCTACAAAAAGCCTGAAACACTGGGGGTTGGCCCCGGCGACAGACCCTCCGACGCTCAAGTCAGAACCAGAGAGAGAAAAAGGGTTTGAGAGAGAATTTTTTGATTATCTTCTGACTGTGGAGAGGAGGGGGGGTATTTATAGGCCTGAGAAACATATCAAGAGATTGATATGAAACAGTTGGATCGATATGAATTCCTTATCTCCTTTATGTTTCTCCCCCTCAAGAGAAAAGTTCTCTTCTTAGGGGATAAGAGATTTGACTCCTAGCCTTCATAGGCTGGGTGTCTCTTCTAGTGGGCCTAGCCTATCACTTTTTATGAGCTTGGAAGAAGCTCATGTCTTATAGAGGAGTCTGGAGACCTTGACCTGTTAAAGAGGCCCATTATGATTAATCTGTCTGTAGAATCTTTGAGATCTGTGCTGGAATTGTATGTCCCTGACTAGCTATAATTTTTACCATCATCATAAGCCCCCCACTCCCGGAAGACAATTTTCTTGGCTTTCAGGGAGTAGTATGCCTTTATTTTGGACTCTGGAGAAAAATCTTAGCTGTCAGGGTGCTTGGAGAAACTTGGAATTAATCAGTGGCTTCTGAAGGCGATGAATATTTTTCTGGATTTTGGAATTTTCCATATTTTTTCGGACTTTTCAAAAAAAAAATCTAGATTTTTTCCAATTTTAAAATCACTTTTTCGAATTTTATAATTAATAAATCAATTTTAATTATTTTTCTGAAAATTTTAATGAATTTTCTGAATTTTAAATAATTATTTTCAGATTTTTGAATTTTAAATGACTTTTTGGGATTTTTTATGAATAATCAGACTTGTGCACACTTTTCGATGAGATCAGAGGCATCGATCAGGGCACGGCTCGCGTGCTGATGAGATTCGGCGACTGTGATGCAAGGGACCTGATGAATAGCGATGTGGCTCGATCTGACGCATTGATCACAATCTGGCTCGCGCGCTGAGAGGGATCAGATGGCGGAGGATCGAGTGGAGCGTTGGGGAAGAAGACTCGCTACGCGGCTCAATCTCGTGCATCCATCACACTCGAGATCGAATCTCTGAGCGATTGGACGGCTGGCGAGTGCTGTGAGCGATGTCATAGCTCAACCGACCATTTCGCCGAGCTATGGCCAACCTTTTCGAATTTTGAGGGCTTCGTCGTGCTACGGGGGCCTAAGTCTTTGCAGAGCTACGATCTCTCGCCCTCATTGTGCCAACACCTATGTTGACTTATTCTCCTTACCGAGCCACGAGGCCCTGTTTCTCAAAGTTTTTGGCTGAGCTATGGTTACCTTGCCAAGCTATTGGTTGCTGAACTCCCTGAGCTACGAGCTTCATTGACCTTGCCGAGCTATGGCATTTGGAGTGTCACCGAGCTATGGAAGAGTTGGCGAGCTATCGGTTTGTTGAACTCGCCGACCTCGCCGAGCTATGGCGTTTGGATTTTGCCGAGCTATGAGCTTCGCCGACCTTGCCGAGCTATGGCATTTGGAGTGTCATCGAGATATTGGTTTGTTGAACTCGCCGAGCTACAAGGGTGACTGTTTGTCGAGCTATGGAGTTCTACTACCCCGCTAAGCTATGAGGATTTCGAGCTTTGTTCAAGTTTTGGAAGAGAGGCTTGGTCGAGCTGTGAGGTTTTTTGTCGATGGGGGACTCGACAGGGCTCTTGACGGGGTGGAAGCTCGGAGTTGGAGTGGCAGAACTAGTCATCGAGCTCTGTAGGTGGGTTTTTTGGAGCTCGCTACTTTTCGAAGAGAAGGAGGAAGAAGAAGGAGAGGGTTTGAAGTGGATGTGGGTTTGTTTTGGATCTGCAACCTGCAGACCCGTTTGGCTTAAAACCCTTTGGATTCACTGCTTTGAATTTTGTGGGTGGTTTTGGGTTTGTGAACCCAAACCTGACTCGAACCCATATTTCTCTCTTTTTGAACCCGTGAACATTTGTTGGGGATTTTTCGACCTGAATTTTCGATTATTGCGAATCTCTTGGAGTTGTGCCGTTCTCGGCAGAGTTCCCCTTCTTATATCATGGTAGAAGCACTAGTGTGGTTGGGTTTGATCATCTCTTTTAGAGTTTGAGTCATCTTTTGAGCTTGAACTTGTACGGTCTTGGGGGACTTCGTGGTGCTAGTAGACCTAGTCACATGGAAGCTTGGTTGGTGATGTGTTTTCTTTTATTGGTGGTGAACATGGCGGCCACCAAATGTTTGTGAAATTGTTCACTTCATCACGCCCACCAAGTGTTTGCGAGATTGTTCACCTTATCATGCCTACCAAGTGTTTGCAAGATTGTTAACCTCATCATTCTCATTGTGAAATTGTTCGCCCCATCACGATGGCTTCTTTCGTTAGCCGAGCGTTGTGACGTTCACCCGCTTTGCTGGTTGAATGTCTTGTTACCAAAACCCTGTTCTTATTGATTCTGGTAAAGTGTGATCCAACCGTTATATCATGTGGGTGGCTAGGATATCGCCACGCAGAAATTTGGTCTTCAAGGCTCTATAAATATGAGGGGATTTCACCCCCCCCCTCCCTTATTTACCCCATTAGCTCTCTCTCTAGAAAATTTTGAAAGCTTCTCTCTCTAAAAGTTGTGGTGTTTCATCGAGCAGGGCTGGTGGTTAATCTAGTGTTCGGCGGTGGTGCTAGTTTATGGCTGTAGATTCGTCGTTGCCATTACTTTGACTAGGTAACATTCTCACGATCGTCGTTCATTATGTCTAGCATTCTATCATCCTGCACTTCTCCTATATCGGTTAGTCTAGATGTAAATGATGGTATTATGTTCAGCCCCATCACCGGAGGGGAGAGTGGGTGTGATGTAGCCGGTCGTTCCACTGTTATGGAAACGATCATTGAGACTGAGAAAGATAGGGGATGCGCACTTAAGACCCCGTTGTTCTTAGTCCCTGAACTGATTATGGTGTATCCTGTAGTTGACCGAGAGTTTCATAGGCAGGGCATGGAATATGACGAGCCAGATCCCGTCTACACTACTAAGGCTGATTATGCCACCATCATCCTTACATGGGAGGAGCTTGCCGTGATTAGAACGGGTGTTAGGATTCCTTGCGAGTACACCTTACTCCTACCAGGTCCTGGAGTTAGTGCATGCTACACCACGTCTGAGGAATATTGTTTCTTTCCGTGCGATGCCATCTTCGCGGGGCTTCGCTTTCCCCTTCACCCCTTTGTTAAAGAGGTGCTCAACTGGTATCAGCTATTTCTGGTGCAGCTAGTGTCGAACACGTGGAGGCACGTTGTCGGATTTGTCTTACAGTTTTGCCGGCTCGGAGCTGAGCTGACTCTTGTGGTGTTTAGACGTCATTTCAAACTCATCCAACTTAGCAAAGTGGAGGAGCATTGGTACCTTAGCCCTCTTAGAAATCGGCGGTCAGTCGATGCTCCTCGCTCAATTAGATGTTGGAAGGAGAAATTTCTTGTTGTTCACAGTGCTGAGTCGTGGGGAATCCCCACCACATGGAGGAGAACGGTTCCCCCAGCGGTGAAAGTGGAGTCGGTGATGACCTTGGAAGAGAAGAGCGTTAGTGATACCCTTCTTGGACTGAAGGTGTTGGCATGGCAAGACATCACTGACAAAGTACTCTATGAAGGTGGTCTTGGCCCAGCTGTTTCTAGTATGGTTTTACTGTTGTTGCTTTCTTGTCGTTTTATCCATGCCTTTGTTGCTTTCATTTGGTTTTACGAGTTTTAACTCCTTCATGTTTCACCTTACAGGATGAACATGCATGGATTACGAAGACATTCATGTGGACTTGGATGCGCTACGTAACAAGAAGGATGACAAGCCGAAGGAGCGGAAGAGGTCGGCTACGCATCCTTCTCCTTCCCAGGACTTGCCACCCCTAGCCCCTACCGTGCGGACTGAGCCCCCATTCAGAGGTGCCGCTTGCTGCTGATGCGGGTTCTTCCTTGGCTGCGATCGTGGCGAGTGTCGCGTCAGCTCCTTTGACTCTTATGGCTTCTGCAGTACTTGTTGATAGGGGGGACATGGTCTATACTCTGACTGGAATGTGAAACCCCAGGAGAGCTTTTTGGGGAACTCCGCTGCTTGCCTCGATGCCAGCCGCCACATTCCTACACCAGCTGACAGAGAGAGGCTGAAGATGGAGCCCCCCGAGTGATCGGTCCTTGAGATTGCAAGGACACACATGATGGTATGATTTAGTTCCCTTTGTTCCTTAGCTTGCGCTTTCCTCCTTTGCATCATTATGTTTCAACCATTTTCTCCTTGTTTCAAGCGATATGTCACTTCGGGCATCTGGTTGACGTTTATGCGGCCGATGAGAAGAACCTGACGGACCGTATCTCTCACGCCGAGAAGGAAAAGAAAAAATCTGTCAAGGAGTCAAAGGCGGAGTTAGAGGAGCTGAGGAAGAAGAAAAGGGAGGCGCACCTTGAGTTGGAGGCGTTGGCGGCGAGTAAAGAGGAGATGCGCCTTGAGCTAGAGGCATCAAAGGAGAGAGAGAAGTCGTTGGAGAAGAGGAACGCCAACCTTCTACTAGATTTGGAGAAGGCTCGCCCTGATGCGGCCTCGGAGGTGAAGGTCGAGGTGGCCAAGGTTTATGCTCAGTGTAAGTCCAAACTGCAATGGGTGATGCTCAAGAATTATGCCGCAGTGATTTCACACGTGGCGGAGCATGTTCCCAGTTTCGATGGGAAAGGATACCATGTGACTCTTCAACCTGGTGAGCCCCTTGATATGGGCAAGAAGGATGATGGCGGGATTGGCACTCCTGCGGGCAACGCGAGGTGCGGCTCTAGAAAGAAGAATAAGGGGAAGGAAGCAGCTAGGGGTTCCTTGTCCTTGGTGGCGCCGAAACAGGTGGATACTTGATTCACCTTGTTATACCCTTTTTCTTTCAGTCTTTCTTTATTTACCTTTGTTTCGAACTTGTAGTTGCTTTCTGTGATGCCTAATTGCGGACTAGCCACCGCATTCCTGTATCTTTGTTTTAGTGGTTTAAAAACTATCTTACAAATTTGATGCCGTTTATCATATTGCGTTGATGTGCTTTGAAGTGACGCTTGACCGTGACACCTAGTATTTTTTTCTTTTTGATTGACCATGCTTTTGGAATTGTAGACAGATGATCGTGGGAATGGGTGAGAAACCCCGTAGTGACGAGGTTGAGTGCCTTCGCAAGCGATTGCACATAACGGAATTGGCTATTGACCGTTTGCGTGTTCAATCAGAGGACAAATGGTTGGAATCTATTCGCCTTAAGTCGGCACTTATCGAGAGGGATTGCGAGTTAGCACTCCTGCGTGCCGATCGTCTTGCCAACTTTCCCATGCCACCAAAAGTGATTAAAGACAGTATTGGAGAGTGTGCTTTTCTCAAGGAAGTACTTGTCGATAAAGACTTGGAGTTGTGTTGTCTTCAAGCGAGACTTGGTGGGTTACGAACGGCAAGCACCTCGCACATCATCGGTGTGAAAAGAGAACAATGGTTTAAGTGAAGAAGGGCACCACGACTAATGCGAAAGGGAGTGCAAAGAAGAGTTGGGTCGATCGTTGGGGGAGCAGCCTCGATAGCGCAGGTAATCCCTCGACATCCTGGCGAAGCCCAAAGTGGCGTGTCTGCTTCGTTAAGTTTAGCTTTGGTTGGTGGAGAATCACGCGCCTCGTGTTCCGGCCAGCAATCTCAATCCATGGGATCAACATTTTTTGTCAAAGATGCTGGCGGTGAAGAAAAAGCGGTGGCCGAACTTGAATGTGTCTTCTTGCTCCAGCATTTCAAGTGTCGATCTATTACAACCAGTTTATTCTTCCAACAAGCAACGGTATAGCGTGAGTTATTGTTTTTCTTCATTTCATAGCTTTGTTTTCTTGCTCGTAGGCGACCTACATGGAGGCTCGTATCTGTTAGGAACAACATCCCTCGTCTACGGAGTCGAAGGGATGGCTTGTAGATCGAATTGTATGATTCATAATTTTGTACTTGAAAATATCTGTAGCACTACTAGATCCTAACATATGGGTCTATGATAGTTCTCGGATTCTTGAAGAAATCTCTTTGCGTGCTTGATCCTTGTGGTGCACCTTGTTTTCAATATTAATGAACCATCGATTGAATTCTTTGTGGCTAAATAACAGGGCTTCAAGTCTGTTGCGTATAGCTAACGAACTGTCAATGGTACATAACGGAGTTGAACGTAGATCTTGTCGTTTGATCTGGCATTTTTGAGGAGTCAGCTCTGAGTTCGACATTAGGGATTAAACCTTTTACACGAAGTTATGGGGTTGTAGGTAGGATTTGCCCTGAGCAAAAAGTGATGAGCAAAAGTTGAAGCCATTACTCTGAGTCAACGAGTTGCTGATGGAGCTTGAGTGGTGATCAGAGCGTTGAACTCGTTGTTTGGGGCCAACGAATTATTATTGGAGTCTAACGGAGAGCAGAGCGTTGAACTCGTTGTTTGGAGCCAACAAAGTGTATGACCGGGCTTGTAGATACTTGTAGTGATGCTGGATCTAAATGCATAAATTTGCGATAGTCCTGTGATTTGAAGAATTCTTTTCATATGCTTGATCCATCAAGATCGATGTGCCATCGACTGGGTTCTTTGTATCTAAATAATAGGGCCTCAGGTCTGTTGCGTATAGTTAACGAATCGTCGACGGTGTGTGACAGAGTTTAGAACTTCTTCGCCTTGAACTCTGCTAGTTGTAGGAGCATGAGGGAAAGTCGTTTTCTAAACTTGTTGTATGGGACAAATTGTGACAGTCACATCGAGTGGTGAGTTGAACTCTAAGTGTTACTTTTGCAAGTGATACTGGAGTAACTGCGATCCACGATTTTGGACCTCCTAACCTGTCTTCAAGGAATTTTAACTAGTTTCAGGAACCTTTCAAATGGCAAGTTGAGCTCTGAACATGCTTAACTGCAGGTTGCTAAAGTAACTCCGAGCCATGGGTATGGATTCTGAACTTGTTAGTTTAAGTATTAACAGGTTGCAGGAGCAGATCGAATGGCGAAGCGCACTCCGAACTTGCTTCTTTGCAAATTGCTAGAGTATCTTCGAGCCATGGGTATGGACTCCGAGCCGATCGTGGAGGCACTAACGGAATTGCAGGAGCATATCAAATGGTGAAGGGAACTCTGAACTTGCTTTATTGTAAATTGCTAGAGTAACTTCGAACCATGGGTATGGACTCCGAATCCGTCTTATGGAAAGCTTGTAACGAGTTTTTAGCGCCGCTCTAGATGTAAATTGGGCGTTTAGCTCGTTGTTTGATTTAATGAAATTGAACAAGATGTTTAAGAATAAACTAGATAATTTTATTGATAAATAAACTAAGGGGTTGCTCTAATGGCTGGCCTTATTACATGCATGACCGTTAGTGAAAGCGATCTTTATTGAAAGGAAAAATAAATGGCTTGTAACCCCCTGTTCCCGTAAATACGTATTTCCTGAATATTTTATGTATTTTGATTAGTTATAAATCTATTTTGCGCTAAATTCGTTTTAGATCTTTTACTAAGTGTTTTATAATCGATAATTATATTCACTTTGAATAACGATATATTTTCTATTTTTAATTGATCAACTATTTATATTTTACATTATTTCTATTTGGATTTTAATGAACTTGTTAATCTCAAATTCTATTTTGATGCACATTATTATTATTATTATTATTATTATTATTATTATTATTATTATTATTATTATTATTATTATTATTATTATTATTATTATCATCATCATTATGAGTATTATTGTTAATACTATTATTATTATTATCGGTAGTACTATTATTACTACTATCATTATTATTACTTTTAGTATTTTCATTGTTATTATTTTTATTAATATTTGTTGTTATTGTTATTACTACTATTATTATTGTTATTCTTATTATTGATGTTGTTACCATTATTATTACTAGTATTTTTATTGTCATGATTCTTATTATTATTATTTTTGCAAAGCCCAATGTCATTACTATTATTATTATTTTTTTTGTTAAAGTCCATCGATTTTGGCCCATATTGTATTATTTAATTATTTAATTTGAAGCCCGATCTAAGCCCATCTCCTATTGGATTCTAACCCAAATTCTGGTCTATCCTAAACCCATTAACCCAAATATTCATTAACAGCCAAATCCCCACATTCTCTCCTATTCACTGCCTAATAACTACCCCACTATCTCTTTGACCCTAATAATCATCCTATTGATTCCCCAATATCTCATTAATTGATTCTGTAACCCCCACATCCCACTAAATCCCCATTTTATTATAATATTATACTATATTTTACATTAAACCCCTGCACTCTCTCTCCCGTCTCTTTCTCTCTCCCAACCTTCCTTCCGCTTCCTCTGTTCGAAACGAAAACAGAATCCCCCCCATTCGTCTTCCTCCTTCGCTCGACGAGCACCTCGTCACTCCGAGCCGTCGTCCTCCATCCTCGTCGCCCCTTCGATCCCGTCCTCATCGCCAGCCCACCGACACACTCTCGCCATTGCCAGAGGCCACCCCGCTCACCCCTGCCATCGTCTTCATCCCCCCATCGCTCATCCTCTTCCCCCTCGTGCCTACCGCTCGAACCCACCGTCGACTTTCCCTTGTCGAGCGCTGCCACTCCCCTGCCCTCGACTGCACCACCGCCATCCAATCGCCTCGCTTCACTCCATCAAAGACCCCCGAGCTCGACCTTCCGCCATTGCCATCACCTCGCCTTCCCATCCTCTTCGTCTTCTGAACCATTAACTGCTCTACCGCAGTCATCGCCCCATCGTCTTCTCCATCGATTCGCTCCGCCACGCCAACACCCATCGCCATCTTCATCACCTCGACTGTCCTGTCCCCCGAGCTTCCCCCAGTCGCTGCATCGTGCCACCCTCACCATTGCCTCCCCAGTCGTGACCGCTGTAGCCACCTGCGATCACTACCATAGCTACCTTACGCCGTCGAAGCCGCTCCCACCATTGCCGCTACAGCTTTATTACTGTTTGATCATGTGGAGATTGTTGGATCTCGGCCATCAATCGCTTTGAACGTCTTGATCTCGATCGCTCGGTCTTAAATCTTGATCTTGATATTTGATCTCAGCCATTAATTACTTGATCTTGATTTTGATCATCGATCGTCATCGAAATCCGTACCTAATCGTGATCGTCACATCAATGTTTGCTTGGTTTGCGACCGCCGCCGTTGCCGTCGGGATTCTCATCCCGTTATTCTAATATTTTCGGATCTAACGTCATTGTTAAAGGCAAGTCATCTCACCCTCGATATGTATTGTATCATATTCAAGAATGTTTATTAAATTCTGCAAGTAGATCTATATTGATTATCTCATATCGTCTATTGTTATCTATCGTAGGGATACTATGGATTTACACGAGTGAATCCAGGTAGTAATCTTGACTTCGTGCCATCTTTTTGCCTCCGATTTATAGAGATCTTGCATGCATTCATGTAGATAATTATCGAAAATATGAATAGGGATTGTTATTGTAATTCATGTCATGACATTACACGACTATTGTAGATGGTATGCTAGTGTTGGTTGTTATATGACTGATGTTGGTGTATTGGTTGATTGTGATTAGTAAGATTATGGACATTATACATCTTAATACCATGTTCACATAGGTGTAACATGCTGTGATTTAAGTTGTCAACCCCTAACTCATCGTTCATAACAATTTAATTATTTTATGCATGAAGAATATGTTGAAACTTTGAAATTTATTGCCAACCTGAACATTGTCATGTTGTTGACCTAGATAATGCCACCAAAATCAATAACTTTCTGAATATGAAATGTAGCTCCAGGTGTCTAGTTTCCAGAATATCTAGAATTTTTGAATTCTGACTTATATTGCATGATTTATGAACATTTTACTGCTGCTGCGTTTTACTTCCAGATTTATGCATATACCATGTTAACCTGATTAAATAGATGAACTAATGATCAAATATTGCCATGATAATTTTCAGATTGATAGTTAACATGCTTAGGGTAATAATAATTATTTTTACTAATTTTTAAAATAAATATTTACTGCTTTTACAACTGAAACTAGTTAACATTAATAACCAGCCAGAACCTGTAACCTGTAAAGAACACTATAATTCACCTAGCTACTATTGTCGGATTTTGGACTTTTAATATGCGTTGGAACTGGGCAAGAGTCTAGTTTCTTGAACTTCTGATATATCCACTTTTTCTATTCTGTAGCAACGAAAATTTTGATTTTGGTGCAGCAACCTACTGCTGTCCAGAATTGGATTTCCATGTTTGATAATATATAATTGGATCTATAATGTTGTATTTGGTGCATTTAATTGTATAGAGTACATTGCATGATCTTAGGGTTGTGTTGTCATCATTCTAGTGTCCCTTATTAATCGCCTTATCGTTTTCCCATTAATATTTCTGTCCCTATTATTCTCTATTAGTATTGCAAGTTGATTTAATAAAGAATGTTAATCAAGTCGGGGTTAAGGGTTGACTAGAGTAGTTGATAATATAGTGACTGTACTCGGAAATGTGGGCCTCATTCCCAAAATATCGTTATCGCCATTGTGTAAGAAATTACGTCAATGTCCAGTATTATCGTTATTATGCAAGAAATTGTTGCAATAGCCAGTGTTATCGTTATTGCGCAAGAAATTGCTGCAATAGTCAGTGTTATTGTTATTGTGCAAGAAATTGCTGCAATAGCCAGTGTTATATCGTGTCGAGTACATAATCTTCAGAATCTACCACCTTAGTCTAAACAAAATTGATTGTATGCATCGAACCTGTAGTTATGGAATACAGTAGTACGTGCATTAGTTAGGATTAAAATAAATAATAGACTTAAGATTTTTATCGCATCGTCATTGCATATTGTCATCATTATTGAAAAGTATTATCGTTATTGTTTACCGTAATTGTTATCATTTATTGTCATCGTTATCAATCATCGTTATTGTACATTGCATCGTTATCATTTTGTCATTGTTCATTGCCATCGACTCTATTATTTATTGAATTCATTGTTATACTGTAAATGTCATTGCTTCTTTGTTTCTCTACTTGTTGTCCACGACTTGTCCTAAGGACATATTTTTCTCTCATTTAGATGAACAGCTTACAGATAATCAAGGAGAACTGTCTGATGGACTAGGAGAACAACAATGGTGAAAGAATTGAATTTGCATCGCCGCCTAAATAATTATTGTTTTGTTTTGAAGATTTACATAAATTGAACATTGTTAATTCTTGTATTTGTGGGTTTTTGACTCGAATATTGTTTTGTTGATTCCAGATGTTGGATTTTTATTATGTTGGTTATTTTGTGCTTTGTCACGCCCCGCTTCCCAAAATACGGGAATACGAGCACATGACATGGCCCAGTGAATGATTTTAACATCATCCCTAAGCTGTACCAGTCTTAACTCAACAACATGAAAAGAAATAAACACGACCACACAGAAAATATAATCACATAAACGAGAATAAAAATTCAATAACCAAATCTGGGATACAAGAAATTACCAAGTAGTTCGAGAATATGCAAGGCGGTAACAGTTCGACGAGTTCCTTTCGGTTACCCATCATTGTACCTGAATGACACAACTCAAAAGAAGAAGGAAAAGAACTCGTTAGAGCAAGCTTTGGGCGGCAAGTAATAGGAAGCAGTAAAATAGGAAATAAAGAACTATATAACAAAACAGAAATTGGAACGATATCGGAGTCAATAAATGATAAACGGTAACAAAATCAAAAGTTGATAATCAGTAAATTTATAAATCAGGAATCATAGTTTAATAACTAATATTCAGTATTAGTGTCAATGTTCAATGTTCATTTATGTCTATAAGTCTATTATTCATTTTAATCCTAACTAATGCACGTACTACTGCATCCCATACTACAGGTTTCATGCATACAATCAATTTTGTTTAGACAATGGTGGTAAATTCTATAGTTTATGTACTCGGCACGATATAACATTTCAACAATAACACTATCATGTAATGGATTCTAGAGGTGGCCCCCGTAGGTCCTAGAGGTGGCCCCCGTCAATCCTTGACGTGGTACTTAGTTCTACATGGCACTTAGTTCCATATAACTTGTAATCATGTAATGGATTCTAAAGGTGGCCCCGTAGATTCTAGAGGTGGCCTTCATCAATCCTTGACGTGGCACTCAGTTCTAGATGGCACTTAGTTCCATGTGATGGGTTCTAAGGTAGCCCCCATAGGTCCTAGAGGTGGCCCTCGTCAATCCTTGACGTGGCACTTAGTTCTACGTAACACTTAGTCCCATTTAACGATAAGACATGGGAAACATGGGCCCCACACTTCCGAGTACAATCACTATATTATCAACTACCCTAGTCAACCCTTAACCCCGGCATGATTGACATTCTTTATTAACGATCATTTATGAACATGCATGTGATCAATGTGGACGATGGTATCAATATTCATGCAACAGGTACAATCGATGAGACCAGTAGCACTAGTACAATTTCAAGATGATATCAAGACTATACAATACATGAAATATGCATGGCCCAATTCATTAAATATGGAAAACACAGTTTATATGCAAAACATAACAATATATGGACTAAGTGTACTACAATTTTTATGTACAAGATTTTAAGTTATTGTGTCAGGAACCGGGTCGAAACCTCAGTACAAGGTCAAGCAACGACATGGCAGTATATATGAATGTTCCATAGTACAATAAATTTACGGTTTAGGATTGAAGTCAACAATAATAGCACGATGAGAATACTATGAAACAAATAACATGGTACAATAAGAAACAACGGAGTTCAATTAAATATGATATTCAATTTGATTACTACATGTCGGATTTCAAAGAGTGTTTTCTTGAACTAGAAATAACAAAAAAATGAGTTCAAGAGATGCTTGCCTGTTAGGAGACGATTCTGAATATAAAGAGAATAACGGGATAAGAATCCTGATGGTGGCACGTGCGCTTACATGTGGTTAACGAAGCAACCAACCGCAAGAGAACAGCAACAAGACCAACAGCAAACAAGACCGAAGAGACAGCAACACGGCACATAACCCACAGTGACTCCAGATCAACCCAAACACCAAACATGATCACGATCTACTACTCCACAACAGCAACCACACAAACACAACACAGCGGATCCCCCACACTCCAAACAGCAAACACACACAGCACCCAATCCCCTAGACAAAACGGCAACCACCAAAACAACAACCAACTCAGATCCTCCACTCTTCCAAAACAGCAAACACTAAGTCCAAATCCTTCTACTACAGAACAGCAAATAGCAACAATTTCTCCCCCTTACCTGAACAGCAAACGTCCAAGCTATCCACTGTTCCTCCTCCTTCTCAACTTCAACAGAGCGAGAGAAAGAGTAGGCGGGAGAGGGGACGGCGACCACAGTGGGGAAAAGGTCGGGAGGAGCACAGAGGTGTTGTCGCTTCGCTGGTGCTGTTGTCGGGGTGAAGTAGCACAGGGAGGGCGACGAGGGAAGCATTCGGCAGTCAGAGGCGGCTGGCATCAGGAAGTCGCAAGGGCGGACGGTGATAGGGTCGTGCGGCAGGCGGCGGTGAGAGGTGAGATCGGAGGGAACCAGGGGGTGCGCATTGCAGGTGGGCGGGTGCACACGGTAGGGGAGATGGCACTGCTCGGAGATGGGGTGGCACGCTGGCGTCGGCAGGAAGGAGGGACCACCGAGGAGAGTGTTTCTGTCGTGGGAGGAGAAGAGAGAGGTCGAGGGCGGACGGTATGGGGCTCGCGAGTAGGCGGGGTCGCTGCATGGGTGTGATGCAGGAGGAAAGGGGATCGGGAGCTTGACAACAGGCGGCTAGGGTTTTCTGTACACGGGGAAGTTATAAGTGATATATATATAATGGGTATTGGGTTTGGGTGTTAATGGGTTGGGTTTAGAATAAATGGGTTAATGGGTATTAGGTGTTAGGGGGAAATGGGTTATAGGGTTTAAGGGTATTGAGTAAAAATCCAATAAGAAAACATAAATAACCAATAAAATATAATTTATAAAATAATGTAATTTACATTACAATATAAACTTTATTTAAAATAAATACAATTATAGTTAGTACATAGAAATTGAATTTTAATAAACAGTCAAAATTAATAAAGGTACTAATAGTTAAAGAATACAAATACTAATAATAATGATAATAATAATAATAATAATAATAATAATAATAATAATAATAATAATAATAACAACAACAACAACAACAACAATAATAATAACAATAATAATTGTTACCGCTAAATCTGGTGTGAGGGCAAACAGATAGTATTTGTGGATTCTTGGAAAACTTGAATAACAAACCTAAAAGCTGTTCCGCCAGAGTTTGACCGTTGACTTCCACCGTTCACCTGCAAAAAGTGTGAGACACCGGGGTTGATCCCGTCGACGCACCCTCCGACGCTCAAGTCAGTAATCAGGAATGATTATGAGAGAGCATAAATTGGCAAAAGATTGATTACCTCTTAATGATGGTGGATGGGGGGTATTTATAGTTGCCATTGGGATCAGATTAGGAATGTAATCCCTGTGATCAGATTAGGAATGTAATCCTTGTGATCAGGTTAGGAATGTAATCCCTAATTCCCAGTGAAAGGATAGATGTGAATCTGGGCCGTTGGTTAGTATTAATCAGAAACCCCAATTCTATCCTGCTGGACTGGGTTCGTTGCGGGTCGAAACCTGCACCCAGTAAGACAGATCCGTTTATGGGTTATTGGGCTTTGAATAAAGACCCAGTTCCCATTTCAGACCCGGTAGTAGGTGAAATTACCGTTTTACCCCTGAGCTTTAAGATTCGTGTCCAATTTGAACGACCCCAATTTAATCCTATTTTTAGCCATATCACGAGCCCCCCATTCCTGGAGACTGAGTTTTACAGTCTTTGAGGAGTAGTTTTGTTGTTCTAATGGCGTACGGAATTTTATCGGTGTTCTTAAGGGAGCTTGAAATCTTGCTCGGGGTGTAACGGTGTTATTATGGGCTTGTAAGAAGCCCAAAAATATCCTTAGAATTTTCTAGATTTTTTGTGATTTTTTTAGATTTTTCTGAATTTTTTCTCATTTGTTTGAATTTTTTATTCATTTTCCGAATTAAATAATTAATTATTGAAAATATTATTTAATTATTCTAATTAAATAATTATATTTTTCAGAATTTTAAAATAATTTTTCTGAATTAATAATTATTTTTAGAATTTTAAATTAATTTTTTTCGATTTTTAATTATTTTTTCGAATTTTTTAAATAATTAAAACAAATTAATTAATTAATTAATTAATTAATTATTACCTGGACACGTGGCGTATTTCTGGACGTCGATCGTGATCAGATGGCGCGCATCGCAAAGCAGATCATGCTTTGGACACGTGGCGCGTGTCTGAGCGTCGATCATGATCAGATGTGCGCGCATCGCAAAGCAGATCACGTTCTGGACACGTGGCGTGTTTCTGTGCGTTGATCGTG
The DNA here is from genome assembly GCA_017893485.1 of Hemerocallis citrina. Taxonomy (NCBI): domain Eukaryota; kingdom Viridiplantae; phylum Streptophyta; class Magnoliopsida; order Asparagales; family Asphodelaceae; genus Hemerocallis; species Hemerocallis citrina. The sequence continues at coordinate 170,376,210 of CM030365.1, forward strand.
TCGTGGCACGATTTTTGAGAAGATCGGATGGATTGTATGGGTCGGCGGGTTTTTTCTCCAATTTCAAGGTCGGTACCTCGGTACCTCGGCTCGGCACCTCGGCAACTGGCGCCAACCACTCCGAAGACACCATGTGGCGCGGTCAATGGGGGCGTTGACTGCCATGTGGCAATGCCCCTTCTTTTTCTCCTCTGCTTGTTTCTCTTCTTCTTCGTTTTTGCTCTTTTTCGCCTCTGCTCTTCTTCTCCTTTGTCTCCTCTCTTCGGCACCACTTCGACAAAGAGGGAGATCGACGTCGGTATGGGAGAGGAGCTCAATGGAGGGAGGTGGGCTCGACTATGGGCGAGCTTAGCAAGACGGCGAGGGGATAGGTCGAGCGTGGAGGTCGGCGAGGTGAGAGGAGCTCGACACCAATGGAAAGAGCTCCGAAGTGGGTTTTAGAGCTTTGGTGATAGCGGTGGAGAGTTCGGCGATGAAGGGAGCTCGTGAAGGAGAGCTCGGAGGGCGTGGAGTCAGAGCTCGCATTGTGGAAGGCAAGCTTGTTGTCGAACCTTCAACTGAAGTGTAGAGCTCAGAGGTGGAATGTTCGGAGCTCGCCATTGCCATGGTGATGGGTTCGAGCTCAGTAAGGTGAGCTCGACGATGGCGAGGAGGTGAACTCGTCAAGGAGTCGGAGCTTGGCGAAAGGTTCGAGCTTCGACTGGAACGGAGCTTCGGCGAAGGGGGTCGACATACTGAGCTTGGAGTTTCGGCAAGGGAGCTCGGTACCGTGGAGAATTGGGTTCGAGCTCGGAGAAGGAGCTCGACGGGAATGGAGCTTCTGCGAAGTGGGACTTCGGAGCTCGATGCTTCGGCATACTGAATGGAGCTTCGGCAACGGGAATGGAGCTTCGGCAGATAGAGGAGATCGGCACGGCAATGGGGTCGAGCTCGATGATGGATCTCGGTGAAGAAGGAGGCGAGCGGAAGTGAGCTCGATGACGAAGAGAGCTTGGCGAGAGTGGGAACTCGGTTTTGGAAGTTGAAGATGACGAGCTGTTGCTCAAGCTTGGGAATACGTCGAGCTTGGGACGAAGCCAGAGGAAGAAGAGGCCTGTGATGGTTTCGCTCGAGGCGGTTCGAGCTCGGAGCTCGGCGACTCAGTAGAGAGGAGCTCGGCTCGGTAGCGACGATGGAGAGGAGCTTCAGCGATGGAGGGAAGCTCAGTCGTAGGGATGATGGCGAAGTTGGGTTCTTCTTTTTTGTTGGTTTTGTCGCACAGTGAAGAAGAGTTGGGGATTTTCTTTTTTGTTTTGGTGGGAGCATGGAGAAGAAGAGGAAGGGAAGGGGTTCGGGTTTGGGACCCTAACGGGTCCAAACCCGACCCTTCTCTCCATTTTTTTTCTTTTTGATTTTTTCCTCTCTTCCTTGCTACTTCTTGTTCGGCAAATTCGAGCACGGATTTTGAGGAGCATTTTTCTCCATTTTGCAACTCAGTAGATCGGTAGCTCGAATTTCAGATCCGAGCTACGTGGCTCCATCTGGACGGTTGATCACGATCGTGGCGCGAATCGCGAGACAAGAGGCTCAAATTTTGAGAAAACTTTATCTTGTCGTTTTGTGCAGACGTGGCACGATCTGAGCTGTTCATCATGTTCTAGCACGTTTTTTGAGACAATCTGACGGTGAAACTGGCTCGGCGGCATTTTTCTCCATATGTGGAGGTCAGTACCTCGTCCACTCGGCTCGGTGACTCGGTAGTTCCCCCTCTGCCCATAGTAGCTCGGTAGCTCGGCGAGGAAGGGAGTCGGCATATTTGGAGAGGTGAAGAGCTCCGAAGCCTGGTGATGTGCTCTCTGTTTTTGGAGATTTTTAAAGAGGAGCTCTACTCCTAGGGGGTGGAGAGGATGCGCTAGGAAGATCCTCGTACGAGCCATGGGAAGACCCATTCTTTGAAGTGAGTGCAAGGAGCAACTTTATGGGAGAGTTTTGAGCTCTGAACTCACTTAGAAGAGGCCCGCTTTGGAGATGAGCAGAGTGAAGAGCTCGGCTCTAGGAGAGAGCCATCTGGAAGACGAGTTTGAGGAGCAACTCTGAGAGAGAGTTGTGAGCTCCGAACTCGCTTAGAAGAGGTCCGCTTTAGAGGGAGAGGAGTGAAGAGCTCAGCTCTGGGAGAGAGCGATCTGGAAGACAAGTTTGAGGAGCAACTCTAGGAGAGAGTTTTAGCTCCGAACTCGTTTGAGAAGAGGTCCGCTTTGGAGGCGAGCGGAGTGAAGAGCTCGGCTCTAGGAGAGAATCATCTAGAAGACGAGTTTGAGGAGCAACTCTAGGGGAGAGTTGTGAGCTCCGAACTCGTCGAGAAGAGGTCCGCTTTAAAGGGAGCGGAGTGAAGAGCTCGGCTCTGGGAGAGAGCGATCTGGAAGACGAGTTTGAGGAGCAACTCTAGGAGAGAGTTTTAGCTCCGAACTCGTTTGAGAAGAGGTCCGCCTTGGAGGTAAGCAGAGTGAAGAGCTCGGCTTTTAGGAGAGCCATCTGGAAGACGAGTTTGAGGAGCAACTCTAAGAGAGAGTTGTGAGCCGAACTCGTTGAGAAGAGGTCCGCTTTGGAGGTGAGCGGCGTGAAGAGCTCGGCTCTGGGAGAGAGCCATCTGGAAGAAGAGTTTGAGGAGCAACTCTAGGGGAGAGTTGTGAGCTCCGAACTCGTCGAGAAGAGGTCCGCTTTAGGGGAAGCGGAGTGAAGAGCTCGGTTTTTAGGAGAGCCATCTGGAAGACGAGTTTGAGGAGCAACTCTAGGAGAGAGTTGTGAGCCGAACTCGTTGAAAAGAGGTCCGCTTTGGAGGCGAGCAGAGTGAAGAGCTCGGCTCTGGGAGAGAGCCATCTGGAAGAAAAGTTTGAGGAGCAACTCTAGGAGGGAGTTGTGAGCTCCGAACTCGTTGAGAAGAGGTCCGTTTTGGAGGCGAGCGCAGTGAAGAGCTCGACTCTGGGGGAGAGCCATTTGAAAGATGAGTTTGAGGAGCAACTCTAGGAAAGAGTTGTGAGCTCCGAACTCGCTATTTAAGTGAGAGAATCAACGGTTGTAGGAGCAGTTCCGAATGGCGAACCACTTCTAACTCGCTTAAGAGCAAGTTATCCGAAGAAGAATCGAGCCAAGTGTTGGACTCCGAACTCGTCGTTAGAGAGATTCAACGGTTGTGGAAGCAATTTCGAATGGCGAACCACTTCTAACTCGCTTAAGAGCAAGTTATCCGAAGCAGAATCGAGCCAAGTGTTGGACTCCGAACTCGTCGTTAGAGGGATTCAACAGTTGTGGGAGCAATTCCGAATGGCGAACCACTTCTAACTCGCTTAAGAGCAAGTTATCCGAAGAAGAATCGAGCCAAGTGTTGGACTCCGAACTCGTCGTTAGAGGGATTCAACGGTTGTGGGAGCAATTTCGAATGGCGAACCACTTCTAACTCGCTTAAGAGCAAGTTATCCGAAGCAGAATCGAGCCAAGTGTTGGACTCCGAACTCGTCGTTAGAAGGATTCAATGGTTGTGGGAGCAATTCCGAATGGCGAACCACTTCTAACTCGCTTAAGAGCAAGTTATCCAAAGCAGAATCGAGCCAAGTGTTGGACTCCGAACTCGTCGTTAGAGGGATTCAACGGTTGTGGGAGCAATTCCGAATGGCGAACCACTTCTAACTCGCTTAAGAGCAAGTTATCCGAAGAAGAATCGAGCCATGTGTTGGACTCCGAACTCGTCGTTAGAGGGATTCAACGGTTGTGGGAGCAATTCCGAATGGCGAACCACTTCTAACTCGCTTAAGAGCAAGTTATCCGAAGAAGAATCGAGCCAAGTGTTGGACTCCAAACTCGTCATTAGAGGGATTCAACGGTTGTGGGAGCAATTCTGAATGGCGAACCACTTCTAACTTGCTTAAGAGCAAGTTATCCGAAGTAGAATCGTGCCAAGTGTTGGACTCCGAACACGTTGTTAGAGGTTAGTAAGTTGCGGGAGCAACCATGTAGAAGAAGCTGGACTCTGAACTCACCATTTAGCGAGTCGTGACTCGGAGAGATAGAGAAGCAAAAAAAATAATTTTTAATGAAAAGATGTAAAGTTTTATTGAAATAAACTAAGTGGCCGCTTCAATAGGGCGAGCCATTATTACATGCTATTGGCCGGGTTACAAGCATCGGCCTTATTGAAAATCAAGATCCTACTTCTACAATAAGGTGAAGACCTCTTGGGAGGAGCTGGGAGATTCTGAGTCTTGAAGCTCGGCGGGCCCTTCTGTTCGTTTGTAGGCTCCTCAGGGGGGAAGCTCGACCCCCTCTTTTTGGACGAACTCGGTCAGGTGCCCCCACTGTATGAGTTCTTCGATCTCCTCCTTTGAGAGCCTGACAATCATCCGTGTCGTGGCCGTGGTCCCTGTGAAAGCGGCACCACTTATCTTTGTTCCTCTTCTTGCCGGGTGTATTCATTCTAGGGGGAGCACAGAGTAGCCCTTCCTTGTCCACCTCCATAAGAACTTCTGATATATTAGCAATGAGGGGGGTGAACTTCTCAGAACGAGGAGTCGGGCGATGCTGTCCATTACCATCCTTCTGGGATTTTTTGGGATCCCTCTTCGCTTGTGCTCTTCCATTTGTTCCCGGAAGATGTCTCCTCAAAGCCCGGGAGATTCTCGGCTTCTTCGTCCCGAATGTACCTCGCTCCTAAGAAGGAGGTCGGCAAAATTATGCAGGGGCTTCTTGGCGAGGGAGGAGCGAAGGTTAGAGTTGAGGATATTTGATTGGAAGGTGGCCGCCGCAAATGACTGGTCAAGGGAGGTGATGGATCTAACCTCTGCAGTGAACCTCCTCACATAGTCTCTCAACTTCTCTCCCTTCTCCTGGCGGAGCTGGAGTAACAAGATGCTGGTCTTCTCCGTGCGTCTGCTACTCACAAAATGGGTGATGAAGAGGGTTTCAAACTGTTCGAAGGAGAATATGGAAGACGGGGCGAGGCGGGAGTACCATTCCTGAGCCGAACCCTTAAGAGTGGCGGGGAAGGTCTTGCACAGCAAGGCATCGAAAGCTTGGTGGATTAGCATGAGGGTCTTAAAGCTTTCGATGTGGTCCACGGGGTCCGACTCCCCCGAGTAAGTTTCGAACTGCGGGGGTTTGAAACCTTTTGGGATAGGAGCCTCCATGATGGTCTGGGAGAAGGGAGGTCTGCTCGGGTGGATGGTCCTTCCTCTTAACTCTTCATCCTTGTCTATTCGACCGATGCGCCTCTCCATCTCGTGGAGACGGCAGTAGAGAGCGTCGTCCCTCTGACAGTAGTCAAACGAGCCTCTGGACTCGTCTTCATAGGAAGGGGAGCGGGGACTACGACGACGGTGACTCTGGGAGCGACGGGGGCTAGGCATGTGCTGTTGGTTGCTAGGAGCCGGAGGAGGAGTTATGGACCGATGGCAAGGACTTTAGACCCGTGGAGGGGTAGGAGCCCTTTCGGCATTATTGTTGTTGGGTCGGAGGTTGAGGGCTTGCAAAACAGTCGCCTGGAACTGCTGGAACTCGGCACGAGTGATGGGTGCCTCATCGTTCCTCGAATGTTGCCGACCGGCAGGGGAGTAAGGTCTTCTCCTATGGTGCTCGGGTGACTCTCTCCGTCCTCTTCGGGTAGGGGACCTTCTGTAGTCTTGACGGTGAGGAGATCGCTCATTCGGACATTGCTAGTGGGAGGCTCCCTCTCGGGCCCGCTTTTCATCCAAACGGCGGCGAAGATCCTCATCCTTCTGCCGATTGAGGATGGTATTGCGAAGGTCGGAAACTCGGGGATTGTGGGAGGCCATAGAATCCGTAGAGGCATTGTTATTGAGATGCGGTCCTGATGGAGAGGTTGCTTCTGCGAGTTGGGATACGAGGCCCCTGCACCGGCATTCTGAGGACCGGGGGGACCCTTAGGGGGTTGCTGATTCTGAAGAGGAGGCTGGTCCTATTGGAGAGGGTCCTCAGCTTGAGGAGGAAGTTGCCCCTGCTGCTGAGCGGGTTGGATGGGGACTTCCTGTTGCTGATCAACGAGGTTAGGTCCACGGTTGGACCCTCTGGATCTTACTTTCCTAGGAAGCATGGCTGGAGAAGATCTGACCAACGAGAAAAGGGGAGGCTGCTATTCTTTTGATTTCCACAGACGGCGCCAACCTGTTACCGCTAAATCTGTTGTGGGGGCAAACAGATAGTATTTGTGGATTCTTGGAAAACTTAAATAGCAAACCTGAAACTTGTTCCGCCGGAGTTTGACCGTTGACTCTCGCCGTTCACCAGCAAAAAGTGCGAGACACCGGGGTTGATCCCGGTGACACACCCTCCGACGCTCAAGTCAGTAATCAGGAATGTATATAAGAGAGCGTAAATTGGCAAAAGATTAATTACCTCTTAATGATGGTGGATGGGGGTATTTATAGTCGTCGTTGGGATAAGATTAGGAATATAATCCATGTGATCAGATTAGGAATGTAATCCCTGTGATCAGGTTAGGAATGTAATTCCTAATTCCCAGTGAAAGGATAGATGTGAATCAGGGCCGTTGGTTAGTATTAATCAGAAACCCCAATTCTATCCTGCTAGACTGGGTTCGTTGCGGGTTGAAACCCGCACCCAGTAAGACAGATCCGTTTATGGGTTATTAGGCTTTGAATAAAGACCCAATTCCCATTTCAGACCCGTTAGTAGGTGAAATTACCGTTTTACCCCTGAGCTTTAAGATTCGTGTCCAATTTGAACGGCCCCGATTTAATCCTATTTTTAGCCATATCAATAATAATAATAATAATAACAGTAATAGTAATAATAATAGAAATCAAGGTAATAATAACAATAATAAGATTTGTATTAAAATATAAAATCATAGAAAATAGTAGTTACAAATACAATTATTGATCGAAATAGATTTTAATAGAAGATCTGACAATACATTTTAATTTTTTAAAATATTTGAAAAGAGGAAATTAATTTACAAAAATTTTAAATACCGAAAATACACAGAAAACACATTTTTTTTGGGAAACCGGGGTTACATGCTTAAATTCCAAGTATTGTTATTCATGTGATTACTCCTTTAATGCATGTGTGGTTTTTATTACTTCCTATTTATATTGTTGAATTGAATCGATAATAGTTGATGGATGACGCAAGTCATTCATTGGGCCATGTCACGTGCTTGCATTCCGTATTTTTGGGAATCAGGGTGAGAAATAGCTGCTCTAGTGGCTAGCCTTTATTATAAGTTTTAAAAATTCTACTATTAGAAGAGGGCATTTCAGACCCTCTTGTCGTGCACCATGAGGTGTTTCTCATTCCGAGTCCCTGCTATCATATCCTTGCACCCCAGGTCTTCAAGTTGGTAAGCCGAAAGGCAAACAACTTGGTAGACCTTGACTGGAGTCGTTTGTTTTTAAGTGAGCCTCCCCTGGATGTGTAGGGAGAAGAAGAGGCCTTCTGGTGCAATGATGAGCACTGGCAGGACTCTTTCTTCTTGTAGGCTTAGTAGAGTGGCTGCGGGTGATGGATTTAGGTTTATTGTTGCATTCTGATGAGGACGCACTCGGAACTGGGAGGAGATAACTTGATAAATTTGCAAATTCTTGATTTGACTAACCAGTGCAATAGCTTCAACCTCACCTACAGGCTCGATGTTACTGTGATTGTTTCATGGTAGTAGCTCTGCGGCATGGAGGGGGAGAACCGAGCCTCCTATGGTAGCAGTGTAGCATGCCCACACTTCCAGTTTGCTTCCCACAACCTGGCCTATTCCTACTAGAGTAAGGAATTTCATTTTCATGTGAAACACCGAGGCGATCGCATGTAAAGCTGCCAAGCCTGGGCAGCTGAATATGGCATTGTATGCAGATTTGATGTCGACTACCAGGAAATCTAATATTTCCGTCCGAGTTGCTGGGGCTTTCCCTACCGTCACGCCGAGTGTGACAATTCCCTCGACTTGGACAGGTGCACCTGAAAATCCATGAAGTGCATAGCTGACTGGCTTGAGTCGATCTCGCGAGAGCTTTAGAGCATCAAATGCGGACATGAAGATGGTGATTATGGAGCTGTCGTTGTCTACGAGGATACTTCGCACCTCATGATTTGTCATGCCTAAATTGATAACCAGTGTATCGCAATGAGGCGTTTTGATGCCCTTATGACACAGAGAGGACCGAACCCTTTGGGGGTGGAGTGTTATGTACTGAATTAAGTTCCCTTACGAAGGCTTTGCAGGAGGAGTTAGAATCTCCCCCTATAAGTCCTCCATGAATGGTGTGTAGGATGGCCATGTGATCGGAGTTTAGTGATTCAGAAGGCCTTTTTGGACGTTTATTAGCCCCCCGTGGCGGAGGGATGTCGGTGTTATTATTTCGTTAGAAAAAATGAGAGAGATAGCCCCTCTGAATCAGGTCTTCAATTTTTCTTTGAGGGCCCGAAAATTGTTGGTAATGTGTCCATGGCCTCTGTTAAACGCGCACCACAGGCCCTTGTCTCTTCTCTTGCTGGTCGTTGTCATTTTGGGAGGAGGACAAACTATCCCATCTTGTTCAACTACCATAAGGATGGCAGACACACTCGTGTTCAAGGGAGTAAACTTGTTGAAGCAAGGTGTTGGCGGAGAATGGCATTGGCTTGCACCGTTTTTCAAGAACTTCTTAGGTGTTTCCTTACTTGCGTTCTTCTTTTTGTTCCCGGAAGGTGACTCTTTCTTGACTTTTGGAATGAGAGCTACCTCAACCCTGATGTATTTTTTGCTCCTTTCCAGGAGCTCAGTGAAATCTTGAGGAGGCCTCTTGGAGAGGTAGGCCTTCAGTTCTTTATGTATGACGTTGTGGCTAAAAGCTGCAGCCTCCACCGAAGAGTCCAAGGTGGAAATTGACATTGCTTCTGTCGTAAAGCGTTCGACACAGTCTTTCAGCAGTTCTCCATCTCTTTGTTTCAGTTCTAATAGGGAGGCACTTTTTTTTCCAGCCTTGCAGCTAGTAACAAAGCGCGCAATGAAAAGCTCCTCGAGCTGATCGAAAAAGAATATTGATTCTGGAGTCATACACGAATACCATTCCCTTGCTGATCCTTTCAGTGTGGTGAGGAATGTTGGCAAGGAATGTTGGACACATGAGTGCATCGGTGGCATTGTAGACCATCATGAGTGTTTTGAAGCTCTCGATATGGTCGGTCGGGTCTGAATCTCCATTGTAGGATTCGAATTGAGGGGCTTTGAAGTCCCTTGGGATGGGTGCATCGAGGATGGCTTTGCTGAAAGGAGGTCGACTAGGGCGGTAGGCCCTGTTGGAGCGGTTTCTCTCATTATTCATCTGCTCTAGACGGTCTTTTACTTCTTGGATATGGCGAAGGACTTGGTCGTCCTTTCACTGGGACCCAGTTGAGTCGGCAGATCCTTTGTTGGGGGAGTTGGCCCAGATCTTGACTTCCTTAGATAGTTTGGAGGATGTCGAGCTTGAACTTATCCAATTTGGCCCTAGTGACTGGGCATTTTTCCCTTTGTTCCGCACAAGAAGTTTTCGACTCTCATGATTCGGGCTCCTTATTGTAGTCCACCTCCAGTGAGAGGAGGATTGCCTTGATCTTTGTCTAGGAAAATAGGTTCTCTGGTTTGCTTGATGTCCCGAGCAGGAGGCCTCAGTTCGGGTGCACCTCTTGTCCAAGTGGATTAGCAGATTTGTTCCTTGTTTCCTGGCACTAATGATCTGGCAGAGATCTCTAGACCCCCGGGGGCCTCGCGAGGCCATTGAATCAGTTGAAGCATTATGGACTGAGACGTGGTCGTACGGAGGATGTTGTTCATGATGGTTTTGTCGGGAGCCCTCCGGTGCCTCTCCGTTGAAAGAAGCTTGACTAAGCTGTCGGGGCGACTGTTGAGAAGGAATCGGATTTTTCACAGAAGGAGCTGGTTGATGAAGAGAGTTGGTGCGACGGCTTGAGGCCGCCCCTCTGCCTTTTAGTCTTGGTGGCATGGCGGCAAATCTGACTTGTGTAGTTTTCCACAGACGGCACCAATCTGTTGCTTCTTATTTTGGTGCGGGAGCAAACAGATAGTGAGTTCTTATTTAATGGAAACTACTAAAAACCTGATCTTTCATCTTGCCATGAAATACGGTTAGAGCTCCTGAGATTGAATCTTGGCCGTTGACTGACCATCGAGATCTGAAGCCGGCGGTTGATAACGCGGCCGATGGACCTGCAAAAAGCCTGAAACATCAGGGGTTGGCCCCGGCGACAGACCCTCCGATGCTCAAGTCAGATTCAGAGAGAGAAAAAGGGTTTGAGAGAGAATTCGCTGATTACCTTCTGACTGTGGAGGGGGGAGGGTATTTATGGGCCTGAGAAACATATTAAGAGATTGATATGAATCTGTTGGATCGATATGAATTTCTTATCTCCTTTATGTTTCTCCCCCTCAATAGATAAGTTCTCTTGTTAGGGGATAAGAGATTTGACTCCTAGCCTTCATGGACTGGGTGTCTCTCCTAGTGAGCATAGCCTGTCACTTTTTATGGGCTTGAAAGAATTCCATGTCTTGTAGAGGAGCCTGGAGAAGACCCGGACCTGTTAAAGATGCCCATTATGATTAGTCGATCTGTAGAAGCCTTGAGGTCTAAGCTGGAATAGTACGGCCCTGATTTGCTGTATTTTTACTATTATCAGCGGTGTAGCATGCTCATACTGCATGTTGTCTCTCTACAACTTGGCATACGCATGCTGTTGTTGGGAACTTCATTTTCATGTGGTATGTGGAAGAAATTGCATGAAAGGCCGCTACTCCGAAACGGCTGGATATTGCATTGTATGTAGCTTTGACATTGACTATTATAAATTCTAGTGCTTCCGTTCGAATAGTGGGGGCTTTTCTTGTCGTTACGTCGAGTGTGATGATTCCTTCAACTTGGATGGGTGCGCCTGAGAAGCTATGGAGCGTGTAACCGGCTGGCTTGAGTCGGTCTTGTGAGAGCTTTAAAGCATCAAATGTGGCCATGAAGATGATGTTTACTGTGTTGTCGTTATCTACGAGGATACGTCGTACCTCATGAATTTTCATACATAGATTAATCACCAGTGCGTCGTAATGACGTGTTTTGATTCCCTCGAGGTATTTATCGGAGAATGATATAGCACGACCCAAACCCTTTGCAGGTGGAGCGTTATGTACTGAATTAACCTCCCTTACGAAGGATTTGCAGGAGGAGTTGGAATCTCCCCCCATTGGACCTCCATGAATAGTGTGGAGAATGGCCATGTGTTCAGAGTCTTGCGATTTGGAGGACCTCTCTTAAGAGGTTTCGGCGTTGTTTTTTTGTTGAAAAAATTGAGAGAGATAGCCCCAACGAATCAGGCATTCAAGTTCTTCTTTGAGGTTTCGACAGTTTTCAGTAGTGTGTCCATGATCTCTGTGAAATGCGCACCACTTATTTTTGTCTCTTCTCTTGCTAGCTGTGGACATCTTGGGCGGAGGGAGGATAATTCCGTCCTTCTCAACTTCCATGAGGATGGCTGATACGCTTGCGTTGAGAGGAGTGAACTTATCGAAGCGTGGTGATGGAGGTGGACGGCGCTGACCAGCATCATCTTTCTGAAATTTCCTGGGACCTTCTGTAACACCTCGGATTGTATTATGCTTGTATATGTATGTATGTATATTGACAGAATGCGTGCAATTTATTGTAGTATTATGGTTCGATTTTGCTATCGTAGTGGACGGTTAGGGCTACGGGACGGTTCTTGGGAGAGTTGCATTCCAAAGGTGCACGAGAATGAAACGGACCGATACTAGTATAACCGCTAGTTTCGGCATGACGCACATGCAAATATAACACGGTATGATACTACAGTGAATATAGGTTGCGTGCGCTTATTAAAACACTCGTCTCACACTCGTTGGAGCTCTTTAAGGGTTATGTTGGGCAGCCAACATAACAAACACAAAACCAATGGGCATAAGCCATGGTTTTGGTCTACAAAACTACCTATAGCCTAAACCTACCCCCCCCCCCCCCCTGTCAAATCCGGCCTACCCTCCCTTCTCCCTCATTTCCCACTTCATTTCCTCCCTTGTGCTCTGGAAATTTCAGAAAGAGAACACCACAAGAGAAGGAGGAGAGAAAGAAGAAGGAAGTGAAGAAGAAGGATCAAAAGGAGATTTCCAAGAGAAGAAACTTGAAGAAGTTCCATCTACTACTACAACCAAGGGTGGAAAGTTTCTCTAAACTTGAAATTCTTGTCTTTTAATTAATTTTGATTGCATGCATGAGTGCTAGAATGCATAGGATTGCTCTTCTAAAGGTTAGAAGTAGAAGTCAGAATTGAACAAGGAAAAACTGGTTCGGAGTACCATTTTGTGTATTTTTCCGAGAGCAAAATATGATGAATTAGACCATTAAATTAAATAGGTTTGTTCATATATGTGTTAGGATCATTCATGATTTATTTCAGATTTTTCTATGATCATTTGATATGCTAATAAAATCGCGGGATGGATCTGTGTCGTAAGATAGACTCAGAAAACGAAAAACAGGATGGATGATATTGTAGGAATTTTCATGATTTATTGAAGCATTATAGTGATATGAAATTTTTACTCAATATTTCTGAATGCATGTTGATTATTTAAAAAAATCAGTAAATTATTTGGATGAGTTTATAGACATGAGAAAAATCGTTCTATAACCAGTAGCTGATGTTGAATTAGAAAACTTGATGGTTTCTGTGCTAACTTGCAATAGATAGTACTCACTGTAAAATTGGAATTTTGATATGAGGTCTTTTGCATGATGTTTGGTATGATGTCTAGTTTCACCACTATAAACTTTATGTCATTTGGACAAGTTTGCACTTTACTGTGATTTTGTGATTAAGCAGTATGCTGTTTTCAGCCAGTTTTGATACTCTGTAAAGATTGGGAATTTGAGACTTGTTAGAGGCACATTTTGAGGATCATGACCCAGTAGAGAGTTGTAGTGGACACCTAGACCTTTCCAAAAAAAACTAATTTGAGGTAATTCCAGTAAACGGTTGAATTATTATGATTTTTGTAAGACTGGACAGAGGACTAGAGTAGAGCTGAGTGCTCTGAATTGGAGAGACCAATTGTGTGAATTGGTGTATTGATGATAGATGAGTGTGTTAGGGTGATTTAATGGTATAATTTGCACTCATGATCAACTAGAGAGTTGTTGAGAACACACACCCTTCTACAGAATTTGAGTTAGTATCGTTCTGATGAACGAGTAGGATTTTGTGTTAATGGTAAGGTGCAGCCCGTGCACAGGAAACACGCAGGCTGGAACTTGAGAAGCTATGTCGAGGAATTAGATGGTTGAATCTAAGCGCGTGATAAACTAGGAAGTTGTAGCCTAGGATCGTACCCTTCCAGGTAGGGCCCATACACTCCAATCGGAGTTGTATCGATAGAGGGATGACCCTTTTGAGATTCGAGCAGAAACTCGTGGGTCGCTTAGTCTGAGTTTGGACTAAGGGTTGTGAAAGCATTTTTCCCTTGTGTGTTATTTGGGTCGATGACTTGTGTCTAGGAGTGGTTGATCTCTGTTATTGAGGTTGTTGACTCCCCGAGTGGGATGGGTGACTCGAGTTAGTCACTAGGGTAAAGGACACCCTGCACCTATCAAGCCTATATTATTAGACTTTTGCCGAGCGTAGGACGTCCGAGCATGCCAGTGAGTGGAGCTCACGGGACAATTATATATTTACAGCCGGAGTAGCGGCAGGCGTAGGCCATTATGCTGGACGAGTCCAAGCAGGGGAAGTGGCGAACCGAACCGGTATCGCCAGGGGCCAGAGGCTGATAGGCAAGTGTGGAAGCAGTAATTCTTACCCGAAATAATTAGAGTAAGGTAGGGGTTAGAATGGTTTATTAAGGGATTGGAAAATTGCATTAGTCCTAGTAAACCATAGTCGGTGTTGTATCTTCCAGTCGTAGGGATACGTTCTCGACCTCTAATGGATTGCGTCCCCGGCTCGTATCTCGATCTGTTGATTCCCAAAGTTCTGCCGAAGTAAGGTGCGGGAGGCCCGGAGGATTTGACCTCCCGTGGTGCTCACGTCCCTAAAGTGCAGGTTTTGTGTTTTGTGGTTTTCTTGGTATATATCAGTTCATTACCCGATGAGGGGTGAACACGCATGCGTCACTCCATGGGTGGACATGTGGAACCAAGGGTCGTAAGGACCAGGTTCAATGCGGTTTCTAAGGAGGTCCGTACGCGGGTACCAACTGGCGGTGACCACTTGGGCACTGCAGGGCAGAATTAGACCGACCGCTGCAATCTCCTTGGGCGACGGACAGTCTATTGGGAACTGGAGTGTGTACAAGAGTGGGGTGCATGGCGAGGGTTTGAATCCCTATATTGTGGAGAAAGACGGCTAGATTTGGGGGCGTATGTAGTATGGGATGCATTCGTGCTCCAAAGTCTTGCTTGCATTAGAAGTTAGGCATGTGAGTTTGCTGCATCTAGTCATAGGGTCATGTCATAATAGTGCACTAGAATCCAAATCTACTAAACCCTTGTTTTGGTACACACTTTTTCTTTTTGCATAAATTATTGGTTGTGATTGAATTTTAGAGGATCGCTGTTATCACCAGCTTTGCGTCAATCGAAGTACTGATGTTTTCCATCTTTTAGGTATCGGTTATACCCTCCGAACAGGTGCAGAGATATCAGAGTCGCGCAGCAGAAGCCTGAAGCTAAGGAGCAAGTCCCGGGGGAGTCGATGGGCTGCTCAGCGAAGTTCCGCAAGTAATCGGTCGATTACCATTCCAGGAGGCAGCTGATAGCTTTACAAGGGGAGTCTGTAAATACTTGTAATAAGTTGTAATGAATTGATGTAATTTGTACTCCTTGTCCAAGAACAAGTTATCGGTTGTAATTAATGATGTAATGATTTATTTGGCAATAAAGAAGTTTTTAAATTTCCCTGTTATTACTGTGTTGAGATGCATTTGAAGGTTAAGATTCTAGAAGGTGTCACGGATGTCCGGTAACGGCGATCCACGGCACTACACCTTCCTCATTTGTATTCTTCTATTTGTTCCTGCCATGCCCCGCTTTCCAAAATACAGGAATACGAGTCCGTGACGAAGGCCCAGCGAATGATTTTAACATCATCCATAAGTTGTACCAGTCTTAACTCAACAACATGAAAAAAAATAATTACAACCACGCAGAAAAATATAATCACATAAACAAATACTGAGATAAAACATGCAGTAGTCCAACATAATAACCAACAACTGGAAATAAACAACAAATATGGGTCAACAAATCCCGGGATACAAAGTTCAACAAAGTAACAATACGAATATGAAAATAAACATGGAAGAAATGATATATTCCAAAGCAAGCTCTTGCTCCAATCCTAGAAGAACTGCTCACCAATGCTTTCTGGCAATTCTCCTTGTGCACCTGCAGTTTGATCAACTAGAGTAGGGGAAAATGTCCGTTAGAGCAATTATGGACAGCAAGTAGTGAAAAGCAAAGAGTAAAGGAACATGGTACATCAAGGAATATGAAGCAATAACAAAATTCAAAAGCACTAACAGGGACCGATGAAAAGTCTAGATTTAACAATGCAATTTTTGAAAACAATAATCGATGAACTATGTCAATTTCAATAGTCATGATTCAAGGATGCAAGTGTTAATCTTGTCTATTAGTATTTAGCCTAACTAATGCACGTACTACTGCATCTCATACCACAGGTTCGGTGCATACAAAATAGTGTTCGTTTTAGACATCGTAGTGGGATCTACAGAGCGTGTACTCGGCATCAATAACAATAATTTATCACCAATAATTCACAATCGATACTCCTCCTTCCATGACAATACAATATAACGATAAGGCCTTACCGAGTATATTTTCTGAGATTATCCACTACTAAGTCAACCCTTATTACTCCGACTTGTTAATATTTTATTAAATCATTCATGATCATGCAATGTGTATAAGAGTGTCAATGAGATGATAAGGATGCAACAAAATGATGTGATGCATGGTAAAATACATGTAATTGTGAATCGGAAAAGAGCAGACACAGCAGTACTAAAACAATAATAAGTCACAAACTATAATTCAGAATTCGATTCCGCCAAAAAGGATGTAAACTAGACATATGGGGCTACAATTAATATTCAGTAAGTTTCAATTGATTCTGATTATAACTAGGTCGATTACTCTAATCTTTACAACTTAAGGGTTCTGGCAGCAGCTTATAATCAAAGCTCTATATGTGAAATACAGGTGTAAAATCAATATAAAAATCCACAAAATTTAGAAAATGAATCCTAAGCATATCTACTAAGTTTTTGGAAAGTTTCATTAAACTTCTGTTACTATGGTATTTCAACTGAAAGTTGTGTCGATGTTTCACTAAACTGCAATTCTGGAAATACATACCAGCAGTGACTAAAAGTGCAATATCTAACAGCTCACAGATTGGAATCTAGATCCATAAGATGTCTGGAAACTAGATTCATTAGGCTACAATTTCTTTTTATATAGTTTTTGTTGATTCTTATTGTAACAAGGTCGAAACCTCAGTGCAAAACAGAACATGCAACAAGTAATAATAAAAATCATCATGTACATTTATCAAAACGAACAATCTCTTGGATCAAGAATTGCATTAACATTAATGCACAACAATTAGGATGGATTTTTACAGTTTGCAAAGCCAAGTTATCATGCCATGATTCAATTCACGAGATCTCAATCAATCAACATGTATTCAATCACTATATTTTTTTATATACAAGTTTCTAATCAATTTATTCATGTCGTGTGTGCATGCAAGCTTAGGTTTGAATCAATAGATATTGGCACGAAGTCAAGGATACTTCGGGTCAGCTCGTGTAAACCCTCGATATCCCCAACGGAAGGTACACAATGCAATATTACTATAATTGAGAGAGAACTACTTGCGGAGATCAATAATCTTGAACTAGAAAAATAAACGAGTTCAAGTGGACTTGCCTTTAGATGACGATTAGATCCAAATGTGCGAAGAATAACGGGATCAGAATCCCGGCGACACAGCGACGAGCAAACGATCACGATGATCACGATTGGGCACGAATCTTGATGGGGATCAAAATCGGATGATCGGATGGTTGAGATCGAAGATCAAGATCAAGACCGATGGCGATCAACGGCTGAGATCAAGGATAAAAATACCAAACAGCAGTAAGGTCAGCAAGACTCCAGGAGGCAAGCAACATAGCACACAGGCAATAGCCGATCCCGAAACAGAACAGTGGACAGCGAATTCAGCCCATCCCAAAATAGCAACTCTAATAGTGAAGTGAAAGGATGGGCGATGATAACGACGACTAGAGGCACTAAGCAGCGGCGGCTTTGGGTGTTCGTCGTGGTCGGTAATTGGCAAGGAGAACAGGGCGGCGACTGGATGGCAATGGTGGGTCCCTTCAGGGTCAAAACAGAGGATAGGAAGCGACGGCTGGATGGCAATGATGGCAATGGTGGGTCCCTTGTAGGTGGACGACGCTCGAATAGGAGGCGAGCGGAGATGGTGGAGCTTCGACTATGCTGGCGATGAGGAAGGGATGAGGGTGGCTCGGAGCGACAGAATGATGAGGAGGAGGATGGAGGCGCTCGAGCGGGAGTGGAGCGATGAGAGGCTAGAGGAGGAAGAAGATGAACGAGGGGCGACGGGGACGGAATCGAGGCAACTCGACGGTTGGCTCGAGCGATGCTTTGTTTTGTGCCGAAACATAGGAGGCGGAAACGACAGGGGGATGACAAAGAGGGCAAGGGGGTCTTCGGTGGTCTGTAGTCGGTGAAGGAGCAGTGAGGCGATGAGGCGCAGCAAGTTGGCAATGGCAGTCGATAGGGAAAGCTCGAGGGCAAGCGACGGGGATGAAGATGGCGATGGGTTCAGGTGGAGGCAGCGGCGACTGGGGGGGTTCGGTGGAGTTGACGACGAGGAGGGAGGTTGCAGGCAAGGCGGTGGTCGAGAGAGGGAAGACGAGCGAGAGTAGGGTGCTGGCGGCCCAACGACAGATGAAGGATGGTCGCTGGCGCGGGGGTACGAGGAGGAGGGTGGATGGGGGAAGAGCAGGAGGAAGATGAAGGGGCGAGGGTTGAACAGTAGGGGGTTCAACAGTAGGTCGGGTTAGGGGTTAAGTTGTAATGCCCCGATTTTCACACACAGGAAAATCGTAGCACAACCAAAAATCTTTTCCTTCAATTGAGTACATAAACATAATATAATATAGGAAAATACGGAAAATTTAATATAAATCCAAACCTCTTGGATTGATAAGATGACGGGCATAGGATGTCACAACTCTATGCTTAAACT
This sequence comes from Hemerocallis citrina, assembly GCA_017893485.1. Classification (NCBI taxonomy): domain Eukaryota; kingdom Viridiplantae; phylum Streptophyta; class Magnoliopsida; order Asparagales; family Asphodelaceae; genus Hemerocallis; species Hemerocallis citrina. The sequence continues at coordinate 170,394,552 of CM030365.1, forward strand.
CCAGGTACTCTTACCTGCACAACACAATCTGTGGGTTCGTCAGTGTGTGAGGCTGACGGTAAGAATCACAACAGCTTTAACTAACTCCAAAAATAACATAATAACATAACAACATATATGGCATAATAGAAATAAAACTGGGATCAATAAATGTAAACAAGAAATAGTCAAATATACGATGTCATATGAGTGTGTGTATAAGCAATTTAGTAAAACATTCAACACATATTTATCATGAAAACATGCACAATTAAAAATGCTCTTTTTAATTCACGCTTGTTTGGAATGATATGCCGCACATACAACATATTTTCCGAATACAAGCTACTAGCGTTCATTACAGGGTTCAATCCCTCGTTATGCAAAACATGTTCATGTATTCCACACTGTTTCTGACATTTATCTAGTGACTAGTAAGATTGCAGTTGTTCGGTCCAATTCCGTTACTGCAGTCGGTAGTGGTCATACCGGAACCCTGTGGTACTTCTCCACTCCTGAGCATCTATAATGATGCACAGCCCTGGTGGTCCTTTGCCACTCCCGGCCTTACATATTCCACCCCGCCCGAACCCCAGCAGTCTTTCTCCGCTTCCGGATCTCACTAAAATTTGTCACGAGTATAAGATGCCCCGGCAGGCATTACCTGCTCCGCCTCATTCATATTCGATAGCATTGAACATCAACGGATAGTTATGGGTCCATCTCCAAAGTTCCGACAGGATTCTTAACACTAGATCCTAGAAATTAATAGCCGGGACAACACCTCACGTGTCCCCTTGACAGGTGAATACAATTTCCAATATAAATTCCAATACTTGTTATAAAAATTATTTCTTAGTCTCATACGAAACCTCAATGAGTCTACTATAATATTGTAGTTAAGAACCTCTAGTTTCATCCCAATTAAATCTGTCCAAAACCATTTATAAAGGTAGTTTCAAAATCCAGAAATCGCAGCTCTTGCTGCCTTTAAAAATCACAGAAAATCCCATACTTCTTGGAAATTGGATTTCTTAGAAAATAAGTATGGTATTCAGCCAGAATTTATTAATATTTCTAAGATAATTATATCATAATCCCAACAATTATTAACATCAATTAACACCCATAATCAAACAACATTCATACACAATCTAAGCACGATTACTCAATTTATCGTCTACCATGCATACATCCTATACTAAAAATAGAGTTGGTTAAATTTGCTACCCACTTTTTATCGTTTCTGGTATTGATCGATTCTACGATCAATTTGAAGACGACAGCAACACGAACAACGACAATGGCTCTATGGGCCGCAACTGTTTGTCAAATTTGGGAAGCGAACGAAATAAAAATTATATTAATATATATAGAGATATACATATATATGTACAATATGTAATATATATATAGATATAATATATATATATATATTTATAAAGAGTAGAGTAGGAGAGAGAGCTAGAGAGAGAAAGACTTAGAGAGAGAGAACGACAGAGAGAGAGGGAGACTTACGGGAGACAATGGCAACAACAGCGAGTGACGGGGGGGTGAGCTGCAGTGGTTCAACTGCGATGACAGCGAGGTGGAGCTTCGGAGGCGGAATGTGGCGACGATGAAGTTGACGAGGTGGAGGAGAGCTTCGAGGGTGCTGTGGGACGACAATGGCGAAAGCTCGGAGAATGGGGATGAGCTCAAAGGTGGCAGCGAGAGCTTCGGCGAGCTTCGGAGCTTCAAGACGGCAATGGTGGTTCGGGTGCAGCCGGGTGGTGGTGGCGAGGTTAATGGCGATGGCGAGAGAGGTTAACATGAGTTGACGATAGGTTTCGTCGAAGAAGAAGGAGAGGGTGGGGGTGAAGCTCGGAGGTGCTGTCGAAGTGTGCAGTCGTGGAGGAGAGTAGCGGAGGAGGGGGGCTTCAGTTGCGGGAGGTTGAGGGTGATGGCGATGGAGCTTGGCGATGGTGGTGGCTCGAAAGAGGAGCTCGGTGGAGTACTGGGTGACGGTGGTTGGTGATGGGTTTCGACACTGGAGGTGGAGGTTGACAAGAGATGGAGATGGCGATGGTGAGTGCTTCGGGTGTAGGAGGGGATGGCGGGCTGCGGTGGAGGGTGAGAGCGAGGAGGTGGTTGGATTTTGTCGAAGGAGAAGGAGAAGAACGAATGAAAGGTGGAGTTGAGAAGGGGGGTACTATCACTACTGTCTATACATATGTATATATATTATATATATATTATATAATATATAAGAGAGAAAGAGAGAGAGAGTGAAAGTGACTGTGATAGAAAGAGAGATAGGTAGTATGATTGAGGGAAGTATGTGATGTATTTATAGGGAGTGAAGGAGGGCATTGCGTGCACATGCAATAATTCAGCTGGAGATAAAGTTGTATAGGGAGGGAGGGAAAGTCATTTGGGAGGGAGAAAAAGATAGAAGAAGACGACGGTTAATTTGAGTTTTTTAGGAGATGGAGGCATAGGGTAGGGGAGGTGGGTATTAATGTCGTAAGAGTAATTAGGGAGATCTGTTGGATTAGGATTAGAGAATTTAATTAGGGTTAGAGAATTTAATTAGGATTTAGGAACAACTTAGATTTCAGATAACTTACAACCTATACATCGGATTGAGAAACCGCAAGATATTCTAAATTCCACACTCGATGGGATACGATTTTCATGTATAAAGTTTCTCAATTTCAATAAAGAGAACTAGGTCAAATTCTCAGTGCAAGGTCAAAAAATTTAGAGATAGCAAAGTTGAATATTCAATAATACGATAAAGCAACGTTCTTATACTGAATCAAAAAAACACGGTATGATAAGGAGACTGAATCAATCGGAAAATTTTGAATGGATCAGAAAATATTTGGATTTGATTCAAATGAGAGATCAAAAATGAATTTGAAAAATTGGAAAGATATTTATAAAATAGAAATACAAAGTACGAAAAATAAAATATTACGGATATTACCCATAATGGTACAAAATACACGTGTACAACACGTGTTGGGGCAAAATTGTTATAATTCAATTTTGCAGGGTGTGACACTCTCCCCCCCCCCCCCCCAGATAAGTTCTATCGTTAGAACTTACTAGGGTGCAAGTTTGTAGCAAGAACACTCTATCAACAAAAGAGTATATTGAAATTCACAAGTTCATCTTGTGACAGAAAGAAAAGAGAAATTGTGCGTTTATTGAGGGGAACATCGAAAAGAACAAGTAACAAACAAATGATCGTGTGCTACAATGTTTAACCACTTAAACATCCAGAGCGACATCAATCACTCCTAAATCAAAAACACTAAGACAACAAAAAAATTTGCACAGACAACTAGAACACTCAACAAATTAAAACTCGGTTTCCAAATCTTAATCCTCACTACTACTGGGTACTCCCAACATCCCATTTGAGCTGGGTCACCAGCTCGTCCCGTTCCGGCACGTACTCCTCCAATTTCGTGATGAGCTCTTTGGGCGATGCAGCTAAGACCAAGATTCGTCTGGTCTTACTAGATATAAACTCCTCAGTTGTAGCCGAATTTATGAAGGACATAGGCAAGTCGTAATATCCATCAACATTCAAAAGGCCTACCGGCTTGCTGTGGATCCCCAGTTGAGCCCAAGTGAGCACCTCAAACAATTCCTCCAGTATTTCATAACCTCCGGGCAAGGCTATGAAAGTATCAGCAACACGGGCCATTTCAGCTTTCCTCTCGTGCATGTTAGAGACAACTCTAACCTCTCCCACGTTCCCTCCAGTAATCTCCTTTGGCATTAGTGCCTTAGGAATCACTCCTAAAACATGTCGGTCACCGGAATGAACAGTGTCGGAGACACGACCCATCAATCCTATGCTTCCACCACCATAAACCAGATCGATATTTCTTGCCACTAGCTCCTTACCGAACTCGATAGCAGCTTCTTGGCAACTAGCTCTCTTGCCAGAGCTACTGCCATAAAACACACAGATCCTAGCAAATCTTAAAGATGATGAAGATGAAGAAAGCTTCATCTTCTTCTCTACTTTAACTTCTGCTTCCACCGATTTTCTCTTCATCCCTACTTCTCTTTCTGCCAATTGTAGATCTCTCCTTTCTTCTTCCATTGCCAAGCGGATCTCTTTCTCTTCTTGCTCCGTCGCTTTCTTCTTGCTCCGCCGCTTTGCTCTCTCTCTTCTTCTTTCTCTTCTTCCTCTTTCTTCTCCGGCTTCTTTCTTTCTTCTCCGACTTCTTTTCCTTTTTCTTTCTTTCTTTCTTTCTTCTTTTTCTCTTCCTCTCGTTCTCTTCCCCTTTCTTTCTTTTTCTTCCTCCTTTTCTTGACTTCTCTTCTTCTTCTTTTATTTATTCTTCTCATTAATTCACCTAACAACCAACTCACACAAAAATTTACACTTCAATCCTCATTGACTCCAAATTTTCATTTGGATCCCGAACTCCAAAATTTATTGATATAACTAACCCGAAAAGTCATAGTCGACGATTACTAGAAAATTCGAGATATTATATCCTTCATTCAGCCTTGATATCACAGCTGGCGTGATATCGGTCAGTAATCAGCATCTCTCACGAATGCGTGGCTACTGCAAAAATCCTACCAAATTTCTTAAGCTCAACACTCAACTCATTGCAAATTCTGGAGATACATGAGTATATGAAGATCCAGTATGAAATAAACATTGGTTTTTATTCCAAGAGATGTCTTGTTACATCAAAAGATTAACAGTACATCCTTATTATTGTAGAGCCTTAATAAAACATCACTCATTCGCACCAATGATAACACTCTCAGAGTCTTCTACACCTTGTTCGGAGAGTGCAAAGTTTTGCCCCTGGTTGTATGGCTTTTCCTCCTAATTCGCGGGCTCTTAGTTTGGCTTTTTCGGATGATGTTGAGGACAATATTGTTTGATGTGGCCCTTTTTGCCACAGTTGAAGCATGTGTTTTCTTTGAGCAATGTGACCTATAGTGCCCGACCTCTTCACAATTATAGCATCTCCTTATCTTTTTGGCGATCACACCACTACTTTCTCTAGTTAATTTGAGCTTCTGAGTTGGTGACTGTTTTTCATAGTGGTTTGATACTAATGGTCTTTTTCCCTTGTTCCTGTTGTTCCTCTTGTCCTTCCCTAACGGGTAGTGCTCCATGTATGACTCGAAGATAGCAGTCCTAAACTTTGTTCGCAATTCGACAATTTCTTCTTGTAGATCACTATAAGCTTGATTGAATTTCCTCTTTTCTTCTCTGAGCATGCTCGTGAGTTCACTGAATTGCTGTGTCGCTCGAAACTGGATTCTCCTTAGAATCTTGACCTCGATCTCCAAGCTGTAATGCGCCGCTGGTTTTCCAATCGTTGTCCCTCTAGTGGGAAAGTCCTCCACTGATATCGGTAGAATTGTCGTTGTATTGTGACCATCTTATGGTCATTCCTGCTCATGCCTAAAGGGAAATCCGAAGATTTGTCTGAAGAGCCGACTGGAGGTGGAGTAAGTGGGTGCATCTCTTGAGGTTCTTCCTCTTCCGGTTCTTCCTCTGGATCTTCCTCTTCTTCATCATTGAAGTACTCATCTTCCATAGGATTTTGGTCATCTGCCATCCTACAGAAGAGGGAGGGGAAATCAGTTCAAGTAGGATATCATAAATGCTAAGCTCAAAAACGATCATAGCATTCATGACCCCAAACTTAAAAAAACACGTCTATTGTCATCCTAAGCCCATTTCCCATACTATGTTTAGTACAACAAATTGAAGTTAGCTCTGATACCACTCTGTAACGTTCTGATTTTCACACACAGGAAAATCGTAGCACACCCAGAAATCTTTTCCTTCAATTGAGTACATAAACATAATATAATATAGTAAAATGCAGAAATCTTAATATAAATCCAAACCTCTTGGATTGATATGATAACGGGCACAGGATGTCACAACTCTATGCTTAAACTCTAGGTACTCTTACCTGCACAACACAATCTGTGGATTCGTTAGCATGTGAGGCTGACGGTAAGAATCACAATAGCTTTAACTAACTCCAAAAATAACATAACAACATACAAGGCATAACAGAAATAAAACTGGAATCAATAAATGTAAACAAGAAATAGTCAAATATACGATGTCATATGAGTGTGTGTATAAGCAATTTAGTAAAACATTAAACACATATTTATCATGAAAACATGCACAATTTAAAATGCTCTTTTTAATGCACGCTTGTTTGGAATGATATGCCGCCCATACAACATATTTTCCGAATACAAGCTACTAGCATTCATTACAGGGTTCAATCCCTCGTTATGCAAAACATGCTCATGTATTCCACACTATTTCTGACATTTATCTAGTGACTAGTAAGATTGCAGTTGTTCGGTCCAATTCCGTTACTGCAGTCGGTAGTGGTCATGTCGGAAACCTGTGGTACTTCTCCACTCCTGAGCATCCATAATGATGCACAGCCCCGGTGGTCCTTCGCCACTCCCAGCCTTACATATTCCACCCCGCCCAAACCCCAGCGGTCTTTCTCCGCTTCTGGATCTCACAAAAAGTTATCACAAGTATAAGACGCCCCGGCAAGCGTTACCTGCTCCACCTCATTCGTATTCGATAACATAGAACATCAACGGATAGTTATGGGTCCATCCCCAAAGTTTCGATAGGAATCTTAACACTAGATCCCAGAAATTAACAGTCGGGACAACGCCTCACGTGTCCCATTGACAGGTGAATACAATTTCCAATATAAATTCTAATACTTGTTATAAAAATGATTTCTGTCACGCCCCGCTTCCCAAAAATATGGAATCCGAGTACGTGACGAAGCCCAGCGAATGATTTTTACATCATCCATAAGCTGTAGGATCGACTCAGCATCATAACAAGAATATAACCAGATTTATATATAACCAAGCATGCATGAATAATTTATTAAGCAGCAGAAAACAATTTAAACAAATAATAATATTCAAATAGTTCTCATGTCTGGATCAAGTGTAAACTCGAAAACAAGTCTTATACAGCAGAAGAAATAAATACCTTAAGGAAAGCAACTAATTAAACAGGTCCTTGCTCCAAGCAAAGCCTGAAATATCTGCTCGCCAATTCCAGTAGGAAGCTCGTCTCCAAATTATGCTTAATAATATAAACAGGAAAACAAAGGGAAAACAGGAAAAAATGCCCTTAGTGCAAGCTAGGGCCACAAATAGTGAAAGCAAGTACAAGTATAGGGAACAGGAACTGGAATCAAGAATGTAATAGGGATACAACAAGTAGTGGGAACAACCAGGAATTAGCTAGTAAGGGCGGACTTCTTAGTAAACAGGCTAGTTAACAACTGCTAATGGTAAAACATATGTCAGGTGAACCTGTAGGGGTAACTAACATCAAGTATCATGTTTCATGTGTCAGGTAATACGTATCAAGTTTCATATTTCAAGTTACAGGTGTCATGTTCAAGTTTCATGTATCAGATATCAGGTAACCAGGTAATCAGGTAACAGGATAATCAGGTAACAGGATAATCAGGCAACAGGATAATCATGTATCAGGATAATCATGTATCAGGTATTAAGTTCAAGTCTTGTGTGATTACTATCTAGGTAGCACGACATGCATCCATACTTTTACTACATGGTTGCTACAGTCAAATCAGTTACGTTTAGACCTAGTAGTGGAGTCTATAGGGCGGCGTACTCAGGTTTCAGGTAATCAAGCAAGCACGGTTCATGAATACAAAATTAAATAACAGGTTCACGAAACGAGTTCGTGAATACTAACAGGTTCAAGGACCACACAGTGGTTCCATGAATACAACAGGTTCATGAGTCAAGTAACTGACTCCATGAATACATCACATGCAACAGGTTCATGAACCGAGTACTGGGAAACACGGGCCCCCTTCTGAGTACACTTACCTATATTGTCCACTCTATAGTCTTTCCCTTAACCCCGGCTTATTACATTTGTTCAGGCAGAATTTGTATATTTGTATTTATGCATATGAAATAGTGCTGAAATAATGTAGATTAACTCTAAGAAAAATTGGGGATGTTCTATATAGTTTCCAGCATTTACATATAAAATTTGAGGTCAAGCGCTCGCTGTTTACACAGCTAAAATAATTCGCAAAGTAAATAATTACAGCAGTTTAGCAAAACTGCGTCTCCTGACACAGCTGCAGTATAACTGCCATAGCTCCTAGACCGTAGCTCCAAATTTGATCAACTTGGAGTCTATCGATATCTACACATCCGGATATACGTTTTATATTCAGGGCTCGGGCCCAAATTCCAATGATAAAAGGGTCGAAACCGCAAAAGAAAATCCAGACAGCAACACTCAGAATTTATTTACTAATGTAGGTTCCATGGAAATGTGTAATTTGGTGTCTAAGTTGTTAAGTAGCATAAATACATAATCATGGATGACAAAACAGCAACTAATGAATATTTTCCAAGTCATAATAGTTGCAATTTCGTCAAAATACTAAATATATATGTATCTACAAATTTTAGGGGTCCTTAATTCATATGTCCATATGATTCATGTGTTCAAGGGGGGTAAAAGAGTCCAATTGATTATTATTTAATACGAGGAAGTTTTGTGACTCTTAGATTTGCGAGTTTGAAGGTTCAAAATTGATTTACTATGATATTTCAAAGGGAGTCACAATCTAACTATATGTGGTATTTTCAAGAAAACTTGTACTAGAGCAATAAAATGTACAAGATGAATACTTGCCTTAAATGACGATGATAACTCCACTTGTTGAAGCAATTGAGTAGAAAAATCCCCGAAGATGTCCTCGAAAAGCGCGTGCAAAAATTGATCGGAGATCGCGTTTTCCCCACACACAGGATCGGCCCGAACAGCAAACAGCAAGTGAGATCGGCTGCGGGTAGAACACGGAACAGCAGAACGATCCAATCAGATCTCTCCTGTGCACCGGATCCAATCCCAGAACAGCGAACACGGGTCCAGGATCTGCTGTGGCGAAACACGGAACGGCGATCACGGCGCGAATCTTGATGCGATCTGACGGCGGTGATTCGCTCCCGCCCTTTTCCTCCTTCTTCTTCGTTCGATCTTCTTCTTCGTTCTTCGTTCGACTGAGTAGAGCGCGAGGGAGAGAGGTAATGGCGTGGTGCTTCGTTGGCGGCGACTGCGGTAGCGACGGAGTGCGGCGGCGGCGGCGACGACGTCGAGAAGCGACGTCGAGAGGGAACTCGTCGCGCGGCGTCTCTGTTTGGGTTCCAAGAACAGGGGAGGAGCGGAGGAATGGATCGGGGGTGTTTGCGGCGAAAGAGGTGGAGAAGGAAACGGGTGAAGAAGGTGATTAGCGGCGGGGTTAGTTTTTAGGGTTTAACAGTAATAGGTTGGGATTAGGGTTAGGGTAGGTTTAAATAGTAGGGTTTGCGGGTTCGCGGGTTTTGGGGATCCGTTTCAAAAAGAGCCCAACAGAAGAAATGGTCAAAGAGCACAATAATGGGGATTAGAGAGATAAACGAGAATAATCGGTCTATTTCTCATGAAGAACGGTGCAAGATGGCACACAATCGAATTTGATAAAAGGACCCACAATTTGAGTTGAGACAAGAATAATAATTCCATTCAATCAGAAGAAATTACATGATATCAAAATAGACGAGAGAGTACAATGAGGCACAAAACAGTACAAAAATATAAATACGGGAAAACAGGAGTTACAATTTCTTAGTCTCATACAAAATCTCAATGAGTCTACTACAATATTGTAGTTAAGAACCTCTAGTTTCAACCTTATTAAATATGTCCAAAATCATTTATAAGACAGTAGTTTCAAAATCCAAAAATCGCAGCTTCTGCTACCTTTAAAAATCAAAGAAAATCTCATATTTCTTGGAAATTGGATTTCTTAGAAAATAAGTATGATATTCAGCCAGAATTTATTAATATTTCTAAGATAATTGTATCATAATCCCAACAATTAATTAACAGCAATTAACACCCATAATCAAACAACATTCATACACAATCTAAGCATGATTACTCAATTTATCGTCTACCATGCATACATCCTATAATAAAAATAGAGTTGGTTAAAGTTGTTACCCATTTTTTATCTTTTCTGATTTTGATCGATTCTACGATCAATTTTAAGACGGCAGCAACACGAACAACGACAATGGCTTTACGGGCCGCAACTGTTCGTCGAATTCGGGAAGCGAACGAAATAAAAATTATATTAATATATATAGAGATATACATATATATGTACAATATGTAATATATATATATTTATAAAGAGTAGAGTAGGAGAGAGTGCTAGAGAGAGAAAGACTTAGACAGAGAGAACAACAGAGGGAGAGGGAGACTTACGGGAGACAATGGTGACAACAGCGAGCGACGAAGGGGTGAGCTGTAGTGGTTCGACTGCGATGACGGCGAGGTGGAGCTTCGGAGGCGGAATGCGACGATGGAGTTGATGAGGTGGAGGAGAGCTTTCGGGGTGCTGCGGGACGACAATGGCGAAAGCTCGGAGGATGGGGATGGGCTCGAAGGTGGCAGCGAGAGCTTCGGTGAGCTTCGGAGCTTCGAGACGGCAATGGTAGTTCGGGTGCAGCCGGGTGGTGGTGGCGAGGATAATGGCGATGGCGAGAGAGGTTGACGTGAGTTGACGAGGTGGTTGACGATGGGTTTCGTCGAAGAAGAAGGAGCGGGTGGGGGTGAAGGTCGGAGGTGCAGTCGAAGTGTGCAGTCATGGAGGAGAGTAGCGGAGGAGGGGGGGCTTCAATTGCGGGAGGTTGAGAGTGACGGCGATGGAGCTTGGCAATGGTGGTGGCTCGAAGGAGGAGCTCGGTGGAGCTGGCGATTTGCAGTGGTGGTGATGGCAGCGAGCAGCGAGGGTGGCGAGAGGTGGGAGCGACGGAGGAGGTGTAATGGGTGACGGTGGTTGGTGATGGGTTTCGGCACTGGAGGTGGAGGTTGACGAGAGATGGAGATGGTGATGGTGAGTGCTTCGGGTGGAGGAGTGGGATGGCAAGCTACGGTGGAGGGTGAGAGCGAGGAGGTGGTTGGGTTTTGTCGAAGGAGAAGGAGAAGAACGAAAGAAAGGTGGAGTTGAGAGAATTTTTTCCCAAAATGACCCTTTTTGCAAAAGTATTGCCACAAACGACCTGTTTTTTTTTAATTCCACAAACGCCCCACTCGCTTTTTGAAAAAGCGAGTCTGGTATAAACCATCCCGCTTTTTCGAAAAGCGAGTCTTAGGTTTCAGAAAATTGGTAACCTAAGACTCGCTTTTCGAAAAAGCGGGATGGTTTATACTAGACTCGCTTTTTCAAAAAGCGAGTCTTGGCCTTCTTTGCCCAGCCACACTCGCTTTTTGAAAAAGCGGGGGTAATTACACCACACTCGCTTTTTCAAAAAGCGAGTGTCGATTGGGACTTAAACCCCCGCCCCCAAAACATCTCTCACTTCTTCTCTCTATTCTTTCTCTTCCTCTTCGCTCGCGAAACCCTAACCCATCTCTCATCTCAAATTCGTCAAACTACCCTCGTAATTTGTTGAATAACCCACAAAATTGCTTTGGACAACTTAAACCCATCTTCCGTTAGAGGTTTAATTTGTTGGAATTTGGGTATACTTCAAGAGGAAAGCAACTTTATTGTGAAGGTATGATGTTTATTCCCCCATTATTTTGTTAATTTAATTAGGTTTTCTTTATGGGTAGATAATAACTCGCCTATTGGTATAAATTAACATAGGTATGGATTTGGAGATTCCTATTTGGTTATATTTTGGTGGTGAAATAATTCGTGATCCAAAGATTGGTTGTTCTTATAGTCATTTGGAACCGAAAATAGTTTGGGTACCCCGTACCATTACATTTGAAGAATTAGTTGAGAAAATCTATGAAGTTACTAATTGGGATAGGAATGAATGGAATGTGAAAATTTTAGCTCGATACGCAGCAGGAAGAGGAGATGGTCAGTATTTTATGACAGTGCCCGTACCTACTGATAATGCGCTGAAGTCATTGATTGCTAGGACATTTGATCCCAATTGTGCGTGGTCTGTAGTAGAGTTATATATTCAGCAAATTCGAGTTGTGAATGCTCAGCCACATGATATCCCTAGTGCAAGCTTCATACGGGTAGTACCTACACAGCAGTCGAGGCCTAACCCCGATCAATCTTCACAACCATATCCGGTATCCTCACAAGAGAACACCTTCACAAATACAACAATTCCGGATTTTGTAAATGTTGAGCTGCCACGCCAACCTAGCCCGGTTCCTGACTCTGTTCCAAATGATATTATATCTGAACTCTTTCAAAATGCAGTCTGTAACAACAGCTTATTAGACGATGATGAAGAAGATGAAGAAACAGACGATGAAGATGTTAATAGTGGTGAAACTGATGACGTAGACGAAGATGATGATGATAGTGGTGCAGATGTAAATCCCACGAACAAAAGTTCTAATGAAGCCAGAGGTACTTATAGCTACGGCAATGTTGACGCGCATGTTACCGAGGAGATGGCTAAAGGTGCTAGAGTACACCTAGTTCCACAAGAGTTGTCTGGTTCGTCCAATGTAGACGAATTGTATGTTGGACAGGAGTTTATAAGTAAGCAGTCGATTCAACAGGCAGTGAAGTTGTATTCTATCAAAAAACATCGTGAATTCGTAACTTTGAAATCTACACCGTCACTATACACTGTTAAATGCAAAATGGCACCTAGAAAACGTACCATCGAGGAGATCGTGCAAGGCCCCCCCCGGAGCAAGTGATGGTGGCTGCCCTTGGAGATTACGAGCAATGGTTCCAAAAGGCGGGATGAATTTTGTGGTGAAGAAGATAGTTGGGCCACACACTTGTACGAATCCAACGCTGAATCAAGATCACCTTAAAATTGATTACAATATTGTTTGTAATCTGATTGTTGATGTGGTGAAAAAGGATATCGCTTTATCACCGAGGTCAATTATTGAGATTGTTAAAATACAATATAATTATCAGATTTCCTATAAGAAAGCTTGGCGGGCAAAACAAAAGGCGATCGAGAGGTTGTATGGTACCTTTGAAGAAGCATACACAAAGTTGTCTGCTCTACTCACAGCAATTCAAGCTGCAAATACAGGAACCGTTGTACACTGGGATAAGTATGAGTCTAGCCCCGGCGAGGAAACATTCAAGGGTGTATTCTGGGCATTTGGTCCTTCAATTGAAGGTTTCAAGTCCTGCAGGCCGGTGATCAGTGTTGACGGAACTCACTTGTACGATAAGTACAAGGGTTGCTTGTTAATTGCTGTTTCCCCAGATGCGAATGATTGCTTATTTCCGTTTGCATTTGCACTGGTTGATGGAGAGAGTATAAATACGTGGACATGGTTGACTTGCATCCGATATTATGTCACCAAACGCATTGAGTTGTGTGTTATCTCTGATCGTCACGCTGGTATAATGTCTGCTATGGAGTTACAAAATGGAGCTTGGAACGAACCTAGTGGATATCACCGCTATTGTATGCGCCATTTTGCTACAAATTTCTTTACTAAATTTGGTAGCAAGGCATTGCGTAAGAAGGAAAAAATTATAGCGTGTCAACACCAACCAAAAAAGTTCATGGCCAAACTTACTGAACTTAAGAACGTAAATGTTGAGGCGGCTAATTGGTTAAAAGAGAAGCCGGTTGACAAATGGGCACTTTATGCAGATGAAGGTCGAAGATACGGGATAATGACTACGAACCTGTCAGAAGTGTTCAATTCAGTCTTGAAAGGAGTCCGTAGTTTGCCAGTGACAGCGATTGTTAAGACAATTTTCGAACGTCTAAACTCTTATTTTACTACTCGTCGACAAGATGCAAGTCAACTTTTATCTGAAGGGAGGATTTTTGCTCGAAGAGTACATGAACTGCTCGATAGTCGCCGTGAGAGAGCTAACGGACATGGGGTTACAATGTTCCATCATCAACCGGGAGTTTTTTCCGTGAGAACGGGTATACGCATGGTGGGTGGAGAAAGGAAGGGTGGGAACTTGCACACTGTGAATTTGGGAACGAAAACGTGCACATGTATGAAATTTCATCTATACCATATCCCATGTTCTCATGTACTGGCAGCTTGTGCATATCGTGCAGTCGATCACAAGCATCTCGTTGATAAATTTTACACCGTTACTTCATTAGCACAAACATACGGTCCAGTGTTTCAGCCTATACTAGATCCAGCATATTGGCCTATTATCGATGGATCAAAACTAGTACCTGATGCCACTTTGAAACGTAAAAGGAAGGGCAGGCCTAGAACTACCAGATTCCGCAATGACATGGATGTGAGAGATAGGTCAAGTCGTGGTACGGGGATTAGATGTTCAAAATGTGGTTTACAAGGACACAATAAGCGAAGATGCACTAATAGTGGAACTCAGCACACTTAAATATTGTATGCTTATAATTATTAATTTGGACTTTGTAATTTGGACTTTGCAATTATTAATTTGGATAAGTCAAGTTTTCTTTTGAAATGTCGTTTTTTATGTTTTTTATGTCCTTGTTTGTTTGTTGCGTTATGAGTATCGTAAGCTTAAAAAAAAATTTGATTAACATAGGAAAGACACGCTTTCCCAAAAACCGAGTCTTATACAAACTTTAGCACTTACTCTGAAAGCGAGTCTTGGATCTGCTAGTTGTTTTTCAACAAGCCGAAGACTCGCTTTCTCAGAAAGCGAGTCTGGTGTAAAATTGCGCGATGTTTGGGAAAGCGTGTCTTCGATCTGTAGATAACCAGAGAATCAAAATTCACTGGTTCGACAGTCGCTTTTTCAAAAGCCGTGGATGAAATAACTAGACTCGCTTTCTAAGAAAGCGAGTCTTAAATCTGCTAGCAGAAAAGCATACAGAACCAAGACTCGCTTTCTCAGAAAGCGAGTTTAGTTCAAAACATCGCGGTTTTTGAGAAAGCGTGTCTTCGATCTGTAGATAACCAGAGAATCAAAATTCACTGGTTCGACAGTCGCTTTTTCAAAAGTCGTGGATGAAATAACTAGACTCGCTTTCTGAGAAAGCGAGTCTTGGATTTGCTAGCAGAAAAGCATACAGAACCAAGACTCGCTTTCTGAGAAAGCGAGGTCATTACAACTAGACTCGCTTTCTGAGAAAGCGAGTCTTGCTCTGTATGCAGTAGAAACCAATGCCTTTGCTCTTGGTGGGACAATTACAGAACTAACATCTCCACCTTCTCCATCTTCATACCAAAAACTCCACAAATTTCATATAATCACGCTTTAACATTCAAGCGAATCAACATCACCACAATCCCAAAAAAGAGCACATTCAATCCATCTACATTCACAGCACTTGCAATCCAATTTAACAGCACAAAAACCAAAAAAAAAAGAGAAAATCTTTAACAATGAAAATCACCACACGCACACACCCCATTCTAAATTTCGAACTTCATTCAATGCACTATTCAAAAGTTAATTACAATATTCGACTAAACAATATCTAACAACATTCAACTACACAACAAAATAATCACGGGTCTGGGGTAAACATATCAGGACGTTTCCGTTGCCTCTTCGCTCGGGGTGACGGAGTCTTCTGTGTAATACCCTCTACTGGCTCGCCTTCCTCTTCTTGCTCCTCCTCCTCTACTTGTTCCTCCTCCGCTTCTTCTTCAATTATGGTACGACGCGGTGGTTTACGGGCGACTTTCTTTATTCGTTTATTGCGTGTATTGGTCCGATGAGCGGGAGTGTTTAAGATTGCATCCAAGGTCGCCCCCTCCCCCACAGCATCTGTCTGTGCTCGACAGGATGTCAGCATATCGCGTGCGAAGTCCTTCACCGCATCGGCTACGTTACTACTCAACACCGCTGCACATTTCTTGCCCATACTCCAAGTCTGGGCCATCTACAAAATATAACAAGTTTTTGTAGTTAGAGTTCCAAAAAAGGTAAAAAACTTACAAATTTCTAAAAAACTTACAATCGTCCGAATAGCCGATGCCTTTGGTTGAAACATAGGCAAATGCATGGAGTGTAAATCTACCGGTTCTGCTGCCGGTCGACGTATAGGCATCACCACGCCGGCTGGAGTCTGCCCTGTTGGAGAGATGTACCGCCTTGTCATCCTCCGATACCAAATCATATAGTTCTCGTGGTTTGCTAATTCGAATGGAGGTATGTTGCGGATGATTTCATCGAACCTTTGTAAGTTCCATCTCTCGACATATGTGGAGAAGCTTTCCGCCCAATTGTGACCTGGCGTACGACCCATTCCGGTAATTTTATGGATATCTGCATTGAAAGGCTCGGTAACTGGAATCGCCTGCTAGAGACCAAACTGTCGTAGTACTCTGCTCACAAAATAGAACTCGACAGTGCTGAAGTTAATGAGTGGTGCTTTTGTCAGCCAAAGGTCTCGCCTATACAGAGAACTGGGCGGTAGTCGAGCTAGATGCTCCTCCGTGTAGGGCATCCATACTACGCAGTTATCTGCCAACCTGTCCACTCATCACGGTAGTAGGTCAGGCATCTGTTCGGGTTGGCAGTCCAGATTAGGTTACCGGACCAGTACACACCAAGAGGAGGAAGCATGTACTGGTCTTCAGGGAGATGGATCCAGCTGGGTGATTGTTTTCTAACTACAGGACGCCCAATGTGGATACACTCCCAGCTCCACACTTGAAGCAAAATCATCGGGCCATTCATCTGCACGGACCCGAGGGCACACAGGCACAAACTCCTGTAGAGGGATGCTAAGGCAGCACTACCCCAACTATACTGGCCGACTCGTCCAAGGTCTGCAATAAGCGGGAGGTACATGAGGGGGACGGAATGGCCGCTTGAATTAGAGAATAGTACACCTCCAAAAAGAGTAAGGATGTACGCCCTGCAGTACATCTGGACCTCCTCTTCAGTCGAATCATCTGTCAGTCGGTCTTTAAATTTTTCCTTCAACCACTTCAACCGAATCTGTTTCCCAACTACTGCACCAGTCTCCACTTCGACACCTAGGTATTGTTCTACTAAGTATGGAGCGTCGAAGTCCATAGATCCGGTCACCGCCTGCCCATCTACCGAAAGGCCTGTGATGACTAAAACGTCCTGCAACGTAACAGTCATCTCCCCAACTGACAAGTGGAAGCTGTGGGTCTCAGGACGCCATCTCTCGAGGAGTGCTGTTAGTAGTCGTCGATCGCACTTGATGCCGCTCATCAGTGCAATACCATATAGACCGCAATCCCGTAATATTTGGTGAATCCGTGGGTGCATAGGGAGTGGATGACCCCCACGGAAGGTACACTCTTTCGAATCGCCCTCCCACACATTTTTGGAGCGATGGTGCGACTGAAGCGTAAGAAGAGTGGGGTCGAGGGGACCTGGACCAACAAGGGGAACCGTAGATGAAGAAGGGGCAGGCAACGAAGTACCAGCCACATTTTGGTTACTTGGGACCTGCAAAACAACATTTACATCACCATCGCTCGTATATCAATCAATTATATGATAATGAAACAAATCGAATGCAAAAAAAATTATAAACTTACATTACTTCGTTCGTTGCCACCACGACGACCACCACCACGTCCACTGCGTGGAGGTGGGCCAAAAGATGTACATGGTCCATCGCCACGATTGGCTCTACTACTAGAACCAGCCTCCACACGTCCCTTATTCCGTGGCATTTTTTCAAAAAAAAAGAGTATCCTACAATGAGGAGCGAGCAATCATTATTAACAATATCAAAAACATTTTAGCAATTTACATAATCACGGAAGCAAAAGAGAATTGAAATGCAAATACAACTCACAAATAGTCACAAATTATAGGTGGACATATTACTAATAGTCATATCCTAATTTTACTCACAAAATCTACAACTCACAAATACAACTCACAAATCCCAAATTCAAATAGTTGGTCTGTGAATTGCAGTCAATATATACTTAGAATTGCAGTAAATTTCTCCTAATTACAAATCCCAAATATATACTTAGAATTGCAGTAAATTTCTCCTAATCACAAATCCCAAACTCACAACTCACAAATACAAATCACAAATACAACTCACATATGCACAAAATCTACAATTCTTGTCACGCCCCGCTTCCCGGAATACAGGAACACAGGCACGTAACTGAGGCCCAGCGAATGATATAAGTACGCCAACTCATATCATCCATAAGCTGTACCAGTCTTAGCTCAACAATATAAGAAAAATATAAATCACAACCACGCAGGAAACATGATCACATAAACAAGAACGAAATTCAATAACCAATTCTGGAATACAAGAACTTACCAAATTACTCGAGAGACTCCTGCTCCAATTATGAAAGATCTGCTCATCAATGCCTCCTAGGAATTCTCTTTATGCACCTGTGCTTGATTATCTAAAAAGAAAGAATAAATTGTCCTTAGAGCAAGTACGGACAGCAAGTAGTGAAAGCAGAGAGTAAAGGGAACAGGTTTCATGAAAAAGTATGAATCAAGATCAAGTTTGCAAAGGCAATAATGGGTACCAGTAACAATTGGTCTTAATCAAGTGTATATACATGTCGACTAGTTCTATTATCAAGTTGTTTCTCCTAACTAGTGCACGTACTACTGCATCCCATACTACAGGTTCCATGCACGCACAACAGTGTTCGTTTTAGACTTCGTGGTGGGGCCTACAGAGCGTGTACTCGGCATATCACGACAACAAGATAACAAGATAACAAGTCACGTCTCCACACGTATTCTCCACCTTCTATATAACAAGTCCATGTAACAGGAGGGCCCTACCGAGTATATTTTCTTAGACGGTCCACTACTAGGTCAACCCTTAGAAACCCCGGCTTGTTTTAGTATTTTATTAAGTCATTCATGCACATGCGGGTAGTCATAATAATGTCAAGTGAATGGTAATAATGCAGCAACATGACGTATTACACAATAATAAGCATGAAGTAGTAATTCTAAAACAACAATTCTCTTTATATTAATTTAACTGGTTCCTGATAAAACTGGGTCGAAACCTCAGCACAAGACAGACAAGGCAGCATCACATAAATGTTTATCAAGTGGGAAATTATCGAGTTATTGTATCATGCACGTATCATGACTAATGTACAGCAAGTAATGTAAATTTTTCCAGTAAACATGTTAAGTTCATCATGTCAAGTTCAAGTAACAAGGTCTCAAGTAATAACATGTATTTAATCAAGTTGTATTTTCTCATGTACAAGTTTATTTATTTTATTCATGTCAAATATGCATAGGCTTGGGTTTGAGTCAATGGATAATAAAAGAAGTCAAGAGTACGTCGGGTTAGCTCGTGTAAACCCTCGATACTCCCAACAGACGGGGCACAAGGCAAATTGAGATAATTAAAATGGAACTACTTGCAGGAGATCAATAAGCTTGAACTAGAATAAATAAAACAGTTCAAGAGGACTTGCCTTTTTGTAGTAGTCGATTCGAAATAGTTAAGAATAACGGGATCAGTATCCCGGGGAACAATCCCAAGAGGTACGTGCGAAGTACGTACGAAGAACTCCAAAAGCAAGCAATAAAGAGCTAATTTCCCACACTGGATCAGCTACAAAACAGCAAAACAGCGACGGGATCTGGCGCGGGTGGAACAGCGAACAGCAATCAGCGCCAATCAGATCCTTTCTTCACACTGGATCCAATCCAGAACAGGAAACAGCGGTGTGGATCTGTTGCGGCAGAACAGCAAACACCGATCAAGGGCGCGGATCATGAAGCGATCGGACGGTCCAGCTTCAATCCCGCCCAAACTGAGCGTCTTCTTCTTCTTCGTCCTTCTCCTTCGTCGCTGCTTCGAACGGAGGGAGGGAGAGATAAGGACGACGGCGACGACGCGCGAGGAAAACAGCGACGGGAGCACAGGCAGCGACGGCTCCGACGAGGAGGAGTGGAGGCAGAGCTTCGATGGTGAGGTGCGGCTGTCGACGAGGTCGAGGTGAGTTGGCAATGGCGAGCTGCAACAATGGCAGAGGAAGACGACGTTGTACTGGCTGGACGAAGGAGAGGAGAGGCGAGCGGGGAATGACGAGAGCGCTCAAGGCAAGGCGAGCGGCGGAATGGAGACGAGTGATGCGGTGGTGGCGGCGCGACGACTGGACGGGGTCGCGCGACTGGAGCGACGACGACGCTTCGAGGAAGACGATAGTTGGCGGAGCTTCGGGATGATGGCTTCAACTGAGGAAGGGGATGGTGCGACTGCGATTGCAGCGACAGGAGGTGGGTGCGAGGGTCTCAAGGTGGCTCGACGATGGGGCGGTGAGGGCGTCGAGGATGGTGTTGCGGTGGAGCGAGGAGTGGTCGAGCGGCAGCCATGGCGGAGCTCGAGCGGGAGAATGGAGGAAGGAGAGTTGGTGAGTTTGGGGTTTCTTTTGGATTGTCTGGTTTCTCTGTTTGTTAGAGAACAGAGAGAGAGATGGGGAGATGGAACGGGTGAGAGAGGAGAGGGGGTTTAGTTGTAACGGGAGGGAGAGAATAACGGGAGAGAGAGATAGTGGGGGAGTGGTTACGGGATTGTGGGAAGAGTGGGGAAAAGTGAAGAAATTGTATAGGGTTGTGTGTAGAGATTTGATTCTGTACAATATAGGGGTAATGGGTTCTGGGTTAGTGGGTTTGGGCTTAAAAAGGAGCTCAAAATATTTAAATAAAATAATCAAGATGTTGGGCTAAATTTCTGGGACCGGATTAATTAAATAAATAGTTAAGATCAAAATATGAAATTGGGCTTGATTATTGGGCTTCAAATGAATATAATAAATAGGAATTGTTGGGCTTCAATTAAATAATATAACATGTACCAAGATCAATGGGCTCCAAATGAGATAAATAAAAGAAGAGAGACAAATTCTAACTTGGAATATAAATTTGGATTTCAATAGGAGATTCAAAAGGCTATAAATGCATTTGAATGATTATACGGAATTTGAAATACAAGAATACATGGAAATCCGTATAATCGGAAACAGGGGTTACAATTCTTGATTTAAGTAAAATCAAAAATTGATATGCACAAATACAACTCACAAATATTCTACTTTATACAGGTCCAATTATACTTTTACTGACAAATCCCAAATTATACACACATTACAAACAAATCGTTCAACACAGAGATCTACACACATTACAAGCAAATCGTTCACAAATTCTACACACACTACCACATATTACACACAATATATATACAACATTAGAAAATATTGAGTTCGAGAAATATACCTCAATCTTCACGCAAGAATTGAACCACGAGATACACCCCCAAATCGTTCTACCCCTTTGTGAGGAATGCAACCGCAATCACCACAAACACAAAAAAACCACCACCAAATCGGAATCACCGAGCTCCACCCCTTTTTCTTTAATCCACCGCAATCACCCAAAAAATCGAAAAGAAAACTCAAACACAACGTGGGCAACTGGAGTGGGATGAGAAAGCGAAGATTTTAGGTGCTAATCGACGGCTAATTTGATGAAATAGGCCAGAAATCGAAGAATACGAGCAATGGGTTAGGGTTTCGAAAGCGAGTCTTGGAGAATAGAGAGAAGAAGTGAGAGATGTTTTGGGGGCGGGGGTTTAAGTCCCAAACGACACTCGCCTTTTGAAAAAGCGAGTGTGGTTTAATTACCCCCGCTTTTTCAAAAAGCGAGTGTTGCTGGGCAAAGAAGGCCAAGACTCGCTTTTTGAAAAAGCGAGTCTGGTATAAACGAGTAGGGCGTTTGTGGAACCTAAGACTCGCTTTTCGAAAATTGGTATAAAAGCGAGTAGGGCGTTTGTGGAATTAAAAAAAAAAATAGGTCGTTTGTGGCAATACTTTTGCAAAAAGGGTCATTTTGGGAAAAAATTCGAGTTGAGAAGGGGGTACTGTCACTACTGTCTATACATATGTTATATTATATATATATATATATATATATATATATAGGGTAAAAGGGATATGAGCAACTTGCTCATTTAGTAAATGAGCAATTGATTATATGGCATGCATGTGATACATTGGACAACTAAACCTTTTAATGATTTTCCAATCACATGTATGTCACATCATCAATTGCTTATTTACTAAATGAGCAAGTTGCTCATACCCCTTTTTCCCATATATATATTATATAATATATAAAAGAGAGAGAGTGTGAGAGTGAGAGTGAGAGTGAAAGTGACTGATAGAAAGAGAGAGATAGGTAGTGTGATTGAGTGAAGTATGTGATGTATTTATAGGGGGTGAAGGAGGGCGCTCCATACTCATGCAATAATTCAGCTGCAAATAAAGTCATATAGGGAGGGAGAGAAAGTCATTTGGGAGGGAGAAAAAGATAGAAGAAGACGACGGTTGGAGTTTTTTTAGGAGGAGGTGGAGGCATAGGGTAGGGGAGGTGGGTATTAATGCCAAAAGAGTAGTTGGGGAGATCTGTTGGATTAGGATTAGAGAATTTAATTAGGATTAGGAGTTAGGATTTAGGAACAACTTAGATTTCAGACAACTTACAACCTATAAATCGGATTGAGAGCAAGATGTTCTGGATTCCAGACTCGATAGGATACGATTTTCATGTATAAAGTTTCTCAATTTCAATAAAGAGAACTAGGTCAAATTCTCAGTGCAAGGTCAAGAAATTTAGAGATAGCAAAGTTGAATATTCGATAATACAATAAATCAACGATCTTATACTGAATCAAAAAACACGGTATGATAAGGAGACTGAATCAATTGGAAAATTTTGAATGGATCAGAAAATATTTGGATTTGATTCAAATGAGAGATCAAAAATGAATTTGAAAGATTGGAAAGATATTTATGAAATAGTATTACAAAATACGAAAAATAAAATATTACGGATATTATCCGTAATGGTACAAAATACACGTGTACAACACTTGTTGGGGCAAAACTGTTATAGTTCAATTTTTCGGGGTGTTACATTAGTCTACACAGTAATGGGAGAAGATGAAGAGGTTAGTGTTTATGTTGGGATTTGTTTTAACTGTTTAAGAGAGAGGGAGTGGGAATAGTTGAGATAGTAGAGGAACATAAGAGAGGAATCAGGGGATACGGGGAGATGTGGGGTTGATCTGGTCAAAGCGGATAGGAGGAGAATTTGGGTTATTGGGTACTGGGTATTAAAAGGGAATCCAATAAGATGCGAATTTGGGTTTGGGTTAGAATTCAATAAGAGATGAGCTTGGGTTGGGCTCAGGTTATATATAAATAAATAATGCAAAATAAATAAAAATTGGGCTTTAGATGTTGGGCTTCAATTTAAATAATTAAATATTATAATATAGATCAAAACTAATGGGCTTTAACAAAAATAATAATAATAATACTAATAACAACACATATTAATAATAAAAATAATAATAACAATAAATAATAACAGTAATAATAATCGTCATAATAATAATAATAATAATAATAATAATAATAATAATAATAATAATAACATAATAACAATACTGATAAGAATAATAATACAAGACGGAATATAATTTGGGTTCAACACTTTCATGAAAGTAATTCAATAATAACAATAATAATGAAAATAATGAAAACAATAATAATAATAGCAATAGTAATAACAATAAGAATAATAATAATAATAATAATAATAATGAAAACAATAGCAATAATAATAGTAATAGTAATAATAACATTAGACAGCAAAATAAGAATTTGGCTTATCAACTCTATATTAAAATAATCTGAACAGAAATATACATAATCGATCAATTATAAATAGAAAATACATCGTTATTCAAAGTAATTATAATTGTCGATTATAAAACACTTAGTAAAAGATCCGAAACCAATTTAGCACAAAATACATTTATAAATAATCAAAATACCGAAATTATTTAGGAAATACGTATTTACGGGAACGGGGGTTACAATTCCCGAAAGATGAATAATTCTTACCTTGAGGATAGAAAGCTTCCTCGACCATGATTTACTTGTCACTCCTTTTCAGGAGCTCAGTGAAATTTTTGGGCAACTTTTTTTGCGATAGAGGCTTTTAGGTCTTTGTTAGTGACGTTGTGGCAGAAGGCGGAAGGCGGCAGCCTCCACTGACGAGTGTAGGGAGGAGATGGATCGTGATTCGGCCATGAAGCACTTGACAAAGTCTTTCAGTATCCTTTTGTTTCAGTTCCAACAGGAGGCACTTGTTTTTTCAGCCTTACGGCTGGTAACGAAGTGCACTATGAAGAGCTTCTCGAGCTGGTCGAAGGAGAATATTGACAGTGGAGTGAGGCGGGCGTACCATTCCTTTGCAGATCCTTTCAAAGTTGCGGAGAATGTTCGACACATGAGCGCATTGGTGGCATTGTAGACCATCATGGGGGTCTTGAAACTCTCAATATGGTCGGTCGAGTCTGATTTTCCATCGTATGATTTGAATTGAGGAGCTTTTAAGTCCTTTGGGATGGGTGCATCGAGGATGGTTTTGCTGAAAGGAGGTCGACTGGGGCGGTAGGCCCTGCTGGAGCGATTCGCCTTATTCTTCATCTGTTCTAGATGATATCCTACCTCTCGGATACGGCGAAGGACTTGGTCGCCCTTCCCCTTGGATCCAGTTGACTCGGCGGATTCTTCTTTGGAGAGTTGGGCCCGATCTTGACTACACTGGATAGCTCAAAGGATGTCGCGCTTGAACTTTTCCAATTCGGATCTAGTGATTGGGGCATCTTTCTCTTTGTTCCGCTTGAGAAGCTTTTGACTCTCATGAGTCAGACTTCTTGTTGCAATACGCCCCCTGTGAGAGGAGGAACGCCCTGAAATTTGCCTAGGATAGTTGCTTCTCTGGTTTACCTGATATTCTGAGCGGGAGGCCTCAGTTCGGGCGTGCCTCTAGTCCAAGCAGATTCGTAGATCAATTCTTTGTTGCTTGGCGCTGATGATTTAGCGGAGATCTCTAGATCCTCAGTGGCCTCACGAGGCCATTGAATCGGTTGAAGCATTATGAACTAAGATACGGTCGTACAGAGGATGTTGTTCATGACGGCTTTGTCGAGAGCCCCTCGATGCCTCTCCGTTGAAAGGAGCTTGACTAGGCTGTCGACTGTTGAGGAGGAATCGGATCTTCCACGGGAGGAGCTGGTTGACGAAGAGAGTTGGTACGACGGCTTGAGGCCGCCATTCTGCCTCTTAGTCTTGGTGGCATGGCGGTAAGTCTGATTTGTGTAGTTTCCCACAGACAATGTCAATTTGTTGTTGCTTATTTTGGTGTGGGAGCAAACAAATAGTGAGTTAATATTTGATGGAAACTACTAAAAATCTAACATTTGATCGTTGCCGTGAAATGCGGTTAGAGCTCTTGATATTGAATCTGGATCGTCGATTGAACACGTGATTTGGATCCGACGGTGCTGACGCGACCGATGGACCTGCAAAAAATCTAAAACACCGAGGGTGGCCCCAGCGACAAACCCTCTGATGCTCAAGTTAGAACGAGAGAGAGAAAGTGAGTTTGAGAGAGGAACCGTTGATTACCTTATGTCTGAAGAGGGGAAAGGGTATTTATAGATTTGAGAAACAGTACAAGAAATCGACTATGAATTCCTTATCTTCTATTCAAATCTCCCCCTCAAGAGATACTCTCTCTTGTTTGGAGATAAGAGATTTGACTAACACCCTTCATGGGCTGATCTCTCTTAGTGAGTCTCATCTGTCACTTTTTATGGACTTGAAAGAGACATATCTTGTAGAAGAACATGGAGAATGCCCGACTTGTTAAAGATGTTCATTATGATTGATCTGCCTGTAGAAGCTCTGGAATCTGTGCTGGAATAGTACGGCCCTAATTTGCCGCTATTTTTACCATTATCAAGGTATTATTGCACACAGTAAATTAAACCTTCCAGATGTTAGGAAAGCAGTGAGTTCATTATTTCATTGGCTTATCTTTACTGTAAACATCAAGGAACCAGTGCCTTCAATGCAACACTCGGAAACATCTAGGTCAAAATGGTGACAACAATTGTGAATAACCAAAACATTAAATTCCCATTCAGGAGAAACATACACTGAATACTGCAAACTAAGTGATGTACTTGTTATTCACAAGGCATCCTACAAAATGCTGGAGATTTGAAGACTACATGCCACCACCTTCTACGTATCAGTTGCCACCACCAACCGAAGTCTTTGGTTTGATGTTACATGTCCAATAACCAGAAATCAATAAGCTTTGGTAAATAAAGGAACATAGAAAAGACAGCCCACTAAAACTGAGGATTAATAACCACCATGTTCATTCTTGTCCGGAGTATCAATTCAAAATGTCACAATAACAATATCCCTGCCGAAAATTAACTCCCACATATGGGCATAAGGATGATCACTGGTCAAATACAGATTAAAAAAAACAAAATCATTCTTGTTTCTGCCTTCTTTTTGTGCCGATTCCAACTTGTTCATCTGCGAGAATTTGCACCACCACTACGAGGCGGAGCATATCCAGATCCACCAGCAGATGGAGCCTGAGTGGCCATTCCGTATAGGTTTGTAGGCGGAGCCGATCCGTAAGGGTTTGAAGCCTGAGTTGCCGTTCCGTATGGGTTTGAAGACGGAGCTGATCCGTAATGGTTTGGAGCCTGACCCATTCCGTACGGGTTGGATGCCTGATTCAATCCATAAGGATGGGGCGCCTGACTCACTCCATAGGGTGATGGTGCCTGAGCTGCTCCATAAGGTGGAGTCTGTGTAGATCCATAGGGACCCGGAATGTTTGCAGAAGCTTTGGCTGCTTGAGATCCTCCAGCTCCTCTGTTAGCAGCAGCAGCAGCATCATATCCAGGACCTCCTCTTGGAACCTCATAGGCGGAAGCACCTTTAGGTGGCTCATAGCTTCCACCCCTAGAGTTACCATAGCCAGTAGCAGCAACCTTCGAAGGATCATAAGCAGGGTTTCCAGAAGCATCATAAACTGGACCGCCAGTCGCAGCAGCCTTAGAAGGATCATAGGTAGGGTTTCTAGAAGTATCATAAACGGGGCCGCCTCTACTGGCTGCATCATATCCAGAACGAGTAGGAGGAGTTCCGGCTGGAGCTCCCCCATGTGACACTGCACCAACCCCATCACCACCACCTGAAGACTGACCATGTCCCTGTTATTTTACGGTGTTAGTACAGGTAGAAAGAAAAAAAAAATGACATAAATCAGGACAAATGTGGTTTTCCTTTTTCTTTTTTTCTGAAGAATGCACCCGCCACCCACCTTCAAACAAATATTTCATATTTTGATATTGGCCCCCATAAAACTTGTGTTCTGAAATAACCCTTCATCACCCAGTCATTACAAAATGGATTATTCTTTAACCAGTAAATTTGACCAATAAAGTACATGTTCCCAAATTACTCTTATCCTAATTAAAACCTTCATATTACCCCAATCTCAACTCTAATTCTAATAGTACCCAAATTAGGTGGAAGAGGAGGAAGTGGTGGATGTGAACGCACAGAAAGGAACAGAGATGGAAAGGACGCAAAGGAGTTCATAGGAGGATGAGATTAGAGAATGTAATTTGTCAATTTTGCCTCTTGCCTCGGCTTCATTTGTACCATCGGAGTTGAATGTAATCTCGCTTCCTAAATTAAACACGCATTCGAAATTTGTTATAATTTAGAATAGTCAATAATTTGGCTTTTTTTCACCAAAAATATTCTTCAAATAGAAGTAAACTACACATGTTATAGTGTTGGGTATTAAAAATGTGTGGCAAATATACAAACATTTCCAAAAAGTGTTCAAAAAGTAAAAGATAAGTTACCAATCTGGGAACACATTAAGAAGTGCGGACATAACCTGTATGGGTATGACATGTATTTAGAATAGTCAATAATTAAAAGATAATGTTGAGTATTCAAGTAGATAATATATGGACTTATTATGTAAAGGAAATTTATACTGAAACTATTCCCTTCATCGTTACTTTTGGATCCAGTGACTTACAAGCAATGCCACATCTTAAAATTACTGGAGTACTGTACTGTTCAAAAAGTAAATTAGGAATTTGTCCTTTAATTGATAAATTCCAAGGAATGAATGACCATGAAATAACACAAATTGACACGTGGGTCTCATGATACAAGGGTTCGTGACTTCAGGTTACATAAGAATCAAATGATTATGACTAACGAAAACGATGATGAGATTAAGTATTGAATACACAGGCTCAAGTAACAAAGAAATTTACGAAGCAACCATATCATAAATAGGGTTACCAAATCCGCAGTATGTTTTTGTTTGTGGAAGCGTATAGGGTTGCGGTAAGATAACTTGAGCAGTACTTGGTAGGAAGAGGGGTAGGATGAGTTAGGGGCCTTGGGGCACTCATTTTAGTATATGTACATATCTGTGTGTGTATAGACGTGTGTGTATAGACAGAGACAGATATAAAAGAAAGAAAGAAAAAAAAAACTTAAATATATTACTTACAAGTAGTGCTGAATCAAATTAAATTTCATTAAAAATTGAGGAGAGTTTAAAGGAAGTCGATGGGTTAATTCATAAAGGTGTTCATTCCGAAGATATGGAAAAAAAAAACTTATGGGAATCGCTAGTTTAAGAAATCCAGATAGCAAACTCACTATGTATTGGATCTCAAGATCCGGATCGTGGCTCAGACGGGGGTGGGAGGGTGGGAGAACCGGTAACACTGGTTGGAAATTGAAAGCTAAATGACATCTGACAAATATTAAGTGTCATGTTACCATAGGTCCAGAACAGTCCTTAATGTATGAATGACATCCCGATCAGTTGAGATTCGGCACAAACATTATTACCTTCATGTTTACCACCATAATGGTCAGATGTGATTGATATCCTGATTCCTCAGATATAAGTTGTTTTTTGCCTCTCACGCACACACACACTACCGTAAATCCATAACATTCCTTAAAGTGTGGTTGACATTCCGATTCCTCACACTCCCTCTCTCTGGTTGAGATTGGGGAAATACATTATTACTGTCATATTTACCACCATAGCAATCGGGTGTGATTGATATCCCCAATTCCTCACACAAACACACAGAGACACTAACATCGGTCCATATCAGCCCTTAAAGTCCGGTTGACATCCAGATTCGTCCAGTTCTTAAAGTGTGGTTGGCATCCCGATTCCGTCTCTCCAGTTGAGATTGGGCAAAAATATTACTCCATATTGCCTACATATAAGTTGTTTTCGCTTCACACACACACACACACACACATCTGTACTCCCAGGCCCAAATTGCATATATACAAGTTTTCGCCTCACTTCATGAATTCTCCCATGTGTTGGCTCAACTACCTACCTTTTTCATCTTCTTTAAAATGCACATCTATGTGGATTTCCAGCAACAATAAAAACAACAAAGATTTAATTCCAAAATCTTTGGCTGGCAACTTAAACCTACT
Organism: Hemerocallis citrina; assembly: GCA_017893485.1. Classification (NCBI taxonomy): domain Eukaryota; kingdom Viridiplantae; phylum Streptophyta; class Magnoliopsida; order Asparagales; family Asphodelaceae; genus Hemerocallis; species Hemerocallis citrina. The sequence continues at coordinate 170,423,944 of CM030365.1, forward strand.
TCCTCCATTCAACTTTGTTTATTTTGCAACTAGTGAAAAACACTGCCTTAATCCATCTTTAGTATTATAATGCATGAAGAAAAAGTTACAACAATGCCAGCTGGTCATAAATCGTGAATCCCACACCTCTAAGCAAAGCTGTGTCTACAGAGATTAATCCTTCAGAAAATAAAAAGAGATTGTGAGTCCTATGTGCCGCTTAAAAGAAAGAAGATGAAACTAATTTTCTTTGATCCCAAGAGTAGCTACTAAGATGGTTCAACTAACCCTTTAGCTCGGCAAACGTGCGTGCTGCAGTGAGGTAAAATAATTTGGAAACTGGTAGAGATCCCTTCATAGATGATTGTTTGCAGTAAAAATTAGAATTAAGATCTCAGTCATTCGCTAGTTTCCAAATCTCAGTTCTATTATAAAAATAACAAGTGAATAAAAACCCTCTCCATCAATACCTTTTTTCATATAATTCAAAGTCTACTCCAAAAATGAAATTTAGGAGCATGGCTTCACTTTAAAATAACATATATTCCTTACATATTACAACTGCATACGACATATACTCCTTACATATTACAGCTGCATATGCTTCATGCAAGCCGACCCCAACTAGTTGGGAAAAAGGCTTTGTTATTGTTGTTGTATATGCTTCATGCAAGCTTCAAAGTTGGGAGGTATTGGATTTTCGATTCACTTTTGTGAAGTTGACATTTGAATTATCGCCCCACAACTCTTCTGTCCACATGTAAATCAGTGAACGTAAAAAAATACGTAAATTACATGAAATTTCACCACTTCCCTGCTAAGGCAGGATTTCATAAAATAAACTAAACTACCTTTAGCTAAATCTGCAATCAAAAATTCTGATTGCAATTCGTACCTATATCCACATATGCTTATAGCACCCCCCCCCCCCCATATCTACCCAGAAATTATAACTTAAATTCTAACTCTACTCTTCATTTCTTCCATTTTGCCTAAGTTATATACATCTTTCTCCCTTCGTAGTTTCTGACTCTTTTAAGTAATTAATATAAGGGTGTTTCGCATGGTGAAAGAGGCATGAAAATGTAAAAGTGCGAAAATGAAGTAAAAGTCACTCTGCCACTTTCACATATCTACACAAGTACCGAGGGGGTAATGGATGTTTTTTTGGATGAAAGTGGAGTTGAAGTAAACAAATAAAGTGAAAGAAAATATGATCTACACGAGGGAAACAAATATTTTTTCTATTGCACTAGCTCACCTTTTTGGTCAACTTCTCTATTTATGAGGCAAACAAATATTTTAGGGTTACACTCTTAACTTGCTTTGCCAACTCTTAACACTCCTTGCCAAACATCTACAGTGGTGGAAATGGGGTCACTATCACACTTTCACTCTTCACTTCTCTCTTGCCACACGTTCCCTAATATAATTATGCTTTCAACAAGTTCAACGCGTCTTCAATTTACCAATTTCTACACGATGCCATTTCTGCACTAAGTAGACTAGCCCATTTCCAGGCTTACTCATGTTAGTCAATTCTCTTGAGCTAGCTATAGCTATATATTACCTTTCGGTACTCAAGGATTCCCTTCTCTAGTACAATTGGGCTTATTATTCCGCATAATATTGCTCAGTTAGTTTCATCATCCATCTCCAATTCAATCTCTCTTAGAATCTGCTCCCATAAGAGTCAGGTTATCACTTTTTTTTAGTTCCATCAATATCATAGTTGAATTTTCCGAAGAGTCTAATGTAATCTAAAGTACTTAATACAGTTGTACGTTAGATTATTCAACATAATATTTCTCAGTTAGTTTCATCATCCATCTCCAATTCAATCTCTCTTAGAATCTGCTCCCATAAGAGTCAGGTTATCACTTTTTTTTAGTTCCATCAATATCATAGTTGAATTTTCCGAAGAGTCTAATGTAATCTAAAGTACTTAATACAGTTGTACTGTCTTCCACCATCTTGGTGCCATCAGTTGGCAGAGTGAATGACAAAATCAAGGGGAGTTGCTGTTAAATTTGTATGAAATCAGAAACAGTTATGGCTGATGAATCTATTGAAATAGAAGCCGTAGAGTCTACAAAGTTAAAAAGGATAGACAGAGAAGAAAAAGTAATTCAGTATGAAATCATATTAGCTTTTACCTGCTGAGCTCCATAAACATCTTCATAACCATTCTGCCCAACAGAATGCTGCCCAGTTGTATCATTCTCCTTGTATCCACCAATGTTGTTATTATACGATCCATCTGCATTTGAAATCATCGTACATATATATCAAAGTAGAACAAAAATCGAAAGGGAAAAATCTATCTCATGAGACATGCAAATAGAAGTACATACTCCTTTCAGGGTTAGTAGCATTAGTCAACTCAGCTCGCAGCTTTTCCACTTCCCTCACCATAGATATATAATTCTTTTCCATTACTTGAAGTGACTCATAATGATCAATACGCAGTTTTCTCTCATAATCATACGTTGTTCTGCATCAACCGAAGAGATCAATACTTTCAGAAACAGATAAACCAAATACACCAAATCAAAAAACACGTTTACAAAACACCACCTGCACTGTTGGTATTCTTGTCTCATGCCATCCAGTTCAGACATCAACACAGGAATTTTCTGCACATCACCATGGTTCTTCTGTAAATCCTGGTTCAGCTGCTGCACTTTAGATATAAGTTCCTGTCTAGCTATCATCAGCTTTTCAGCTTCAGCTCGAGCTTGTTGCAACTCCACCTTAAGAGGCTCAGAACTTTTCAAGTCTGCTTCCATCTTTGCCATTTTATCAATTAGGCTCCTCATGTGTTGTTCTTGCTCTGCTTTCATTCCACCCATGTGAGTGTGCAACCTCTGCAACTCCTGCTGGGCAGCTGCTAGGTCTTGCCTCAAAATTGAATGGCTAGCTGCAAGCCGTTTGTTTTCTGTGAGAAGCCTTTGCATATCCATGTCTTGGGCAGCAAGCTTCTGCTCCATAATTTCTGGAGGAGGCAGCATATCGAAAGGAAAGCTGCCAGGGGGAGGGTGGATGCCAGGACCAAATGGATCTGGACGAAGCATGCCCGGGCCAGGAAGAGGCCGCCGCAGATGAGGTGGGAGGCCATGGCCTTTGCTTCCCATCACTCACAATCGGGTTGAGTTTTGTCTCGGAATGGCTAGCGTCAAACTGTATAAGAATATAATATAAGACATGTGGCAGTGTGTGTGATAATATGCACACTTGCACAGTAAAACCTCGACACCAAGAACCGAGTTCATACAATGCAACAACTAAATAAGCACATTAAAAACATTGTTGTTTTCAAGCTCTTGGAAAAAGAAAGATGTCTGCATGTAGGCAGCAGAGTAACAGAGGACAGAACCTTGTTTGCTTAATAACACAGGTTCACTGAAATGAACTAGAACAGTAGTTTAAACCCTAGAGTAATACAAGTTAAATTGGCACGAGGGCAATTTATCTTAAACTTCCAGGATAAGCAGTAGAATGCATTTAAGGGAAGCTCCTCCTCGCAATAAAAGAATAATTAGATGTTGCGTATGTAGATTCATAGGATTGAGCCGCTAAGGGATGAAAAAATATCAAGAATTCAAGGGATGCCAACCTACCCTTTCGTTCCAGTATTCTTTTGTTGGAACCATGATAGAAAATGCTCAACCAATATAACAGACTCATATACATATTTATTCACACACAAAATCTAAAGAAAGAAATATACTGTTGCAACACAAACTGATGGATGACCAATGAAATGCTACTCTCAAGTGTGATGAAAAAAGACTAAAAAGTGACTGAAGAATTGTTCAAAACAAAGGTTACGCACATAAGCAAAGTGACTAACAACTAACAACAACCTCCAAAAGCAATATAGAGGTATTTAAATATTTTAAACATTATAAGAAAAGGGTTGACATATGACATGTTACAAGAAAATGTGAACCTTCAAATGTGATTAATATTCTATTTGCAAGCTCCAGTAGAGACTCATCCAAAGACATCTAACGGTTGAATATATCATATGATCACCTTGAAGACTATCCACTTGCATAGCCATGGCACCAATTTTAGACACCCAAGTGGTATGTTATATTTCATCTAGTAGCTAATTAGCTAAATCATGTAAATGTATAGCAGTATAGGTGAATATACTTAAATATGTTCGATAATTTGTTCTACACATGCTACATGATTAGTAGTTAACATACATTAAACTCTTAACCTTTTCTGGGGATAAAATAGATAGAGCTCCAGCCAATATTATAAAAGCAAATAAGTTCCAGTTCTACTCATACGTACAGTCATCCAGTCATCTAAAACCAAAACAAGACATAAGAAACAAAATAAATTAATAACAACAAAGTCGAGATCAGTTGAGGAATGTTGAAGTATGATCTTTCTTCTCAAGTAGTAGGCATTAGCAACATAGCAGCATTAAAATCAGCTTCAAAACAAACAAAAGTAGTAGACTCTGAAATTGAAGTAGTTTAAAGAGAGATAACTTGAATCTTCAGCTTCAAAGCACCACCAGATTTGTATAACATACATTAAACTCTTAAACTTGAATGCAATGTGCTACATACAGCTGCTAAGGTGCAGAAAATAGTATCCTACCAATTGGACATTCAAATTCCCAATGCATAGTCAAAGTTAATAACCCTATTATCATGACTTTTTTGCCGTACTAGGCCACTTTTTGAAAATATTCGCGATTATGGGCCAATTTTGAAACTATTAGCGCGTGTGGGTTACTTGGTGCCACGTCAGCAGCGGCCGCTATTCTCATTAGCGATCTCTTCACTTTGAAAGTCGCTAAAGGGAATAGCGGCCTATGTTTTAAAATATTTGGAATTTGTGTTTGCTGTCGCTATTCCCACTAGCGAGCGAAGTATGTATGAGGTCGCTAAGAGCATCCACGATCGTGTGCTATTTATGCATTTTATGCATTTTATAGCAAACGACCAGCTGCAGTCGTTTGCTATTTATGCATAAAATGCATAAATAGCGACAGTAGATTGCTATATATGAGAGGAGATTTGAGAGAAATGCATATTATACAGGACGCAACTTCACTTTGCGTCCCACGAAAAAAAATATTTTTTTTAATTTGTCGGACGCAACTTCACTTTGCGTCCCACGAAAAAAAAAAAAAATCGTCAGACGCAACTTCACATAGCGTCCGACGTCTTTTTTTTAAAAAATGGAATTTAGTTGTAATATCCCCAAAATTTAATTGTTTATCTAACTATGTTTTATTTTAATTTTTAGAAAATGCATGTTTCAAGCCCAACCCAATGTGCATTGGCCCAACCATCCATGAACATGAACATGTGCAATAATATACTAGTATGTATGTATATATGTGTACTAAGCTACTGTGTGTGTGTGTGTGTGTGTGTGTGTGTGTGTGGGGTGTGTGTGTGTGTGTGTGTGGTGTGTGTGTGTGTGTGTGTGTGTATATATATACATACATATACTAATACTACTACTACTCAAGCCTACAATTCTTGACTAAATTATTACTAGCCTACATTTTTGACCAAAGAAGGCTTAGGTGTACACTCTAAGGCCTAGGGTCTAAGTCCTAGAGTGGTGACTAAGTCCTCTAGGAATTTCCACACCCCTCCACACTCCACTACCTCTCTCTCTCTCCCTTTGCAGAGAAGCAGCAAACAACAGCAGGTGCAGCCCCCTTTTTCCCCTTTTCTCTATATATATGTGTGTTATTTACCTTCCTACTACTACTTTCTACTACTATTCTTATTACTAACTGCTGTTTACTACTACTACTATACTACTTTACTACCACTACTATTATACTACTATTGGAGCAAGAAGTCAAGTAAGCTAAAGGTGAATTTTAGTTCACACTTAGCTTCACTTTTTCATTCTATGTTCCATTTCTAATTAATTTGCTATCAATTTCCTAGAATTGTTGGAACTCACTATCAAAAGGAGATTTTCAAAGGAGGATAAAGCTAGGGTTTAAGGTGGGTGTTCTTCCTCCTAGTATGATTCTTTAATTTTTAGTATTTAATTGATTGATTGCTAATAGGTTGTTAGTATTTGGTTGATTGATTATTGGATTGTTAGTAATTTGATATTTTAATTTCAATAGTCATGTAGTTCACTAGTATTAGTAGTGGAATAAATTGTAGATAATAGATTGCGTAGGTTGTGTAGATTGATTAATAATTTGATGGATAAAAATTGGAATTTTGACGTATTGATTGTTGTAGTAATTGTTAATGGTTTGTTGTAGTAGTAGATTGAAAATTATTAGTAGATTAAAAACTATTGTAGATTAAAGTGATAATAAAATACGATGGTTTTATATACATGCTTGTGTGTATGTTTACATTTACCAACCTTAGGAAACAAAGGAAACGAAAAAGGAACAAAGAAGAAATGATAGAAAAGATATGTTTGGGTAGATAATTACTTGAAATTGAGTAAATGAGTATTTGGTTGTTTCATGAATACAAGTTCACACATGTACTTGTCTAAACAACATAATATAGAAAAGTTGTTAAGAGATATGTATGAAAGATGTTAGTTGGCATGCACAAAAGAGTGGTCATACTTTATAAAAAGAGGCATTGTAATACATACGGGTATGTTGTTACTATTCATAGTAGTGTTGTGCATGTGGGATGCGCAAGTTAGTATTTTTGTCCGAGATAAATAATTATTAGAATAAAGTAGTAAATGACTTAAGTAATCAAGTTTCAAGTATTCCTTAAGAACCTAGATTGTCCGAGGTTACCTATTAACTAACGTTGTACTTGCTTTAAAGGAAGTAGAAGATGTCTAAGTCAAGCAATTTAAATAGATAGTGAATCAAGAAATCCTTTTAGCGTAACTTAACCGCTAGTTCTGGAACTTCCTAAAAGATTGGAATAAATTGGTAAGGACAGGCACTAGTTGGGCGTTGTACTCTCCTGTCAAGGGGACACGTGCGGCGTGGTCTCGTCTGGAACACGTGCAGCGTGGTCTCGTTTGTTAATTTCTAGAATTTAATGATAAAGACTGTATGGTGAAAGTTAGGGAATGGACCCTCCAAATCCACCTAAAGTTCTATGTTGTTTAATGCGAACAGAGAGCAGAGCAGGGTTCTAGGACTCTTGGTGAAGCAGGTAGGACCTGCAGGATCACCTTTATGTTCGTAACAACTTTTGGGTAAGGTCCGGGAGCACAGGGGCCGGACGGAGTATGACCGGAGAGTGGCGTAGGACCACAGGGTCTCGGCATACATAATAGCATAACCAATGATTTCTGATTGCAGTGACGGAATTAGACCGAGCGACTGCAACCTTACCAGTCACTAGATAAATGCCAGAAACAGGTAAGAGTACAAGAGTAGAATGCATGGCGAGGGATTGAACCCTATTATCTGGAGAATACGAACTTATTTTGGGGAATATGTAGTATGGGATGCATATGTTTCCAATTTAAGTTTGCATTAGAATAGAAGCATCGTGTGCAATTATGTTTGTGCATTAGATTTAGGTCATGACACTTTTGATTGTCTGCATTTTCACATTTCATATCTTCATATTGATTAGTTTGTGATTGATTGTTAAGGAGTGAAGTTCATTGTTTTTATCAATATACATCAGTTGCATTCAACTGACGTGCCCACTTTTATTTAGATTGCAGGATCACCCGATTTTGAGGATTATAAGTTTGAGCTGTGTTGGGCATTCATATTCAAGAAGAAAGGCATTAAGGTAAGTAAAGAAGTTTTTAATTTCCTGTGATTTTACTGTGTTGTGTACTCGTTGAAGTAAAAGATTCTGGTTGGTGTCACGAGTTTCCAGTATACGAAAATCGGGGCGCTACATTAGTAAATGAAATGTAATCTGGGAGCTCCTTGGACGCAATGTGAAGTTACGTCCAAGGAGGGGCCCACTTATTTTATTTTTTTTAACTTAAATAACGTTTTTAATTAATAAAAAAATCATTAAAAAATCCTTTAAAATAGTGGGATGCAAAGTGAAGTTCCGTCTGGGTTTTTTTTATGTTAAATTGGTATAAAATACCATTTGACGACTGCAGCAATGAGGCAAAATGCTATATGCATTTATGCATTTTCTAAACAATCACGACTGTGGATGCTCTAATGGGATTAGCAACCTCAAATGAACGTATTGAGACACTTAGCAATTTTTAGAGAACTTTTACTCTCTTGGGAAAGGAAAAAAATTAAATTGAGGTTGCTTGTCCGAATAGCGACCTCAATAGAAGACTAAATCTCCTTGCCCTCGGTAAGATTTGCAAAATAATCATCCAACTAATGTCATTATTGAAAATAGCGACCTTAGTATACTTTGGTCGCTATTCGCAATAGCGACCTCACTAGAAAACTCAAACTCCTTGTTCTTTGTCAAATTTGCAAAATAGTCACACAACTAAGGCTTTTATTCGGAATAGCGATCTTTGTACAACTAAGGTCGTTATTCCGAATAGCGACCTCGGTTTCAAAAATAAATTGATAGTAAAATCTAGAGAGTAAATTGATAGTAAGGCTTCTATTCGGAATAGCGACCTTAGTTGTACAGAGGTCGTTATTTTGCTCTCTAGATTTTGCTAAGTGTTGGAATATAGTTCATTGAAGGTCGCAGATCCCATTAGCAACTGCATATATGCTTTGGTCGCTTATCGGAATAGCGACAGTAAACAAAAAATTTATTTTTTTTAAATATAGGCCGTTATTCCCATTAGCGACCTCTAAATGGAACATGCCGCTAATGAGAATAGCGGCCGCTGCTAGAGTGGCACCTAGTAGCTCACGAGCGCTAATAGTTTCAAAACTGGCCCATAATCGCAAATATTTTCAAAAAATGACCTAGTACGGCAAAAATTCTATTATCATCATCATGCAGTTTTTGTTCACTGCCCACGATAAATATTTGAAACTATTAACTTCAACATTATATACACACTACACAGTCACATACACATATTCCATTTTCCATTTAGTCAATCAACTCTAATTATTTCTCTCCTGTTTTTGTTGCTTTTTTTTTGGGTGTTGAAATCATTTGCATACATAACTTATTCCAAAAGCATGATAAATTCTCATTCAAAACTTCTCGGTGTACCCATGCTTCCATTTCAAATCAAAACACCACATATTCCTTCGCTCGTTAATTAATTAATCATTTTATCTTCCAATTGATCTTCATGCTATTGCAACACATCACATTCATCGTTTCAAATTTAAAAGACTACATAACATAGCAACAAACGGATTGTTACTGACATTGACTCAATAAACCAGAAACAAGCAAAAATAATTATCTTCTACGACATTTCTCGATCAAATTAAAAACCCTAAAAATGATATTAAAGCCATTTCCCAATCAATTCATATGCGATAAGATAGAGGGATCATAGATGGAATCCTAGAAAACTGATCGAGAAGGGAGAGGAGAAGAAGACTTACGGATTTGTTGGCTTGGGGGAACTAGGGTTTTGGTCCGGAACGAAAATGGAGGAGGAAGATCAGATTTTGAAGGGTTGGGATTTAGGGAGATAGGGGTGGGATGTGGTGCTCCGCCTTGGATTTATTCGGGATGGGTGCGGTCACCGAGTGTGACTGAGGAGCGTTTGGCTTGTCGCACGTACTGTGCGCGTGTGTGGACGAAGAAAGGATGGTATCTGAGATCTTAAAATGTTTAAAATATGTCTCTCTTCTATCTCTGATCTCGAATAATATATATATATACACTAGGAATGTCAACACGTATTCAGAACGATACAAGTACAACATATGAAAAATCATGTAAACAATAAGGGATGATTTATATAGATGTTTATTTGCTAGTAGACGTTGATGTATTAATGTACTTTGAAGTAGGATTATGAAGTGACATTGATGTTTATTGGTTTGTATATTGTAGTATTATTTGTCAGTAGCTCGGGATTCAAAAATAGTATTATGAATCTATAACAGCAGTGAATCAGAAATTCCTTGCAATGTGTGACTTGAGCATAAGAGATTTTTTTTATTTGGAGTATAACATAAGTAGCAATTCATTTTCTAACTGCATGAGTTACGGTTAACGCCTCAAACTGCATGAGTTAGTTCCCCATTATTTTTTTTTGTATGTAGTTAAACGTGTATGAATTTAAAAGAGAAAATTTATTATGATGTATACGTAAAGTAAAATTGCAGCAAAAAAGATCAAGATACAATTTTGCAGCTACAAAAACCCGAAATACAGGGATTGAGCATGGATTTGTCCATAAAAGCACGATCAAGCGAGTCAGTTAAAGAATTTGTAACGATCTTTCAAAGCAGCAAATGCTCAAATATTCAAAAAAAGGATAATCCGAAATTGCATAATAAGAAAAGCATTCTAATCAAAATTAACTCAGTGAAGCATTATAATCTAAAACAATTACTCAGTGAAGTATAATACAATCATATCAAATATGGTAATTCAAAAGCAATTAAATGGAAGTGAATGTTATTGAGTTATGAAAGCATACTATAAAAAAAAACATAATTAAAATTTTGAAATTTAAAAAAAAACATAATCCGAAATTGCATATAAAAAAAACAATGGTTTTTTTTTTTTTGACATACCTAGATAAAAAAAAGGGAGAAAGAAAGAATTATGAAAAAAGAGAACAAAGCGGGAAGAGAGAGAGAGAGAGAGTAATAAATGAAAGAGTTGTTTTGTTTTGGGGGAAAAATTTTGTATTGGGGGGGGGGGGGGGGGGGGGGGGGGGGGCATTCGAGAGGAAAAAATATCTTTTTGGAGCAAAAATCTAGACCGTTGATTTTCTTCCAAATGAATGAGAGCCACTTGATAGCTTTCTTTGTATTTTATATATATATATATATATATATATATATATATATATATATATATATATATATAGAGAGAGAGAGAGAGAGAGAGAGAGAGAGAGAGTCTATTAAGAGCTGGGGAGCTGAAAACCTTATCGAGAGCTGGGGATTTCAGCCATTCGATCGCAATTGATCGCGATCGAACGGCTCAGAACTCTAGCCGCGTATCTTCAGATCTGTTGAGGGGTAAAAGGGGTATAATCGAAACCCTACCCCTATCTCCTATCTTCTCACGACCTTATCGAGAGCTCTTTCTCCCACTATCTTTCTTCGTCACTTGTCTAAACCCTACCCCTATCTCTCTTATCTTCTCACGACCAAAGAATAGCTCTCTCTCCCGCTCTTTTTCTTCGTCACTTGTCTAAATCCTACTCGACGAAAAACCATCTGGAGGCACTTATCCTCAGATCTATTGAGGGGTTAAAGGGGTATAATCGAAAATCCCTATCTCTCTTATCTTCTCACGACCAAAGAGAGCTCTCTCAGTGGGTTGCTTCAGATCTGTTGCTCTTACTCTATCTCCGACTCTTCGTCGAAACCCAAATCGATGTTAGGGTTTCGATTTCTTCTCGAAGTGGGTTCTCTATCTCTCTCTGCAACGAAAAACCCAAATCGATGTTAGGGTTTCGATTTCTACTCTCAGTGGGTTCTTCCTCTCTCAGATTTCGGAGGGAAGTGTTTGATTCTCATACATGCTTTTATGATTTCCGTTAAATTTCTTGCATTTTCTTTCGGTTGTGTGTGTAGGCAATGATGAGATTCATTTTGATATAAGTTGGTTATTTATTTTTGGGAATTGAAATTATTGTTTTGAAGCATATTTGGTTGTGTGCCATGATAATTAAGCAAAGTTGAATAGAGTTTGGGGAATGAGCGGGAGAGAAGATGGGGAAGAAATGAATGAATGTTGTGAAAATCATGGCAGCCAAACACCTCAATGGACCAAAATCAAAAACCAAAAACCCTAGCTTCGAAAGAGAGAGAGAGAGAACGGGAGAGATGAGCGACGCATCGAAGAGAGAGAGAGATTTGATCGGGTGGGTTTCGGTAGCAGCCAAACCCCTCAAAACCCCAACACTCCATTTGCCATTAAAATGGACCAAAATCAAAAACCCTAGCATTGAAATGCTCAGGAACTGAGATGGGCGACGCATCAAAGAGAGAGAGAGAGAACGGGAGAGATGAGCGACGCATCGAAGAGAGAGAGAGAGAACGGGTGAGATGGGCCAAGTATTCGAAGATAGGGTTTTTTACGGGGGCGGGGGGATTTCTTCGGATTCGTCAAGGAGAGAAAGAGAGAGAACGGGAGAGAGTAGAGCTCCCCTGAGAAAGATCTGAACTGAGAAATGACTGTTTTGCCCTTCAACATATCTGTTGATGGTCGGATCAAAAGTGGACCATCGGATCGCAATCGAACAGTGGAGAATCCCAGCTCTCGATAAGAATCTCAGCTTCCCAGCTTTTAATAGGCTTATAAGAGCTGGGAAGCTGAGATTCTTATCGAGAGCTGGGATTCTCCACCGTTCGATTGCAATCCGATGGTCAAGATTTGATCCGACATCAACAGATATGTTGAAGGGAAAAACAGTCATTTCTCAGCTCAGATCTTTCTCAGGAGAGCTCTACTCTCTCCCGTTCTCTCTCTTTCTCTCCTTGACGAATCCGAAGAAATCCCCCCGCCCCCGTAAAAAACCCTAGCTTCGAATACTTGGCCCATCTCACCGTTCTCTCTCTCTTCGATGCCTCGCTCATCTCTCCTGTTCTCTCTCTCTCTTTGATGCATCGCCCATCTCAGTTCCTGAGCATTTCGATGCTAGGGTTTTTGATTTTGGTCCATTTTAATGGAAAATGGAGTGTTGGGGTTTTGAGGGGTTTGGCTGCTATCGAAACCCACACATTCGAAACCCTAACTCTACCTTTCTTCTCCACCCCGACATCTTGGAATCAGGTATAATTTTGTGAACCATTTTTTTCCCAATTTGTTTTTTTCAAATCCCTTATTTTGTAAATTAATTGTTTGCTTTGAAAATTAATTTGTCAAGTAATGTTTGCATCTGAAGAATAGTGTGTGGAACAAGATGATCAGCTACAATATGTCAGGAAAGTATTTGAATCCCATTTATCCATTTTGGGGTTTGGTCTTTCTATATTTTAGGTTTTATTGTTGATAGTTCGATTGGTGGTGGTTCACGATGTGAAACAAATCGGTATCATTCTATTTTATGTTTGGTTTACTGTTAACCATGACTTTATTATGCTATAGTAGTATAGTAGTCTGTTATATTCATGTGATTGTGAGTTCGCTTCTTCGTTGGATAACTTGGATTATAGTTTTACAAGTGATGATGAGATGGATTATGTTTCTGAAATTGCACACTATGAATCATTTATTTAATGATTTGTAGGAGTGACTAGTGATGAATTAATCCTATCTGAGCTTTATTTTTCCTCATTGGTTATAAGTGATGATGAGATGGATTATGTTTCTGAAGTTGCACACTATGATTTAATGATTAATAGGAGTGACTAGTGATGAAACAATCCTATTTGAGCTTTACGATTGTTACTTCAAATGATTGTTTTTTCGGTAGAGCTGAGATTTTTTCGGATTCGTCAAGGAGAGAGAGAGAGAGAACGGGAGAGAGTAGCTCAGATGAGAAATATCTGAGCTGAGAAATGATTGTTTTGCCCTTCAACATATTCGTTGATGGTCGGATCAAATCTGGACCATTGGATCGCAATCGCAAATTTGTTAAATTATTTTTTGACCAATATCTATAATTATTGTTCTCTAATACTAAATAGCACATTTGTTAAATTAATCGTTATGTCTTCACTGTTTGCAGGCAAAATGATGATGGACATAAAAGAGATGCATGATTTGAAATTTATCTTCGAAAAGTTGGTAAAATGATTTTGTTTATATAAATAATTCCGAAGTTAGTAGGCAATGATGAAAAGTTTATGCATGATTTTTTTTTGGGAAACTAGTAGGCATGGCTTAATAAAGCAGCCCTAGTGACAAACTCAAATTTCTGCATTTGACTCACTTACACTTGATTTGTTAGTAGGCAGTGATGAAAAGTTTATGCATGAGTTTGTTTATGCATGTTTTTTTTCCTTTTGGAGTGTGTAGGCAGTGATGAAAAGTTTATACAAGACAAGTTAAATGATTTTGTTTGTTTGCACCCTCCTAACAAGTTAGTGTGCAAGTCATTTCAGATTCATGTTCAGTTTATGTTTTCGGCAATTGGTATACAAAATTTTTAAGGGTGGTGTTCAGCTTCATGTTCAGTTTCTGTTGTTTTGAGTTGGGGAGCTGAAATTTTATGGTGGTGTTCACCCTTTTGTTCAATAAAAGTCTGTTCTGAGCTTACACATTTTCAACTTCATCTTCAAATGCTCTTGTACAGAGCTTACACATTTTGAGCTTCATGTATAGTTTATGGTGGTGTTATTCAGAGCCTGCATGATTTTTGCATCTCTAGTTGTTGTTATGAGCCTGCAGATTATTTTGCTGTTGTTGTTCTGAGCCTACAGTTTTCTTTGTTGTTGTTGTTGTTGTACTGAGCTTACAGAATTTTTTGCTGAAATTTATTGATGTTGTTCAAATACCTGTCTATCTTGAATTTGATGATACCCTATCAATTTAAATTACCAGCTTTACCATGTTCATCAAACACTCTCCAGGAACAGTCGAGTGATATCTCCAACTCAAAAGTTTACTTGCAGTTCATTATAATACATATATTTACGTACTTGCTTCTTTATTTTTTGATGATCACTTTGTTCAGGAATTCAAGAGGAAGAACAAAAAGGATGTTACTGGAGAACCCGAGAGCCTTGAGAACACTTTTCGACTGCTCATTTTTTACCCATTTGAGAATGTTTCGACTGCCAGGAAGTTTAAATGTGTGTTTTAGTGTGTTGTTCATGTATGAATTGTAATGGAAATAATGGAAGTTGAAAGTTAAAACTAGTTTGTGGTTACAATTGTGTTTTTAATCCTTTTGTATAATCTCCATTTGGTTTCTGTTGTTTTCAACAATTGGTGTACACATTGGTTGGTGGTTAGTGATGTTCAGTTTCTGTTGTTCTGAGCTTACATAATTTGATACTTCATGTTCAGTTTCTGTTGTTCTGAGCTTACACATTTTGAACTTCATATTCAGTTTCTGTTGTTCTGAGCTGAGCTTACACAATTTGATACTTCATGTTCAGTTTTTGTTGTTCTGAGCTTACACATTTTGAAGTTCATGTTCAGTTTCTGTTGTTCTGAGCTGAGTTTACACATTTTGATACTTCATGTTCAGTTTCTGTTGTTCTGAGCTTACACATTTTGAACTTCATGTTCAGTTTCTGTTGTTCTGAGGTGAGCTTACACATTTTGATACTTCATGTTCAGTTTCTGTTGTTCTGAGCTGAGCTTACACAATTTGAACTTCATGTTCAGTTTCTATTGTTCTGAGCTGAGCTTACACATTTTGATACTTCATGTTCAGTTTCTGTTGTGCTGAGCTTACACATTTTGAAATTCATGTTCAGTTTCTGTTGTTCTGAGCTGAGCTAACACATTTTTATACTTCATGTTCAGTTTATGTTGTTCTGAGCTTACACATTTTCAACTTCATGTTCAGTTTCTGTTGTTCTGAGCTGAGTTTACACATTTTGATATTTCATGTTCAGTTTCTGTTGTTCTGAGCTTACACATTTTGAACTTCATGTTCAGTTTCTGTTGTTCTGAGGTGAGCTTACACATTTTGAGACTTCATGTTCAGTTTCTGTTGTTCTGAGCTGAGGTTACACATTTTGAATTTCATGTTCAGTTTCTGTTGTTCTGAGCTGAGCTTACACATTTTGATACTTCATGTTCAGTTTCTGTTGTTCTGAGCCGAGCTTACACATTTTGAACTTCATGTTCAATTTCTGACGGCTGAGCTTACACATTTTGAGCTTACACATTGAGTATTCATCATATCATCACATGACACCAAAACAATAATAACAAATATATCTGAATGAATTTCGATCATCATACAAGTGTAAGGTAATGCAATGGTCTTGACACCTGAAATCTTATGCATGCAAACATCCTCAACCAAGCCCAATAATAGAACACGACAAATTAATATCTTAAATAATGTTATTTGCTTCAAAACATTGAAAGTATACTTGCTTCAACCTTTCCCACCACCTTACAATGTTAACTCTGCTTGAGCTCAGTGGGTGCGGGCCCAACGAGAGGGTCCGACACCCACCGACTTCAACTCAAACTCAGCTCGAGGCAACCAAAGAAGCAAATAACCAAATTGTCACCACAGTGCAGCCCACCCCTTCACCCATAATAACCCCAGCGGTTAATGCTGTTATAACTAAGAATCTGCCAGTTGAAGAGCGAGGATATAGAGAGCTCAGAGGTGTTCACTCTTCGACGAGTGCGCACAGAGGTGCACATCAGCATCGCGTGGAGAGGAACAAATCTCATCATCGCTCAAGTGTTAGATCCCCAAGAGGCCATGGGTATCACCACCGGCATGAGGAAGTCTATGAGGGAAGGGCCCATCGAAGGGGTCCCCCTCCATGCCATTTCAGGCGGAAAGAAACCCCTCCAAGGGGCCAACATCGGACTTCTCACGATGGGGGTGCACACAAACATGACACAGATAGAGAACTACACTATTCTTCCAAGTCCAACACCAACACTGGCATACGTTTTAATCCAACCAATCATCCACAACAATCCACTACAAACTATCCTGCTAAAACATCTACGGAAAGGCAAAGGGACTCAAACCCATCCAAAGAGAGGAAAGAAGAAGGGGAGACTTTCGAACAGCTAAAGCAAGCCACTAGTTCCCCCCTCAAATCCACCGCCGAGCAACTCAAGCTGCCCTCACCACCGGAATGCCGCCAACTGTTATCTCACGCCATGCATGCCCACGAAGGTGCGGAGCTAGACGGGACTACAATTGGGGCAACCGGCGATGGGGCAGGGGAGGGGCAGTGGATACAAGTCAGGGGGAAAAGAAACAAGCAAACAGAGAATATCACTAACCTCCAACCTGGTAAAACCACAGGCTTCAAGAAACAGAGGAAGGGAAAGAAGAAGTCGGCACCGTGTTTTAACTGCGGAGATCTTGGGCATTTCAGGAGTGAGTGCACAAAAGAAGTTCGATGCCTCAAATGCCTGAAATGGGGCCATCTCTCTTATGTGTGTACCAATGTGGTAGAAACAAAAAGTGACGATGAGAGGGAGGTGAACAGGGGGAGATCACCGGACCACCCCACAGTGATTCGACTGGCGAAAAGCCTGGAAGCCATTAAAAGCGAAGAAAGTTGGTTACGGCAATGGTGTGCAGTCGCCAAAATTAAAACGGGAAGACCGTCGGAAGTGCACCTCACTCAGGCGCTCACTCAAAAGTGGCCGATGCGCGCCGATAGAGATTGGGTGGCTAAGAAGCTGTGCCACATGCAGTTCTTGGTCTCTTTCCCCTCACCGGCGAAGGTCTCAGAGGTGGTCGGAATGGGGATAGTCAACTTTGGGCATTTTCAAGTGGAGTTCAGCGCGTGGACACCTACTTTCGGCACCGAGCTCCCTCAGGGAGAAAAATTTTGGGTTTGGATACATAACATTCCCTTTCATTTTTGGAAGAGGGAAGCTCTTCAAGAAATGATCGCCGAATTTGGGTGCATAGAAGAGGTTGATGAGAAGACGGTGAGACGATCGGAGCTGGTCTCAGCAAGGGTTCTTATCAGAAGCGTCGACATCTCCTTGATGCCGCGCTTCGCCAAGGTTTACTCCTTCGAAGAATCGTACCTCGTCAGGTTTGTGCTAGACAAGAGAGTCGACTCAACGCAGGAACAGACCCCCCCCAACCAAACCATCTACCTCCCTCACAGATCACAGAACGTACAAGCAAGTGGCATCTCCAACCAACAACCTCACTATTGATGGATCTCATGAGGTGGAACGAGCTCACCGGGAGATTCTCAAGGCGGCGATGGAGCAGGAACGACACCAACAGCCAAAACAACATGCCACGTTCAGAGACGACCGGAGAAGGGACCGTCCCGCAAGACCCAGTGGTCAAAAGTCATCAGAGACCCTCAACTCGCTGGATCGAGCGGTGGTCCCAACCAACAGCCCTCTTTTGGAAGCGCATGCACTGGCAAAGGGAGGTGCTACAGGGGCAGACCCCATAAATGGGAAAACAACCATCTGCAGCGACATGCAGGCTCTGAACCAGGGGTTGGTGGTCGAGACCACCACTTTGGGGAAGGCGACAGGCGAAAGAAGGCTTTCGACCAAGGAATGGGTCCAAAAGAGTTGGTATTCATCAAAAAAGGAACTCCTTCAGGTGTCAGAGGACGGTTTGGGGAAAGAGGCGAGCACAGGTATGCCCAAAACCAGCAAAAGCATCTCAAAAGAGATGAGCGCTGAGGGAGTGGGTGAAAAAGACAGGCTTTTAGAAGATGGCGAGTTTGGGAAAGAAGACAGGGGAGCTCCAGAGCTGGAGCTTGGAAAAAAGAGGCAAGAAGACGAAGATGAAGAGTCGTCTTCGTTGAGAACGAGAGAGTGGGGAAAAGAAACAAAGGACGCTTTAGACGAAGCGCCTTCTGAGACAACCGCTGAGCCACCCAATGAAATCGCGCCAACACACAGGGGGGGTAAGCTCACCTCTGAGACTGCCGCGCTGCCACCCAATGACGTTGCGATAGCTGGCAGTGAGGGTGATCTCACCGCTCACTGCCAAAGCACGCCTCACACGCTTTTCGAAGGGTGTGGTAAGTTGTATCGCGGATACAACTTTAAATTGGGCCATACTGAAGATTTGAGTGTGGATGGGCCTTTTATAGAGATTGATGGGCCCAAAGAAGGGTCCATAGCGCCGTTTATTGTATCGGGACCGTCTTACACTACAGTTTCAAGCTCTAAGACACAATATCAGATTGGGAACGGGCCCACCGAGGGGACCGTATTGGAGAATGCCGCTATTATTAATGAAGCACCAAGATGCGGGCTCAATGTGGAGTCCGCACTGAAGGTTCCTACAGATAGTGAGGACGACCTAGAAGGGAGACTCAATCTTGATGAAGAATTCTCATTCAAAGATGAGGAATGAGAAGATCTTGAGTTCATTGCTAACACCCAGAGGGAGCTCTCCCCAGAGATGGTACTATCCACATTCCCAGATTCAGCTCAAGAAGGCAACTCTGGATTGCCCCTAAGGGCAGGTGGGTACAGAGTTCACCGCTCACCAAAGAGGGCTCATGTGGAGTCCTTGGATGACTACCTCGAGGTAGCAGCGGCAGCCAAAGCTGCCAAATTCGACAATGGAGGTACGACTAACTTTTTAGCATCTATTTTAAATTACATGTCAGACTCCGATGTTTTTTTACTAGCCGAAACATGTGGGTTAGAGGTTTGGGACACTGACCGTAGCGCATTACTACTTAATAAAATCAGGGGTTGGGAATTCGATAGGGTTAAGACTAGCCATGACAATGCCCTTAGAATTTGCACGGGGCCGACAGACACCCACGAGGATGTGGCTGGCCCCACTCCCACTCCAACGATCTCTGTAGATATTGTCCCCCAATGAATACACTATTTTGGAATGTTCGGGGGCTGGGGAATAGAGGGGAAAGGGATATGGTGAGGGATGTCATCAGCAACGCCAAAGCAGATGTAGTAGGGTTACAGGAAACTATGCTCCAGAACGGCCTCAAACTAAAAAGAGTTGGAGGTAACAGGATTAAGGAGTGGGTGTTACGCCCGTCAGCAGGAGCCTCAGGAGGGATTGCTATAGGGTTCAACTCAGATATTCTCTCCTGCGTTGAGGAGTATAGTGGACAGTTCTCCCTTACAATCCGACTCAAGCGTCGATCCGATGATTGGATGCAGACAGTGACTGTTGTCTACGGACCGAATGTGGCAACAGACCGAGATGCCTTCTGGCAAGAACTTTGCGACATTCGACAGCGCTGGTCAGGAGCCTGGATTGTGGGTGGGGATTTCAACATTACTAGATTTGCTTTTGAGCACAAAGGTCGAGGCTCCAGCGACAGACACAGAGAGGAGTTCAATAGAGTGATCACGGAACTAGAGCTGATTGATATCCCAATCAATGACAGACTATTCACTTGGTCTAATATGCAAGCGACTCCGGTTTTGGCCAAGTTGGACAGGATTCTAGTTTCCATGGAATGGGAAGCGAAATTTCCACTTGCCTCAGCCAGATCGATCCCTAGACCAACGTCCGATCACAACCCCATTCTCCTCGAAGTGGGGACACATGGAGCCCACAGGCAGCGAAAATTCAGATTTGAGAAAGCCTGGTTGGAAATTCAAGGTTTCCATCATCTGGTAATGGAAAATTAGGCGCTCCCAATTGCTGGCAGGGATGCGGCATCACGATGGTGTGGAAAGATTAGAAGACTGAGAAAGAGACTGTGTAGATGGAACCGGTCTAGATTCTTGACCATCTGGCTTGCGAAAGAATCCTTTCTGAAAGGAATTGATGAGATAGAGAGGGTGGAAGAAATTAGAATCCTGTCGCAGGAAGAGCGAAACAGACTACTGGAGCTCCGAGACAACATCGCCAATCTTTATAGACTGGAGGAGATCAAATGGCAACAAAGGTCTAGAATTTCGTGGCTCAAAGAGGGAGACGCGAACACGGCCTACTTCCACCGTGTGGCAAGTGCAAGAAGGAGATCCAATCTAATTCTATCAGTTCAAACGGATACAGGAACGACGCAGGACGAGGAGGTGATTTCTGCAACCTTTCAATCTTACTATAAGGGCCTATTCGGGAGGAAGAATGATTTTAGGATCCCAATGAGCGACAACTACTGGCAGGTTTTTCAAAATGAATCAGGGACAAACTTATCATCCTTGGAGGCACCCTTCTCGGAAATGGAAGTTAAGGTGGCCATCAACCAGATGGGAGCCGACAAGTCGTCTGGGCCAGATGGCTTTCCAATGATGTTTTTTTAAGTGTTCTGGAAAGAAATTAAAGGAGAATTTATGGAGTTAATGGAGGAATTTTATCACAACAATCTGAGGCTAGGTATGTTCAACTTTGCAGAAGTTGTGCTGATTCCCAAACGAGAGGAATCCAAGAGTGTTGGGGATTTTAGGCCAATTAGCTTGATAAACTGCTCGGCTAAGATCATCACTAAGGTACTAGCCATCCGCTTAGGAAGTCTTATGGACAATCTTATCAGTAAGACCCAGGCAGGCTTTATCAAGGGCAGATGTATTCTAGACTGTGTGGCCACTACTGAACAAGTAATCCACCACTGACACAAGAGCAATTCCAAGAACTTCCTCCTTAAGCTGGATTTTGAGAAGGCATACGACTCCGTAGATTGGGAATGTCTGCTAGAAGCTCTCAGAGGAAGAGGTTTCGGGGACAGATGGATAAGATGGATCAAACAGTGTTTGCAATCTAGTAAAACGGCAATCTCAGTGAATGGGAAACCCGGTCCATCATTTCCTTGCAAAAAGGGACTTCGACAGGGGGATCCACTATCCCCACTACTATTTACTATCGTGGCTGATGTGCTGAGAGGCATGCTTGAGAACTGTCAAAGAAAGAGCTGGATCACGCCGGTGGCCAGGAACAACTCTAATCAGGGGTGCACGATTCTACAGTATGCGGATGACACCCTACTTTTCGGAAACGGAATTAGATCAGAAACAGTCTGCTTTAAAGGGGCCCTCTACTGTTTCGAAGCCTGGTCAGGGCTCAGGATTAACTTCCACAAGAGTGCACTGGTTCCCATTTCACTTTCAGAGGGAGAAGTACAGGAACATGCCACCATTCTTAACTGTTGGACGGAGGAATTCCCAATCAAATATTTAGGGCTACCTCTAAGACCAGGGATACTGACGAAGTCTGACTGGTTACCTATAATAGACAGGGTGGAGGACAGACTGGCAGGATGGAAAGGTAAGTCGCTCTCTATCGGGGGGAGAGTGGTACTAATCAACTCAGTGTTGTCTAATCTGCCCATCTACTACATGTCCTTTTTTGAACTCCCAAAGTGGGTGATCCAAAGGATCGACCGAATCCGTAAGAGATTCCTTTGGAAAGGGGCAGATTCGAATAAGGGAGGGTACCACCTTATCAAATGGAGTATCGCCTGCATGAAGAAGAGACATGGAGGGCTAGGCATCATTGACCTCCGAGATATGAACCTTGCCCTCCTTGGAAAATGGTGGTGGAAAGTTTTTCACCACTGCGGGGAAGGATGGCAGGATTTTATTCAGCCATACCTTCGGGCTGCAACTTGCACACGGAAAATGTGAACCACCTATTTATTCACTGCACAAGAAGTAAGGCTATCATGATAGATGTGCTACGAGCCCTAGGAACAAGTGACTACCCAAGCGACTATGAGGAACTGTGGGTTGGCCCCAGATTCGCTTCAATCCGACATGACATGAAGGATGCGTGGTATATTGCCATTGCGGCAACCACATGGGTGTTATGGCTATATAGGAACAATTTTTATTTCCGTGCTTCGTGTAATTCTATTTCTAGTAACCTTACTTTCATCATGCATCTGAATTCTTTTTGGGCCACAGCTGCTGCTACAGGAGCGAGAGGGAGGATTGCAAGGGTCTTCCAGGTGGAAGAATTTGATGATGAGGAGGTAGAGTTCGGGCCGACGCTGGACTGAGGAGTGGATCTTCAGGCTCCCACCAGCTGCCACTGCTACCTTTTGTATCTTGTTTCACTCTTTTGTACTTTTGGGTTGTATGAGGTTTGGATGATGTAACCCACCCCCCAGGGTGCTGTTGGGGGCTTATGTTTTATTTCCTGCATTGTAGTTTCGTTTTCCCGGCATGCCGGGGTTGTTTATTAATTTCTTATTAATGAAATAGGGTGGCGTTATTCCACCTTTTACCTCAAAAAATAACGCACAAGTACATCAAAAAGTTTACAAGTTTAGCAACTATACAACTTTTATCACCAAATATACAAGTTTTTTGCTCCAAATGTCAACTGCTGTTGAGTAGTGCGTAGCTCCAAGAAGCACTTCACGCTGAAATCAACCTGAAATCAAAATTAAACAGAGCTCATTTAGCCTGGAAAGAACAAAATATTTATTTAAAAAATATAGTAGGCTCAGAACACAAAATATCATTCACCAATTATAGTAGGCTCAGAACACAAATTATTTATATCATAAAATGTTTCGAAGCAGCAGCAGCAGCAACATCAGTGTCACAAACAAAAGTGTTAAAAACACATTTGTAACCACAAACCAGTTATAATTTTCAGCTTTCATTACTTCCATTACAATCCATACATGACCAACACACTAAAACACATTTAAACCTCCAAGCAAAAAACTGACTGACACCAGACCAAACAAATTCAAACATGAAGAGGCTCATAACACCACCACCAAAAACTAAACATGAAGCTCAGAACAATAGAAAATTGAACAACATAAACTGAACATGAAGTTCAAAATGTGCAAGCTCAACTCAGAACAACAAAAACTGAACATGAAGTTCAAAATGTGTAAGCTCAGCTCAGAACAACAGAAACTGAACATGAAGTATCAAAATGTGTAAGCTCAGCTCAGAACAACAGAAACTGAACATGAAGTTCAAAATGTGTAAGCTCAAAACAACAGAAACTGAACACCACCAACCACCAAAAAAATTTTGTATACCAATTGCCGAAATCAAAAACTAAACATGAAGCTGAAATGACTTGCACACTAACTTGGTAGGAGGGTGCAAAAAAACAAAATCATTTTACTTGTCTTGTATAAACTTTTCATCACTGCATACACACTCCAAAAGGGAAAAATCATGAATAAATAAAATCATGCATAAACTTGTCTTCACTGCTTACTAATAAATCAACCAAGAAGCTACTCAAATGTAGAAGATAGAGTTTGTCAATAGGACTGCTTTATTAAGCCATGCCTACTAGTTCCAAACAAATGTTTTTTTTTGCATCTCTACCTCTTCTCACGATCAGTCGACGGTTTTTCTCATAATAGACTTACTCATGTATATATTTATAGAGTAAAAAAACCCAGTAGGCTCCGAACACACTATTCAAAACTAGGGCTGTATTGGGGTGTCGTGCCAACTAGAATATGATAGATAAATAATCAACCATAAATACAACAAGTTGAAAAAATTATTTAGATCATAAAGTGTTTCGCATCACTGCCTACACCAACACACTGAAGGAGAGAATCAAACCCCAAAAGGCTTAAATTAGTATCCAACACATACGCATCCAACGTGAGTTAGAAAAAATATAGTTTTTGTTATTTGGAGCTTACACATTTTGCACTTCATGTTCAGTTTAAGTTGTTTGGAGCTTATCATCAATTGTCTTATATATATAAAGTAGGTCTATTAAGAGCTGTGGAGCTAAAATCGTTATCGAAAGCGGGGGTTTTGAGCCATTCGTTCGCGATTGATCGCGATCGAACGACTCATATTTGATCCCGCTTATCTTCAAAATGTTTAGGGGTAAAAGGGGTAAAATCAAAAACCCCTATCTCTCTTTCTTACTCACGATCAATTGATCTCCTCTCATAATAGACTTACTCATGTATATATCTAGAGAAAAAAAAACCAGTAGGCTCAGAACACACTATTCTCACTAGGGCTTCATTGGGGTGCCCTGTCAACTAGAATATGATAGATAAATAATCAAGCATAAATACAACAAGCTCAAAAAAATTATTTAGATCATAAAGTGTTCCGCATCACTGCCTACACCAACACACCGAAGGAGAGAATCAAACCCCAAAAGGCTTAAATGAGTATCCAACACATACACATCCAACGTGAGTTACAAAAAATATAGTGATACTATCAATCGTTGTGTGTCATCGCTGCCCAAAAATCAGATGAATTGGGCTAGACTCAATTCACTTAAATGTAAGGTAAGTGTTGAGGGCATTGGGGATTCCATAACATTCATTCATTTCTGCCCCATATTCTCTCCCGCTCATTCCCCAAACTCTATTCAACTTTGCATAATTATCATGGCACACAACCAAATACACTTCAAAACAATAATTTCAATCCCCAAAAATAAATAACCAACTTATATCAAAATGAATTTCATCATTGCCTACACACACAACCGAAAGAAAATGCAAGAAATTTAACGAAAATCATAAAAGCATGTATGAGAATCAAACACTTCCCTCCGAAATCTGAGAGAGGCAGCACCCACTGAGAGTAGAAATCGAAACCCTAACATCGATTTGGGTTTTTCGTCGCAGAGAGAGATAGAGAACCCACTTCGAGAAGAAATCGAAACCCTAACATCGATTTGGGTTTCAACGAAGAGTCGGAGACAGAGCAGGAGCAACAGATCTGAAGCAACCCACTGGGAGAGCTCTTCTTTAGTCGTGAGAAGATAAGAGAGATAGGGGTTTTTGATTATACCTCTTTAACCCCTCAACATATCTGAGGATAAGCGCCTCCAGATGGTTTTTCGTCGAGTAGGGTTTAGACAAGTGACGAAGAAAGAGAGCGGGAGAGAGAGCTCTTCTTTGGTCGTGAGAAGATAAGAGAGATAGGGGTAGGGTTTAGACAAGTGACAAAAAAGAGAGTGGGACGAAGAAAGAAAGCGGGAGAGAGAGCTCTCTCTTTGGTCATGAGAATATAAGAGATAGGGGTAGGGTTTCGATTATACCCCTTTTACCCCTCAACAGGTCTGAAGATAAGCGGCTGGAGATCTGAGCCGTTCGATCGCGATCGAATGGCTGAAATCCCCAGCTCTCGATAAGGTTTTCAACTCCCCAGCTCTTAATGGACTTACTCTCTCTCTCTCTATATATATATATACTCTCTCTCTCTCTCTCTCTCTCTCTCTCTCTCTCTCTCTCTCTCTCTCTCTCTATATATATATATATATATATATATATATATATATATATATATATATATGTATATATATATATACACTAGGTTTGCCCGTTGACCTTAGTGCCTAGGTTTGCCCATTGACCTTAGTGCCTAATCCTTAGTTCAAGACATGAATAAATTATAACACCTAGAGCTACCTTTCCCCCCTACCGGACTTAAACACAAACACCGAGATAGCCCACATAGCCATATCTCAAAAATCAATCAATTAATTTAACATTTGCCGGTACCCAAGGTCTCACTAAACCTCTAGATCACAACCTTTCATGTTCTAGAATTCATGGGCACTCATACCCTTCAATAGCCATGTATTAAACTTCATTGTCTTCATATCTTCAACTTTATTCATATCTTAGTCAATTTATCTTTTGTACCGTTCATGAAACTCAATTCATTCATTTCCTTATTCACAATTATTTCAACAAAAAAAAAACATTTCTTTTTCATGAACTCATAACATAAAGTAAATCACTTCAATTCTCATTGGCAATTTAATCACATATAGTATTGTAGGAAACATCAAAGTATTCTTAATCAGAGAAATTAATTATAGAATCTCATTAAGAGAAAATCAATTGTATTACAAATTTTAATCTTCTTCTAATCAAACAAAAGTCATATTTTTAAATGAAAATTTCCGGATTATTCAACTCATTATTTATTATAAATTCTACCATTAATTCTCATAAACATAAAAACATCGTGGAAATTATTTTTACAAAGTCTAAATAATTTTTAGAGGAATAATAGAAAATTTTCCCAATTTTTATTGCATTTTAAAACTCTCCAAAACCCAAAAAAAAAATCAAAAAAAACAAAAGAAGGGGCTACAAGGTTTCGAACCCAAGACCGCACCCAAGCTACAGTAACCGCTCAAAGGCGCACCCGAAGACCAAGAAACCCAAGGTGGCTAGGTGATTAAAGGAGAACTTAATTTCCTTATGTACTGGCTTTCGGTGGTTTGATTTAAAATAAAAAATTAATAAAAACAGGGTCTCTACAAGACTCGAACCCACGACCAAGCCACTGTACACAGCGCCTTATAGCCGATGCCCTGACCATATATATATATATATATATATTGACATCGTAAATAATTTCTCTCTTAATTGCACACATAAACTCACATTACCCAAATTGTGAAAATAAAAGTTTGTACCACTTATAAACAACTTTATGATTTCATTGTACTAATTAAATATTTACTAGTGAGACTATCACCATATCTCTTGACTACAATAGAATTTTAAGGCTCTTTCATGCAAGTTAAATTATTTGACCTGATCATTATAACATGTATAACTAGTAGATCTCATGCCAACAATTTATTAGTTATTATTTTCTTTTCCTCTTTCTAATTATCAAGATATCTAGCCATTAAATTGAACACGAAATTATTTCTACAAGCCATGGCACAATCACAATAACATGGAGCAATCTGCATTAATCACATCAATCAAAAATTCTACATTACTCATATGTCAAAAACTAGCAATCTCATCCTACAAATTTTAAAAAGTATTCGAGAACACCCACCTCTAAGAAGACTTGAAAAAGTAGAAACACAACTCCTAGAAAACTCCTAGCTCCAACACGATCGCCTAGCTCTTCTCCTCCTAGCAAGAGCAACTCCAAGCCACCCAAGGATGCAATACAAGAACTCTCTAACTCTCTTTCTTTTATTCTCTCTTTGATTCTTAATTTGGTGCAAGAGACAAACACCCGTGTGCGCGGGGGGGGGTATTTATAGGATAAATGGATGGCTAAGATTTGATCTCATAATCAAGTAACTACCCACTCTCTCCACTCTCCCACTCCTCCCAAAACCGGCCTCCATCTCCTTGTGCATACACGTTTACCTAGTGGGCTTAGAGTCATCTCTTAGGCCTATGGGTTTTATTAAAAGAAGTAGACAAAATAGAATTTAAAAAAAAGAGAGAGAGAGAACTCATGCATACTACAAAATAATGAATGAAAGGGAATGAAAACGTGCAAAAAATTTTTGGAAAAATGTACTTTTATTTAAGAAAATTAATATGGGATGTTACAATTCATGTGATAAGGCACCGTTGCTTGCGGTGTGGGGTATTCTCGAAGATTCCCAGATATGAGTGAAATAGTCTCCAGAATTATTTATGGATATAGATTGACCTCCGAAATTATCGGGACATGGCTAGATACTCACAGAATAATCTAAATCTTAAAGTAATCATTGTAATAGGATTAGTTGCATAACGTGGGATTGAACCCTATAAAATGGAGAACAATAAGGTTTGCACCGGACCTATGTAGAATGGATGCATAGAATCCGACAAGTATGCATTAGAAATCGTCATATGTATTTATGTTTTCTTGACTTGGTTTCATGTATGTTTGCATTTTGTTTTCATTCCAAACACTCGACACTTAGCCTAGTTCCACTTGTTGACTTATGATTTTATTCTTTATATTTTCATTTAAGCTTGTATTTCCTATGAATATCACTCACACCGTTATGGCTGACCCCTGTAGTTTTGGGGGTTAGGGATATCTCTAGCCCCATATTTTATAGGTAGGTACCATTAGCATGGGATTGAGAGCATGTGGTGGAATATTTAATATTTATGCATATCATGGAAAAGGAATGATTGAAAAGAGAAAATTGTATATACCGCTGTATTGTAAAAAGAATTGTAATTCAAAGTATTTAAATTCCGCTGTGCTATGTAAAAAAGTTGATGTAATAAAAAATTTTAATTTTTCTCTGTGTTGTGTACTCTGTTTATGATTACAATTGGAGTAGATTCTGAAATTGGCAAAATTTAAAAAAACGTCACAAAACTTTTTTTTTTAAAAAAAACCAAACAAAGTTTAACTTTCAACTCACAGAGTTACCCACCGTTAACTGGGTTATACGTGCATTGCACGTACTCAAAAAAATGGACAAAAATACCCCCGTATTTAATACGGTTAGAATCGTTTGCTCATCCTCTTCTTCCCCAATTAGTAACCGGTAAAAAAAAACCAAATTAGAGGAACCCTAATTTTCGGAGGCTAATCTCGTTGTTTTGTTTCCCTAACCCTGGAAAAGAAAGCGTGTTTGAGATACTTCACTGAAAGCCCCCAAATTGGAGACGTTGTGAAGCTATTGGAGACACTGTGAAGCTTTTGAAGGTACCTCACTCAGCGATTCCTCTACCCAATTTGTGTGCTGGGCAAATCTAACGAAAGTTGGAATTTCTGAGGGTGTTTTGTGATCGATTTGAAGTTCAGCTATCGAGGAAGGTTAGTTCTACAATTTTTTTCTTTTCTTAAGTTGGTTTCATTATATTTGATGGGTTTTATATTATGAATCTTTTTTGGAATCTAATAATAATCTGGTGTGGGGGACCATTGTTGAGCAGTTTTATATTGTTAATATGGTGTGGGGTTAGGGTTTTGAAAAAGAGGATGTCGGGCTGTAGGTGTTGAGCAAGTTTGCTTTTTTAAAACAGTGGCTCTTATAGAAAACAATGGTTTTAAAGATGTGACGTTTGAGATGAATATTGTTGTGAGTGTAGGTTTGATCTCATTTGTTAAATCAATTTATTGGATGTGATGCAGGAAAATGTTAAACCTAAACATTCACTGCAATGGGTATTTTGTGAAGAATCGTACTTGGAAATACGTGGGAGGGAAGAAGGGGAGATATAGATTCGTCATCCCCGAATTGACCAAATGGAAAGCGTTGAAGAACATCCTGAAGAAGGTGGCTGATTACAATGAGACACATATTGTATACTACAAAATTGGAGTAGGGAATTTTGCCTACAATTTCATGTTGGTAGATGATGATGTCAAAACTAAGGAGACGTGGGATGAACACAATTTGGAACCCGATGTTGGTGAAGTGTATTTGTATGTTGATAATCGAATGGGGGTTGTAGAACAAACCAGCATTGATGATGTGGAGATGGAAGGTAAATTTTTTGTGTATATTGTTCCATAACTCTGCATTAATTTTAAAACGAATTGATGTGCTAATATATCTATCTTCTCTTGTTGGAATTTGATAACTTTGCAGATGATATTACCATCCTAGAAAAGCCTATTGAAGTTGTTACGATTGTTGATGATACGCAGTTGAGGGGAGTGGAACACTCCGTCATTGAGGTTGTGGAGATGGAAGGTGTTTTTTTTGTAATTTTATTAACAGCCCTGCATACAATTTTGTTTTCAATTAACGTACTAATATATGTATCTTATCTTGTTGGACTTTGAAAACTTTGTAGGTGATGTTCCAATTGAAGGAAAACCTATAGAAGTTGTTTCGATTGTTGGTGATACGCAGCTGGGGGCAGTGGAACAAACCGGCATTGAGGTTGTGGAGAGGCAAGGTAATTTTTTTAATTTTTATAAACAGCCCATACAATGTTATTTTCAATTAATGTACTAATATATGTATCTTATCTTCTTGGAATTTGATAACTTTGCAGATGATATTACCATCCAAGAAAAACCTATCGAAGTTGTTACGATTGTTGATGATACGCAGTTGGGGGGAGTGGAACACACCGGCATTGAGGTTGTGGAGATGGAAGGTAAATTTGAGATTGTATTTTTATCGACACCCCTGCATACAATTTTGTTTTCAAACAATGTACTAATATATGTATCTTCTTTTGTTGGATTTTGATAACTTTGTAAGTGATATTCAAATTCAAGAAAAACCTATCGAAGTTGTTACAACCAATGAGATACCTGATGTACCCATTGATATCCCTAGTCAGTCAACATTCTACATGAAGATGTAGTAAATATCAGCATGGGTGCAAAAAAAGGAGGTGGTAGGCCATCTACTTCAAGGAGTAAAGTATAGGAGAAATTATGTGGAAAAGAATGTGATGCACCCTCTTTGGAGTCGGACTATGCTGATAGTGAGGAATTGGGAGATGTAGTCAGCTCAGATGATGACAATCTGGGGAACATACAGTACAATGAAGAGAGACATCTGGTGGATCCAGTGATTCTAGTCGGTATGGAGTTCCCATATGCTCGAGACTTTCGAGCATGTTTACGAGAGTGGGCAATTAGGAATGATTATGATCTTTTTCGGAGAAGAAATACTTCGGTGAGGATTACAGTTGAATGTGCATCTCAAAATGGGTGCCCTTTCTATGTTGGAGGTGCATGGAAAGAAGTTGCAAGGGTATTTAGGATTGTTTCTCTATGTGAAGAACATACATGTAAGAGGGGAATAGAGAACAGTCAAGTGAGTGCTCCTTGGCTAGCTAACAAGTACCTAGAGTCCTTCCGAGATGATTCAACCTGGAATGTTAATGCCTTCATTTCAGCGGTCAATAGAAATTACGGTGTGACCATCAACAAACAAACAGCTTATAGGACAAGGAGAATGGCCATTGATGAGGTGGATGGGAAGCATGTGGAGCAGTATCGTAGAATATGGGATTATGCAAACGAAATGTTGAAGAAAATGCCCGATACTACTGTGGTAATAAAAACCGAAAATATTGTAGGTTGTGAGGATAAAAGATTTGGTGGTATGTTTGTGTGTTTTGGCGCACTTGTTAAGGAAATGTTGAATGGTTGTCGGAAAATAATTGAGATGGATGGTTTTCATTTGAAAACTGTCTCTGGTGGTGTGTTACTGACGGCATGTTCAAGAGACCCCAACAATCAAATGTGGCCAATTGCATGGGCGGTGGTAGGCGTTGAGAATAAGGAGACTTGGACATGGTTTTTGACTAACCTGATAAAAGCAATAGGGGTCGTATCATTGCGGGGATGGACCTTCATTTCAGATAGGCAGAAGGTACTAATTCATGTTGACATTTTAATTCCTTAAATAGTTTAGTTACTAACTTTCATGAGAATTTATTATTTTAGCACAAGTGATTTGAACATTTCATCTAATGCAGGGGTTACTCGAGACATTTAAGGAACTAGTCCCTAAGGCTCAAGTCAGGTATTGTGTACGGCATCTATATGCCAACTTTGCAAAGAAGTTTAGGGGGCTAGACCTAAAGGGTCATGTATGGGCTGCGGCAAGGTCGTACACGAAGCATGGGTGGGAGACTTCAATGACAGCAATGAAGAATATAAATGAGGAGGCCGCAAAGTGGTGGATGGATATAGGTCCAGATAAATGGGCAAGATCACATTTTCAAGATTCTAACAAGTGTGATCTACTCTGCAACAATATATGCGAAGCATGGAACAAGTACATTATGGAGGCCAGAGATTGCCCAATAATTACTATGTTGGAAAAGATCAGACGACTGGTTATGGTGAGGCTACAGAAGAAAAGGGAGATGATTGCAAAGTACACTGGTATTGTCACTCCAAAGATAAGAGAAAAGTTGAGGTCGCAGTATGAAAAGTCAAGAGCTTGTTTCATTTTCAAATCCTCAGAAACTATGTACGAGATAATGGAGCATGAGACCAATTTTTGTGTCGACCTAGAAGCAAGACCTTGCGACTGTGGAGAGTGGCAATTAAGTGGGGTGGTGTGTAGGCATGCATTGGTATGCCTAAACAATGCAAGGAAGAGTGTGGAGGAGTATTGCGACACAAGCTACAGTAGGAGTACGTATGTGAAAGTATACGAAGGTATCCTTTTTTCCTTAAGTACTCACTACTTATTTTAGCATCTAATACAACCAAGTTTCTTCATTTCAATTTAATACATGTTATTTTTGTAGGCACCATAGACCCAATTCCGAACTCCTTACTTTGGGACAAGTTGGAATATGCGAGGATACTACCCCCAAAAATGAGAAGGGCTGCAGGTAGACCACCTAAAGCTAGGAAGAAAGACCCTGACGAGCCAAAGAAAAAAAACCCAGGAGTCCAAGCTAGCATGCAAAGGGCAGGCAGGGGTGGATATAAACTCAAATGTACGAGGTGTCAACAATTTGGGCACAATGTTAGAATGTGCAAGAATGAAGCAGCAGCACCACCACCACCACCAGAAAGATCCCCCAATAAGGGTGGAAGACCGAAGGGAAAGAGGACAGATGAGGAGGTAAGTAGGATGAGGAAGACATTGGCTAATGTTGGGGGAGGGGGGGCTGGAAATGAAGCTAGTGGTAGTGGTATAGGTAGAGGTATCCGTCGTGGAAAGTCATGTGGAAGTGCAACTGATGCTAATCCACTAGGATTTGGTACGGGCAAGAAGAAGTGTGGGAGAAAAAGGAAGGTGAAGGAGCCATATGTGCAAGGAAGTCAACATAAGAAGCAAAAGGTAAGTATAAGAAACAATTTTATATTGCAAGAATTAGTTCCTACAATGACATACTGTACATGTCCTTGTTCATTTTTTTGTGACAACTTATAGGTGTCAAACAAGGCAGATGTGCCTACAGACAGTCAAAGCCAGACTCAGCCTACCCAAGAATGAAGCCAGACTCAACCTACCCAAGGCAGATGTGCCTACAGAAAATCTGTTCATCTGGTTTGTTTTCAAGTGGAAGTGCATTCGGTGTCATAGTTAATGTATCAATTTTTTTTGAGTTTGGTGCACTAGTTGTCTTCCAACCAGTTTAAATTTGGTGCATTATTTTAAGTTTTTTGTGCTACAGGGTTCATAATTCACATTTGACCCAATCTTACTTCAAATGTTTGTTTCAAATGTAGGGAAGAAGAAGGAGAATGTTTGGATGAGGGGTCAATGGAGTTTGTGAACAGGGTATGAAGCTTGGATATGAAACTGGAAATGTGGATATGAAGCTTTTTTGGAGAAGAAATTTCGATATGAAGCTTGAAATATGCATTAGTGGGTTTGTGTACAGGATTACGAAATTTTGGCAAAGAAATTTGAAATGCACAAAAAAAGTCAGAGGAGTTTCAATGGTTTTGTGTACAGGGTTACCCAATTTTTGATTCCTAAGGGATATAAGAATTTTTGTATTGTCATGGTTATCCAACTATTTTGTATTGAACATGTACTATGAAATTTAATGCAATGTGTTGAACAACTCAACTGTCTTGGTCTCAGTTTTGTGGATTGATCTGATTTAATGCAATGTGTTTAATGCAATGTGTTCAATGAGATTGATCTGATTTGCAATGTTGGTGATGCTCCAATTTGTAGATGTCATTTGTTTGAGGTGTTGGATTTTGTCGAATGTGCAATGTGTAAATTTGTTGTAAATGTGTTGTCAGTATAAGTGAATGTGTGAAATATACACACTTACAAAGTTGAAAGAAAACCTAATCATGTGAAATATACACAATAAAAATTTTGAAAGGAAAACCTGATCATGTGTACATTCTGTATATTATCAATAGTTTAGGGATGTTTTATAAACGAAACTAATAGTTTTGTGATGTTTTTTTAAAACAAAAGAATACTTTTGTGATGTTTTTTTAAACAAAACAATAGTTTTGTGTTGTTTTTTTTAAACCAAACAATAGTTTTGTGATGTTTTTTTAAACATTTTTATACATCTATTAACATTTCAAACACTACATCTATTAACATTCATAACCACTACATCTATTAACATTTCAAACACTACATCTAAAATGAAAAGATTTTCTTTTACTCATCATAACAACTACATCTATTAACATTTCAAACACCAAATGAAACTCTGCAAACAACCCAAGCATTCATACACATCGAGCAGACAAGTTAAAGCATGTTTCACATTTCAAAACACATCGATTACATTGTCATCAAGATACATTCATTGAATAGTACAATACTGCTATTTGAAGACATACAATATGAAAACAACAAATACAAACAACGACAAAGCAAACCCCTTCACTGTTCCCTCCTTCACCTTCAAATCGACCACCTTTTTTCGCAATAACTCACACTCCACTTCCAAATTTTTTAACCTACTAGCTGTTTCCTCAATTACCAAACTCATCTTCACATTCTCCACCATCAAAACAGAGTATGCTTTCTCCCTCTTGTTGTCTTCCACAATTTCCACCCACCTAAAAAAACAGCAATTATCAGTTTTCCATCTTGGGCATCCAGCAAAATATCTTCCAGCATTGGTACAGATACTTGCTATCTTAACTACTGCTGGCTCTTTGTGATGACACAATAGGGTTCCACCTCCATCGCAATTCTTTGTGGACCTCCTCATTGGAGCTTTCGAAATTGTGGAATCTGCAAGAGAAGTATGCAAAGATTTAAATTGTACAACAAAAAGATTATATGAGACATGGAAACATCAAAATTATATGATAGATTTAAGTTGAAATAAAGATTCAACCTGACATGGAGCTTTTAGAAAGAATATTCACTTCCGATTACAGCATCAGATCTGGTAAGAAAGATGAATATATGGGTTGATTGTAAAAATCTAGTCCCACACCACATTAACAACAAAAAAATTATCCAAATTCGTCCACCCAAACAACACTTTCATTTGGTTCAAACAACATCAGAATACCAATACCGATACCAACATACAAAAATATAATAATTTGACAACCAACCATGTTCGATTGCTTCGATACACTTTAGGATTGGGAGCTATTGCCGAATCGAATAGTCAATCCCCAAAATATTAATACTCTAGGTCATATTTTGGAATGGGAGATAACTTGTACAGGATTCGCTGAGCTCCACTCCAAGATTAGGGAAGAGTACGTTGTTGATTGAATCTATGGGGTGAGTTAGGGTTCATTGATTTGGGGGTGTTTTTACGGTAAGGAGAAGGAAGGGGTCAGGGGTATTTTTGTCACGTATTTTGAGTACGTGCAATGCACGTATAACCCAGTTAACGGTTGGTAACTCTGTGAGTTGAAAGTTAAACTTTGTGTGGTTTCTTTTTTTTTAAAGTTTTGTGACGTTTTTTTAAACTGGCCAAACTTTTGTGACGTTTTTTTAAATTTTGCCTTTTGAAATTTGTGTCACGTATTTCTAATTTATTTATTGAAAATTCGAGGAGCTCACCCTATAAACAGAAGCCACCTCTCCACTAAATCTACACCCCAGAAACTCTTCTATTCCCCTCCTCTGTTCTATACTTGAAGTCAAGTTCCATTCTTCGTTCATTCGGTGATAGATTTCAAATGCTATCCAGTTCGAGAGCGTGACATGTAACACCCTGAATTCCAAAATAGACTGAATTCGAAATTCCACAGAATCTTTACACTTCTTTTCGTACAATTTTACAAGGAAATTTAAACTTTACTTTACATCAGAGTTACATTTACATTTACACTTAAACAGCGGAAGCAATTTACAATATTTACATAAATAAATGTACAACACTTGAAACATTCTTTAAGCTGCTTGCATACTTTAATCTTTGTCAATTCTTTTATCCTGCATAAAGACTGTGGGCACGTCAGTTCATTCAACTGACGATATATTATACACGGCCATCCTCTCTATGCCGAAATAGTATAACAATTCTCAATGCTTAACAAACCAAAAACTTGTTCACAAACAAAGCTAAGGGGACTATCCTATTGATGTCGTGTTGTGATTGTGCATCTAGTCCTTAATGCAATTTATTATTATTATTAGATGACACTAATGCGCACTTGTTCGAATTCTATGCATACCATACTACATAGGTCCGAGAGAAAGCCCTTAATCGTTCTTCAACTTGTAGGGTTCGATCCCTCGCCATGACTTAATCTACTACTGTAACTACGGTAAGTATCCTAGATGTCCTATGAGTTACGAGCCCATGTCCAGACAACCTGGAGAGGAATCCCACGTCGTGACATGATGCATCATGCAAAGCCTATGGTCAATTCAGCCTCCGTCATGGACCATGGCACCACCCGTAGTCAATCAAATATCCCACAAGCGTCGCCATGATCCCGATAATTCCGGAGTAGTGTCCACACCAAGACTTGACTCATCAAGTAGGCAACCTATGAATCACACTCACATCGTAGACTCGAGGCCCTCATACTTGTGTTTTTCTCTTACTTTCATCACATCTTCTCTATTGTTTGGTCCTTAGTTGTATGAATCATGAATAAAATCAATTTCTAGAGTTAACTCTTTCCTCTATACCGGCCTTAATCATCAATCAATGCATTTGACCCAAACCTGTCTTTTATCTCAAAATATCATATCAACATTTTTTTCATTGCCGGTATGAGGCTTAGCTACTCCCTAGTTCTTAATTTCAACTCATAATCACAACATTGAGTTTGTTTCATACTCATAAGTTCTCTTTCATGATTAACAAAATTCTCATTTCATGTTCATAGCATTCATGTATTCGTATTCGTAAGATCTTTCATAACTTATCAAACATTTAATTTCAATTTCATGTACACTATCATGCATAAACAAATGAATTCAATTTGCCCGACTAGTTTCCACATAATTCTCTTAATCTTATTTTAATCCATACTAATTTCACAAACCATACTTTCAATTTATTTCACAAGTCACAATTTTTCATTACTAAGTCTCATTTTGAACTTCTTCAAACAACTCATTTATTTTCTTTCTCAAAATTAAACAAGTCCTTTCTCGAAAATAGTCTCAAATTTTCAATTACAATACACCAAAAGTTATAGAAATTATTTCATGAAAATCTATATTTTCAGGAATTTTTCTGTAATTATTTTCTCAATTTTATTCAATTTTAAAAAACTCCCAAAATAGTTAATTTTCCCAAAAAAACATTTTTTAAACCGAAACCCACACTCGGAATCAAACCCGCGACCCTAGGCCACGTGGCGCTACAGTGTCCGCACTATGGCGCCCAAATGCCACAGTGCCACAATCCCAAGATGATATGAAATGGGTCCTTATCCATGTGTATCTACTTTCGAGTATTTGGATTTTTAATATAAAAAAAAATCAAATTAAAAGGCTCCTAGCCAGTATCGAACCCGAGACCTCCTGGTCAGCTCGTGGCTACAGTAAAACACCACCGCAACTCAACCACTTGGTCTAAGGGGCCAGGTTGTAAAATAAAGAGTTTGATTGTGTTTAATCTAGTCTCTGTTCATTTCTAATTGTTTCTCATGATTCCCAAAACGTTTTTAGTCCCTTTTCTTCTCCTTCTGAAACCAAACTTTCCAGATTGTAAAATATATAAAATTACAGTAAACTAATATTTTTTATAATCAATATTTGTCTTATAAAAATGCATTTTTGGTCTTATTTTATGTTCTATGTCCATAATTTCGACATTGAGAACAATTTACATTTCTACATAATTCAAGAATTAGATTTCCACAAGACAACTTATTTCTTTGTTCTTTTACTCATTAATCAACCTACAACATTTTTAGGATACCAATTCTCACTATTCTACAATAGTGTAACTTTAATTTAAACGAACAATTATACATGATGCATTTAATTAACTATTTGTCTCACAAGCACAAATTCTCCATAGAGCATAACTCATAAACATATAGCATGGCAAGATGATGATTTCTAACACTTTGATTCACCATTTAGCAATCATTTTATCAATCATCCTCTAATTTATCATTTCGTCTCAAAAAAACAACCATAAGTCCAATTTACTTAGTTTTCTCTTAGTAGCAATTTATTCCTAGCATGGTAACTAGATTAGAAGCATGAGAAACACCCACCTTATTTGGAGAGAAAATCACAAAAGTCCTAGGAAAAACTCCTAGAATGAACAAAAGGGCCTTCTCCTCCTAGTGTTTGATGAGTTCAAGCTTCCTCCTTGCTCCTTGGTGTTTGCCGCAAGCCCCTTGCTCCTTGGATGATTGGCCGACCTCCTCTTGATGGAACACACACAAAGCATACTCAGTCTTTTAGAACTCACTGAACTCTCACTCTTTTGCTCACTAATGTATTTCTTTCTCTTATGATAAAGAATAGGTGCACGAATAACTAATGAAAATGGGGGGTATTTATACAAAATTTTAGTGAAAATAAAGGGCTAGGATTAGATCAAGCGGTTTAGGATCAAGGGCTTAGATGAAATAGGGAGTTGCTATAACTTCCCATGATGCAAATAACCACCTCTCCACCTCATCCACTCTCCTTCTCTCTTGATCCTATCCGGCCACACCCAAAGGGTGTGCTTTGCACACCCTAGTGCAAGCACGTGCCATCTAGTGCCCCCCTTATTTACAAGTTGTTCATGTTTAATTAATTTTTTTGTTCATGGAATAAGCCAACACTACAAGTTAGGTATTAAAAGAGATTTTAAAAATAAATGGGCTCACTAATGGGATAACTAACCACGAGCTTCATTAATTTAATTAATTAATTAATTAAGGTGGGCTACAAAAGAAAATTAGGCCAAAATTAAATTAGGTTCTCTTAAATAAAAGAGAAGAAAATAAGATTACTAATTTATTTAGGCTAAGATCTTCATTTAAAAGTGTTGAAAGAAACATTGAACCCCTTAATTTAATTCACATTGATATTTGTGATTTAAAAACGGTACAAACAAGAGGTGTTAAAAAGTATTTTATTACCTTTGTTGATGATAGCACAGAATACTATTATATGTATTTGCTTAAAAGGAAGGACGAAACAATAGAGAAATTTATTCTCTATAAAAAAGAAGTTGAGAATCAACTCAACAATAAAATTAAGGCGCTAAGAGAGTATGAATTGCCATTTGCTGAAACTTGTGCTAAGCATGAGCTTATACATGAAACTACAACAACTTATTTTTCGCAGTCCAACTGTGTTGCTAAGCGAAGGACTCGTATATTGAAGAAACTGATGAATGCAATGTTAATAAGTTCTAATTTGCCACCAAACTTGTGGGCGGAAGCTATTCTTTCAAGTAATTAGCTTTTGAATAAGGTACCCAAAAAGAAAGAAGAGAAACTCCATATGAACTATGGAAAGGAACAAAATTATCTTACAATTATTTGTGAATGTGGTGATGTCTTGCCAAGGTGATAGTACCTCCAACTAAGAAATTGAAAATAGGACAAAAAACGGTTGATTGCATTTTCATTGACTATGGACATAATAGTAGTGCTTATCGATTCTTGGTGTACAAATTCGATATCTCTGATATACATAAGAACACGATAATTGAGTAAAGAAATGCATCGTTCTTTGAAGATGTATTTCCATTTAAGTCTAAGAAAGAACTGAGTTTCTTCTAAACGAACACATGAGACTATCAGTGAAGATAGTGAAAACCAAGATGAAGAAGTTAAGGAGGAACCTAGACGTAGTAAAAGAACAATAATGTAAAAATCTTTTGGTCCAGATTTCTTGACTTTTATGCTTGAAGGTGAACCCCAAAGCTTTCAAAGAAGTGGTGAGCTCTAGTGATGGTGCTTTATGGAAAGAAGCCATTAAGAGTGAAATTGATTCTATCTTGCAAAATCATACTTGGGAACTAGTGGATCTTCCACCATGTAGTAAACTGTTAGGTTCCAAGTGGATTTTCAAGAGAAAAATGAAATCGATGTAGCGGCGGATCCAGGATTGAAAAGTAAGGGGGGGTTGGAAAAAAAATTCACACATGGTAGGTAACATTCAAAATATATATAAAGTTGCTATAGATACTAGAGGGGTAAAGTTGTTATAGATTCTAGATGGAATACAGTTGGGATTGGGCCCAAAAAATGAATAGAAGACTCAAATATGTATAGGGTGGGCTTTAAAACATATTTGGGGAGGGGTTGAAGCATACATTCAACATTAATATTTCAAACAAAAATATATATATATACATACAAAGAAATGTCAAAATGTTGGCGTGGGGGGGGGGGGGGGGGGGGGGGGGGTTGTGGCATACTTCAGCCCCCTAGATCCGCCCCTGAATCGATGGATCAATTGATAAATACAAGACAAGACTTGTTATCAAAGGATATAGACAAAAGGAATGTCTGAATTACTTTGACACATATTCTCCAGTGACAAGAATAAATTCCATTAGGATGGTACTCACAATAGCAGCCTTGCGCAAACTTGAAGTACATCAAATAGATGTGAAAACAACTTTTCTTAATGGAGATTTAGATGAAGAAATCTACATAGAACAACCTGAGGGGTTTTCAAATTCAGGACAAGAAAAGAAAGTATGTAAACTGGTGAAGTCATTATATGGCTTAAAACAAGTATCAAAGAAATGATATGAGAAATTTGACAATGTCAGAGCATCCACAGTGGTTTCTTATAATTGGCATTTTGCCATTTTATAAGAAACGGATGGCTGCAGTGGTTTTGCTATATGCCATTTTATAGCATATTTGCTATACTGGTTTCTCATATATGAGAAACCAGTATAGCAATTCTCAAATTATAAAGGACGGTATATCATATATCGTCGCTCCGATTTTAAATTTTTTTAATCGAGTGAGACGGGATATCATATACCGTCGCTCTGCTATTTTTTTATTTTTTATTTTTATAAATGGGTCGGACGGGGAAACATACCCCGTCCTTCCCTTTTATTTATTTATTTTTTAAAATCTCCTCAGACGGGGAATGATACCCCGTCCGGGAGATCATTTCCCGTCCAGCTACAGTAATTTTTTTTCTCCCCAAAATTGCCCTTCAATCCATCAAACCACTGCACGTATGGGTTCT
This sequence comes from Hemerocallis citrina, assembly GCA_017893485.1. Lineage (NCBI taxonomy): Eukaryota > Viridiplantae > Streptophyta > Magnoliopsida > Asparagales > Asphodelaceae > Hemerocallis > Hemerocallis citrina. The sequence goes on from CM030365.1 coordinate 170,465,191, forward strand.
TTGCTGAGGGGGTAATTTGGTCTTTTAATATGTTATCCCAAATGAGAAAGATTTAGCAAAGCACCACTGCACGATCGTCCCCCAATTGTTATTACTGTAGATGCCATATTTTAGCAAATGAGAAAAATCATTGTGGATGCTCTCATGATGACAAATGGTTTCAAAATCAATGAATGTGATAAATGTGTGTATGTCAAAGACACTGAAAGTGGATATGTCATAATATGTTTGTCTGTAGATGACATGCTTATTGTTGGAAGCAGTGATAAAATAATTAAATTTACTAAAAACATGTTGAACTCCAGGTTTGACATGAAAGACATAGGACTAGCTGATGTTAAATTGGGAATTAAAATTATAAGAACATCAGACAAGCTTGTTTTAAGCCAGTTACATAATATAGACAATATTCTTGAAAATTTTGATAATGATAATTCTGGAATTGCTGGAACTCCAATAGACCTAATTTTACATTTATCCAGGAATAAAGGAAAGAGTGTCTCTCAAGTAGCATACTCTAGAATCAAAGGTATTCTAATGTACTTGATGAGTTGTACAATACCAGACATAGCCTATGCAATTAGTAAATTAAGTAGATATACGAGTAATCTTGAAAGCGAGCATTGGTAAATAATTACAAGAGTACTGAAGTACTTGCAGTTTACTCGTAACTATGGCTGCATTATACAAGATATCCGGTTGTACTTAAAGAATATAGTGATGTAAACTGGATATCTAGTGATATTTCAAAATCCACTAGTGGCTATATGTTTACACTAGGTGGTGCAGCAGTTTCTTGGAAAAATTCTTGAAGCAAACAGCGATCGTAAAATCCACGATGGAATCTGAATTTATTGCACCGAAAAAATGTGGAGAAGAGGTTGAATGGTTACTTCACTTCCTTGAAGATATTCCAAGGTGGACAAGGCCTGTGCCCCCATTCTGCATACATTTAGATAGTCAATTTGCAATTTGTAGAGAATAGAGTAATATGTATAATGATAAATATAGACATATTCGTCGAAAACATAATACTATTAGACAACCACTCTCTACTGGGGTTATCTCTGTGGACTATGTAAAGTCAAAGGATTGCGGATCTGCTAACCAAAGGGTTAAACAGAGAGTTAATTGATAAGTCATCAGGGGGAATGAGACTAAAGCCCATGGAAGAATAAGTCAATACAATGGACACCCAACCTAGCTGACTCGAGATCCCAAGATCTAGGTTCAAAGGGACAATTAAATTGTAAAGACCATGTTGGATCACCTTGAGGATTTTCCTATGTCCATTCCCTTGACGAAACAATGATGCCCGTAAGGTAAGAGGTTAAGCTAAGCTTTTAATGATTCTTATGCATCGGAAATCCGAGCAGAGTAATGCGGGTTACTCTTAACTAAGATTTCACCTATGTGAGAGGGAAGAAGGGTCGCTTCCAAGGGAATAATGTGTTAGATTATTATGGCAATCACAGATTAAATACACAGCGGAAAAATTACAAAAATATCGAAACCTAGCAATGGATCGATGCGAAAACCATAAATCGTGTTTAAGAGTTATACTTTAAAAATGGATCTGTTGTATCCAAAGTATGTCGATCACAGCACTGCAATATTGCGGTGCCTCTACGGTATCCCTACGAACGGAACGAAAAACAGGTCTCCCTCAGACCGCGGTGCTAGCTGCAGGAAGGGGATGTTCCTCCTCACGATCTCTCTCTCTCACTTTTTATGACGGCTAGGATTTTTCACATGTTTCTTTTCAATAGATGCATATCATATATAGGTGCAGAAAACCAACCCTAAGAGAGTAATGAGGTTGTTGGGCTCACAATCTGACCTGGGTCAGACTCGTGTATGGGCTTTTTGACTTTAGTTTGTCCATTTAATCTAATTAAATGTCTAACCAATGTAGGAGCCCAAGTCTTACTCGGATCCCTAATTAAATTCATCTTATGAATTTAAATCTCAATTTTGATCCATTCTAAATGTGCGATCCTATAGGTTTCCATTACGTTGACAGTAATATTAAAATCATATTCGAGTATTACAAATAGTGAGCGGTATCTAGCAATACATCACTGCTACTCAAGTAACGGGAATGTCAGGAATTTGACATAATCTATCTGTGACCAACGTTACCATGCAATCTAGTCCTTTTGTCCAGATATCTTAATTGACCATAAGGCATAGAACGTGTCACCATTGTATTGTTCAATCTTTGGTTTCTTAATGTCCGAGTAAACTTACTAAAAAAAATGAGATCAATATCTCATATTGACTCATTTGAGCACGGCAATGCATTTTGCAGTCTCACTCAATCAAGGGGCCCATTGATATTGCTCGTGTTATGTAAGAGAGACAAATCCTATTTAAGTCACTCACATCCCTCTGCAAGATTTGTAGTATATCCAATAGTCGACTGTATAGTCACCTTATTAAAGGCAATGTTTGATGGCATTAAAATATATAACTTCTCATGTAGGGAACCGTAGTGACTTCAAGTCAAAGAACTGCGTACACCATGGTCACTGTGAGAGCCGCTTATGACACTCACGCAAGGATCCATGCAGCATTCTCATGGTGGGTCATTCCAGTACATTATTACTCTAATATGTACACATGAAGACTTGATATCTCATATCCATACCCCGTGAGAATGGTCATCAGTCTACGCACACACTAGTCTTTATGTATTATTGTTGTCCTAATTCACAATAATACTTGACTAAGGACATTTAAGAACAGTCTTATGATTTCATTCAATAAGATCTCACAATGAGTCGTGCACTTGATATCCCGTGACATTGAACTTACTATTCTAAGGACTTCATTATGTACATTTAATTCACAATAAATAACGCAATAAATAAAATGCCTGAATATGAAATAAATGTCACGATATGATATAAACTAATAATGTCAATACACAACTGGCCTCTAGGCCATACACCAACATAATGTAGGACAATATTCCTGTTAAACTCTTACAGAATCAGACAAATGTTCATGACCAAAACAAACATAACAGTGAAAACTGTAATGCGTTAGGAAAATTCATATGTGAGATATGTCATCATTTACACAAATGACAGAATAGTGCAATGACATTGCGTTATTGTTCAGTTAGTAAAGTAAACATATTTTTATAAGGAAACGTTCAAAGGGTAACACCTAGCTATCCTATGTATGTTTCAACTGCTGAATTCTATCACCAAGTTTATCGTGTCAGTTTATCGTGTATGTGGTCGTCAAATTTATTCATGTGGGGAATGTTAGAAAATGAGTGTATTAACACCATTTTATGAACCATTTTGATGCAATTTTTTGAGTAAGATCCACTATGAATTAGTGAGAGATATTTATTGATTTGTGTTCTCCTTCATGAGTAGATCAAAATCATATATTTACTTTCTCAAAATGGTTAAGGGGTGAATGAGAAATTGCCTACCTAAGTGAGACCGTTTCATTTCTGAAAATGAGTTGAGGGATTTTAGTCCCACATCGGAAAAATCAAAGGCATTAGAAAATGATATATAATAACTTCTTTCTTGACATTGTAAAATAGCAATCCAAATGGCTCTCTCTTACGCGAGCAGGGGATACAAATCTCGGACCGGATTACATGCGATTTGTGTGCGCCCGCACGTCCCGCGGACATGAATGCCAAACCGACATGAACCCCAACCTTTGTAGAGAATCTTTTTGCTATAGTTTGGATTTTTCTGATCTGTAATGGCTGAAATAAATGCAGAAACAATTTTGTCTACCATTTATTTATGTTTTAAACTGTATAAACGGTTTTGCCTTCCATTACAGTGGTGCATTCAAGCTTCTGTATGCCGTTACAATTAGTGCATTAAAGGAGTTATTTGCCGTTACAGTGGATGCAATCAATGAATTGTCTGTCGTTACGATTTTTACCGTGGCCCTATAAATAGTGGCCACCTCTCCCATGAATCTACACACCAGAAACTCTTCTCCCCCTCCCCTCTGTTCTGTGCTTCAAGTCAAGTTTTATTCTTCGGTCGTTCGGTCGTTCGGTCGTCCAGTTCAAGAGAGTGACGTGATGTCTGCATCAACTCTTCTGTCGTTGCATCCTGGGAAACAGATGCCTACGCAAATTTCAACAACTGGATGAGGCAAAATCTGTTTTAAGGAGATTGTGTGGTATACAAGCCTCAACACAAATTGTTTGGTTTGTAATTTTGTTAATTTTTTTCTGTTATTTGTTGGTTTTCTCCCTCTTCCTCTTCTTCTTATTTTTCTTCTTATTCTTTTCCGATTTTGTGCCTCTCAATCATACTTAGTTTTATTGAAAACAATATTTGTAAACAAAATGCTATAACAAATAGTACAGGTTCCCTCCCCATTCTTCCATTTATAACTCTTGTTACAAGTTATACAAATGTTATGTCCTACACTGGGATTCCCCTCGTCGGGGATAAAGGTATAAAATTTGTGACAATCACTAGTTTTCCCTATAGTTTTTCTATTATTAGTGCGTTGTGTGGATTTGGTTTGTTGTGCTTGTGTCTCAAAATCATGCATTTCTTATTCTATGTCATGAGGAGGAATATCGTGAGAACCTATATTAAGCATGGGGTTATATTCGGGTTCTAATTGTGGGATTGATGGAATTTAACGTGAAGAGCTAGTGGAATATTGTCCACTTTGGGCTCCGGCTGCTACCTCGTGATCTGGACATGGTAAATGGTTTAGAGTAGTGTATGTAAAAAAATCTAGAATTTTAATAGTGTATGTGAAAAAATACAAAACAATCTAAGAGGTATATGTTAAAAAAGAAAATCTAAAAAAAAAATAGGATTGTTGAGAAAGAGAGAGAGAAGCGAAAAACCAATAATCAAATATGATTAAAAACAATAGAACTACAACAAAATTCAATAGTTGAGAGGGTTGTGAAATTTTGATATCGTACGTCGCAGATAATCTTATATAGAAATGAAAGAGAATATATTAGTAGAAGTAGACATAGTTGATTGAGAGATGTAGTAGACGTAGTCACGTAGTTCGGTAGTCGTAGAAAGTGTAACGCCGCGAATTCCAAATAAGACCGAATTCAAGATTCCACCGGATCTTTACACTTCACTTCGTACAATTTTACAAAAAAATTTAAACCTTTTATCATAAATCAGAGTTCTTTAAAATTGTTTACACAGCGGAAGATAAAAATGAAGTACAACAATGAAAATAATATACAACTTGCACATCTTTAACAAGTAATTAATCAACAGCATCGAAATCAACTTTATTCCTTCTTGAAAATCCAATTCCTGCATAATAAGCTGTAGACACGTTAGTTACTTACAACTGATGAAAATGTTATACTCGGCTATCCTCTCTATGCCAGAAATATAACGATCTCAATTGTCACGCCCCGCTTCCCAAAATACGGGAATACGAGCTCGTGACGAAGGCCCAACGAATGATATTAACATCATTCATAAGCTGTATCAGTCTCAACTCAACATTATGTAAAAAGAATAATCACAACCACGCCGATAATATCATCACATAAACAACAACTGAAATTATGCATTCAATAGTTCAACATAATAACCAATACTGAGAAAACAAACAGCGGTTACAGGTCAAAATCCCGGAATACAAAGTTTAATCAACTGGATAAAAATGTGATAAAGAAAAACATAAGAAGAGATAATTTATTCTGATGCAGCTCCTGCTCCAACCTAGAAATATTGCTTGCCAATACCACTTGGCAAATCTCCAGGTTCACTTGTAGCTAGAACAACTGGAGGGGAAAAAGAAATGTCCTTAGAGCAAGTATGGACAGCAAGTAGTGAAAAGCAGAGAGTAAGGAATAAGATACATGAAGGAATATGAATCAAGATCAAATTACAAAACAATAACGGTATTAATAAACAATGGTCGTGGTCCAGTATTTACGTGTTAACTTAGGTCTATTAGCATGTTTTCTTATCTAGTGCACGTACTACTGCGTCTCATACCACATGTTCGGTGCACGCAAAATAATGTACGTTTTAGACATAGTAGAGGGATCTACAGAGCGTGTACTCGGTGTAACACGATAACAAGATAACAAGATAACAAATTCACGACTTCACAAGTAATTCTCCACCTTCCATGTCAAGATTCCATGTAAACAAGAAGGGCCCTATCGAGTACATTTTCTGAGACTATCCACTACTAAGTTAATCCTTATTAACCCCGACTTGTTTTAGTATTTTATTAAGTCATTCATGTTCATGCAAGTATGTGTAAGGATGTCAAGGGGATGATAAGAATGCAGCAATATGATACAATGCATGATAACATACATGAAGTAGTGAATCTGAAAACAGCCGACACAGTAACACTAAAACAGCGATAACTCAAAGACTACAATTTGGAATTCGAAGTTCCAGGGTGTTATCAGCAACTAGACACTTAGGGCTACAATTTACACTCAGTAAAGTTTGGTTAATTCTGACTGTAGCTAGGTTAAACATCCTATTCTTTACAGTTTAGTTGTTCTGGCAGCAACTTACTGTCAACATTTAATCGGTGGAAACATGGTATAAAATCACTATAAAACTCTACCAAAATTAGGGATGAATCCTAAGCATGTCTATAAAGTTTCTGGAGATTTTCATATCATTATAATACTGTTAACATGGTGTTTCACTAATAATTGAGTCGGTGTTACACTAATTCTGCGATCTGAAAAGTGCAGACCAACAGAGACTAAAAATGTGATATCTCACAGCTCGTAACTCAGAATCAAGATCCGTCAATCGGGTTGGAAACTAGACTCATCAAGATAAAAATTTCTTTTGTATTATTTGTGTTAATTCTCATGGTAATAGGGTCAAAACCTCTGCGCAAAACAGGACAGACAACAGAAATTCATAAAATGTCATCACATATATGTTCATCAAAGTGGGTAATTAACATGCTATTATATCATGAAATGTATTACACTAATGTACAGCAATTAGAATGGATTATACAATGTACAAGTCAATTTATCATGCCATAGTTCAAGTCACAAGATCTCAATTAATCAACATGTATTTGATCACAATGTATTTTCCTCATATGCAAGTTTTAGTCATTTTATTCATGTCATGTGTGTATATAGGCTTGGATTTGAGTCAATGGATAATAATATGATGTCAAGAGTACGTCGGGTTAGCTCGTGTAAACCATCGATACTCCTAACGGAAGGTACACAAGGCAAATTTAAGATAATTGAAGGAAACTACTTGCGGGAGGTCAATAAGTTTGAACTAGAAAAATTAAATAAGCTCAAGTGGACTTGTCTTTTTGTAGATGATTCGATATATGTAACAAGAAATAACGGGATCAGAATCCCGGGAAGGCACGTGTGCTCTATGTGCAAGATAGCAAACAGGAACAGTAACTCTTCTTCACCAAAACAACAACACACGTTACACTGGATCTCAATCCTAACGCCAAACACAGCACTAACAGAACAACACCCAATCGGATCAAAACCCCACACCAGATTGACACAACAGCAAGCACCAAGTCTAGATCCAGTAAGTCAGAACACCAAACACCCAAACGGACCAATCAGAACCCTACCCCACACTAGATCTAAGGCAAAACAGCATACGCGGAACACAGATCCCCCCTACACAACACCAAACAGCAAAAGCCCCCACTCATAGTTCTTCTCCTTCCTTGTGTCGACAGAGAGAGGATGAAAGTGTGGGAGAAGGATCGGCGACGACTGGCGGCGAGGCGCCCGGGACTACTGGTGTAATACCCCGTATTTCTGAAATATATATAATATGTAAATATATATATATGATTTGAAAAATTATATAAAGGAATTTGAGACTTGTCCTGTAGATTATTCTATAGGAGGATTCTATAGAGAATAATGTTGTATGGTGGGGGTCCACCGGTTTGGAAGGAAAAGAAAAAAGGCAGCATGCGGGATTGTATGCTGTGGATGTGGATGGATTTGTTAAAGTGGGATGATGACGTCATCCAGAAGATTTGATTTGGAATTTGGTATAAATACTCCGGTTTGGATTAATTCGGGATTTAAAAAAAAATTGATTTGTAAAGGAGATTTGAGATATATAGTCCCACATGGGAAATAAACAAAAATAGTTTGAGTATAAATATAATTAGCCAATGATCAAGAGTCACCTAATTGGTTAACCACCTTTTGAGAGGCAGCCTGTGGTGGCAGTTGTACTACATAGTATATAATTTGTCTTCTAAAAAAAATAATAAAATCGTCTGAGTATTGGGGCAGGGCGTTACAAATGGTATCAGAGCCGACTTTCGACACCGGGTGTAGAAGAGGACCTCAGTATCTGCGGTGTTGAGAGTCACTTATCTCCGGGATCAGGTAGGATCTGCGGTGTTGAGAGTGATTTATCTCCGGGATCGAGGACGACACTACATCGGCTAGAAAGGCGGATCCTACACTAAATGTGTGTCCCATACTCAGCGAGGACGCTGATTTCTAAGGTGGGGTGTATGTAATATCCCGTATTTCTGAAATATATATAATATGTAAATATATATATATATATATATATATATATGATTTGAAAAATTATATAATGGAATTTGAGACTTGTCCTATAGATTATTCTATAGGAGGATTCTATAGAGAATAATGTTGTATGGTGGGGGTCCACCGGTTTGGAAGGAAAAGAAAAAAAAGGCAGCATGCGGGATTGTATGCTGTGGATGTGGATGGATTTGTTAAAGTGGGATGATGATGTCATCCAGAAGATTTGATTTGGAATTTGGTATAAATACTCCGGTTTGGATTAATTCGGGATTAAAAAAAAGTGATTTGTAAAGGAGATTTGAGATATATAGTCCCACATGGGAAATAAACAAAAATAGTTTGAGTATAAATATAATTAGCCAATGATCAAGAGTCACCTAATTGGTTAACCACCTTTTGAGAGGCATCCTGTGGTGGGCAGTTGTACTACATAGTATCTAATTTGTCTTCTAAAAATATTAAAATTGTCTGAGTATTGGAGCGGGGCGTTACAACTGGTGGTGACGACAAGCGGCGGCGCTGGTCGGGAAGCGACGCAGCGGCGAGAACCTCCGACGTCGAGAGCGACTGGCTCTGTTTTTGCTCGAAAACAGAGGAGATGAGCGAAGGGGTGTGTGAGGCTTGTCAATGGCGGGGAGAGGTTGACGAGGGTGAGAGGTCGAGGAGGTGAGGGTGGTTGCTGTCGAGGGGAGATCGGAGGGGCGATGAGGAGTGGTTTGGTTCGGTTTTGGGGAGAGAATGGTAATGGTCTGATGGGTTGTCGAATTGGGGATGAAACAGGGAGAGGGTGGCTCGACGGGGGTGCGACGAGTCGAGGGGACGAGGGGATGATGATGGAGGTGGTGGCGACGGCAATGGAGGTGGTGGCGGTTGGAGTTGGAAACGGGGAAGGGGAGAAGCGATAGGGTTTCTTAGTTTGGTTTTTAAGCGGTTGAAGGTGAAAACGGGGAAAGGGGGAGTGGGAACGTGAGGGAGAGAGTTGTACGGTAGTGGTTAGTTTGGAAGGTGAAGAGTTTTGTTTTGGCAGTTCTGATTTGTGGGAGAGTGGGGGAGAATTAATATAATAAAATAATAGAAGGAATAATAGGGAGTTAGGGATATGGGGGATTGAGGAGAGAAGATCTGGGTTATTAGTTAGGGGATTTGTAGGTTTGGGTAGAGTAGGTTTTGGGTTCAAGATCCACGAAGGAGATGAGTTTGGGCTTGCATATGGATTTGGGCTAAAAATAATAATACAAGAGAATGAATTGAAATAGAGAGCCCGCCATAGGACAAAGACCCAAAATACAATAAATTAGAAAAGAAAAATACCATCAAAATACAAGAAAAATCCGTACAATCGGAAACAGGGGTTACATCAATACTTTAACAAACCACAAACTTGAATGAACAATAAAGTGTCAAAATTGATTATTCTAAACATGTAAGTGTATGCAATGCCTTAATGCCTAATGCAGATATTTTATACTAACATGACACTAATGCATACTTGTTCGGATTCTATGCATCCCATACTACATAGGTCCGAGGGCAAGCACCTACGTACTCCACAATAAAAGGGTTGATCCCTCGCCATAACAAACTACCCAGTAATAAAACAAAGTTGAGACGTTCCATGAGTATGGATCCCAGTCCCGGAGAACCACCGCAGTAAATCCACCGCCCGACTGTTATGCAGACTCCTCGTCGTGCGAACCTCCCGTAAGTGCCCCTCTAGCCCCGATATACGTATATACATTGGAGTACGGCAAACTATTTGCCCGACTATGCATAGTCCCGGATTTAAAATAAAACATCGTCTCCCACGAGGCAACTACAGTCCCGGAATTCTCCGCCCAACTGGGTCTATAGTCCCAGAGAACCACCGTAGTAAATCCACTGTCCGACTATATAGAGTGCCCCACTTACGTTTGCCTAGGTTTTACTACATCTTCACTTAGTGCCTAGTTCTTAAGTTCAAGACATGAATAATTTATCATGCCTAGAGTTAGTTTTACCCCCTACCAGACTTAATCACAAATACCGAGATAGCTCCATGGCAAATCTAAAAAATATAACATCAATTCTTTTTTATTTCAACAATGCCGGTACCCGAGGCCTTACTAACTCTAAATCACAATTTTTCATGTACAAGAATCCATGGGTACTCATACCCTTCAATAATTATGTCTTAAGTCAATGTATTTTTATCTTCAACTTATTCACAAATTAGTCAATGTCTTATCTAAGCATCATTCATTCAATTCATTCACTATCTTTCAAAAGCAATAATTCCTTTTCATGAATTCATAGCATAGATTCAAATCTCATTTATGAACTTATTCACATAAAAGTTTTTAACCACAATCAAGCATATTCATATAGTCTCATTGTCATGCCCCGCTTTCCACTATACGGAAATACAGGCACGCAACTGAGGTCCAGCGAATGATATACATCATCCATAAGCTGTACAATTATAAGCTCAACAAGATATTTATAACACATTCACACATGCAAATATAATAATCACATAAGCTAAAAATAGAATAACCATCATCTGGATAATACATTAACATCAGGTCAAGATGCTCGGGAATACAAGGTGCTAGAATTAAAACAGAACAATTTGCAGTTCGCTATAACAACTAGATAAAATAGCGACTGAAAGAAAAACAACATGAAGTAGTAAGAAAGCAGCAATGATCATCTAGAGAGTCTGTTTATCGGATCCATCAGTACCTGTAAAATCATTAACTCAAAGAAAAATAGAAAGGTACCCGTTAGAGCAAGCTTCGAGCAGCAAGTAGCAACAAGTAGTAAAATGGGTAATATAACAAGATATGACATGGAAGAAACAAGAAGTAGCAGTGCAAATACAATATGAAAGTAAGTAAGGAAGTGAGACAATATGATCATGTAAGTAATAACTGTAACTAGTGTATTCAAGAATTCAAAGTATAATCAATTGATAACCTAGGCTCAATTAATCGATAATCATGTAATCAAGAATCGAGAGTCATGTAATGAAAAGTCATGTAATTGAGAATTATGTAATCAAGAATCAAGAGTCATGTAATGAAGAGTCATATAATCAAGAATCATGTAATCAAGAATCAAGAGTCATGTAATCAAGAATCATGCTTAGTGGAAATCTCAAGTTTACCTATTTTATTAACTTATCTAATGCACACAATCTTGTGTCCCATACTACAAGTTCGGGTGCATATCAATCATGTGACGTTTAGACTTAAGTAATGAATTCTATAGGATTATGTATTGGGGTCTTCCAGTGATAGTATCAAGACATGTAATCAAGAATTGTGTAATCAAGAATCAAGAATCACTATTACGAGAAATACGGGCCCCCTTCCGAGTATACTCCCCTATGTTGATTCTTGATTTTGATAATTACAACACAATGCAAAGTTGTTGTGCTACCTCTCATATATTGCAGGTTATATCAAAGTTTATCATATATGATACACAAAGGTCTCAAAGCAAATTGATCAAGCAAGTTGTTCTAAAGCTGAAGAATGATCAAGCAAAGCTTCATATAAGGACTATGGCTAAAGTTTCTTTCAAAGACTAAAGACTCAAGTTAAGACCAAAGCTTCAATGTCTTATATTTTGTGTCTTGTAAAAACAAATGTAATCTTCTTTTGTTGAGTTTGATATTGATGTAAAAGTCTTGTCACACACACACACTCACATATAATTTTATAACTGTGTGGTTTTCAAAAATAAAGGTCAAAACAGTTTGAACTAGGTCAGCTGTTGAGTACCAGTCGATTGCCATTAAGGACCAGTCGGCTGTACTTGTACAAAACTGTCTGAGCTTGTTCAAACTCTGGCCAGTCGACTCATAACGGCAACCCAGTCGACTGTTCAAGTTGTTTTGACAGATTTCTTATTTCAAAATTTGATTTTTTGATTTCAAAAAGATATATCCGTTTGTAAACAGTTGTAAGAACTGTTTTTACAACTTCCAGGGATTCTACTCTATAAATAGAGGTTTAGAATTACCATGGACAGGTTCCCCAAGCCTTTAGAGAAAAAGTTTGAAGTGTTCTTACTTTCAAAAAGAAAAAGTTTTTTTTAAACACTCTAATTCTTAAGACTTGGTTCTCTGAGTTCAATCCAACATAACATTGAATTCGTTTTGCATTGAATTCAGAAGTTGACCGAATAACCACGTACAAAATCACAATCACAACAAGGCTATAGGTTGATTGTAAACAATTTTATTGTTTTATTTTCCTCTCGGTTGGAGAGTAGGACTCTAGGGTGTAGAGTCAGGTTTTCACTCTTGGTGGAAGAGTGGGTTGCTTTCTCTAGTGGTGAGAGAGGACTACGGGTTGGACAAGGTTGTTGTCTAACGCCGTACAGTATTCTTGTACATTTTTCAAGAATAGTAGAAAATCTCAAGTGGGCTGCTTGGGGACTGGATGTAGGAAGGGAGGACCGAACCAGGATACATCGTGTGTTCTCTGTGGTTGGAATTTCTGTGGTTGTATCTCTTGAACCTTTTATTACTTGCATTTCAATTCTCTCAAAACCGTTCTGTTAAGTCGACTGCATTCCCATCTTAAGTCGACTGATCAGACTGGTATTACTATCTTCTCAGAAACTCTTCTGGCAAGTCGACTGTCTCTCTGTATTAAGTTGACTTATAAGACTAGTATCAAAATACTCTTCTACTCTGACACCTCAGTCGACTGAACTTCTTTTTACAATCGACTGAACAGAAGATATTTTTTAATTCTACAATTAATTTTTATAAAACACTATTCACCCCACTCTAGTGTTTCTTGCCTTGCCTACAGGATCCAACACTTGGTATCAAAGCCTGGTTGAGTGCAATGGCAACTACTTCTAATGCAAATCAATACCATGAAGGCCAATCTACACAAAGGCCACCCCTCTTCGATGGAACCAATTACAACAATTGGAAGTGTAGAATGAAGATCTACCTTCAGTCCATCAACTATAAAATATGGAACATGACAGAGACCGAGTACACCACTCCTACCATTCCATATGCACAATGGAACGATGACATGAAGAACCAAATAATGAATAATGCAAAGGCGATGAATGCGCTATTTTGTGCCCTTACAAAGGAGGAGTTCAACCATGTGTCTAATGCAACAATTGTACATCAAATTTGGCACACACTCTAGGTAATTCATGAAGGAACAAATAAAGTAAAAGAATCTAAAATATTTGTTCTTGTTCACAGGTTTGAAATGTTCCGCATGAAGGAGAATGAGAATGTATCTGAGATGATTACAGGGTTCACGGACATTATCAATTTACTTGTGGCACTTGGAAAGACGTATACTCAAGCCAAGATGGTGAGGAAGGTATTTCGTGCACTAACCTTCGAATGGGAGAAGAAAACCACCGCCATAGAAGAGGCCAATGATTGAACACAACTTTCTCTTGAGAATCATGTAGGAAATCTTATGACTTATGAGGTACAACTTGAAGAGCACAAGAAGGATGTCGAACCACAACAGTCAAAGAAGAAAACATTAGCATTCAAAGCCATGTCGGGCTCCGAAGATGAAGAAGAAGATCAGGAAGAGATTGCCATGTTCACGAGAAAGTTCAAAAAGTTCCTAAGAAAATGTAAGTTTAATTCAAAATCTAAGAAATTTAATGAAGCTCCAACTTGTTTCAGGTGTAACAAGACTGGCCATATGAAGAAGGATTGCCTAATAGAGAACGCAAAATCTAAGGGAAAGACGTCCAACTTCAAGAAGGACAAGTACACAAAAAACAAGTTCGTGAAAAACAAAAAGGCATACCAAGCAACTTGGGATGATAGCGATTCTTCTTCGGAAGAAGAAATTGATGAGCCAAACGAGGTTGCAAACGTGTGTTTTATGGCATCTCAAAATCAAGTAAGTAATGACTATGATTCTAATGATTTACTTGATGCTTTCAACGAAATTTTTCAAGAACTTAAAAAAGAAAAGATTAGAATTAAGAACTTAGGGAAAGTTAATCAAAAACTTTCTCAAGAGAATCTTAACCTTGATAAAGAAGTAAAATCCTTAAATTTTCGTTTTTCTAGTTTAGATATGGATCTTGAGTCTCTAACGAAAAATTATGAAGAGATATCCAAGAATGTATCTAAATTTAATAAAGGAAAGGCGAATTTAAATGATGTTCTTCAAAATCAAGTACAATCTAATCAAAAGTTTGGACTTGGTTTTAAAAAATTCCTTGAAAAATCTCATTCTTCTAAGAATACTAGTGTAAACAAATCTGTATCTATTTCTAGTGTTGAGAATAAACTTTATGAGTTTTTTGAAAAACCTAAAACTACAACTTTTCATGAAAAATGCAAATCTACAGTTCAGACCAGTCGACTGAATCCACATATCAGTCGCCTGTCCAGAGGTACTATGTCTCATTCAACAAGACAAATACCTCAGATAAGTCGACCTATACTACCTTCCAGTCGAATGAATAACCGTAAAAGTCGACTGGACAGAGCAAATATGTATGGGTTCTAGTCAACCTGAGTTCGGAAGATAGAATTGCTTACATTAATTTATATATGCTTACTGTATGTAATTCTACTAATTATATTTTTGCTTATGGTGGAAAATTAAACTCTTCATGAGTTTGGTTTTCCACAAACTAATCTATTTTGGACCCAATGAAAAAGGTACCATATTCACATTGAATATTTTATAGGTACCTAAGAGAGATTGTTGGATACTTGAAAATGGATGCTCGAAGCACATGACTTGTCATGCCAACCTCCTATCTTCTATACAAGACATTGATGGAGGAACAGTCACATTTGGTGACAACAACAAAGAAAAGGTCATAGGAATTGGTATGGTCGGTAAGCACACTAACCTCTATATGGAAGATGTCTTATTAGTTAGTGGACTTAAGCATAACCTGTTAAGTATTAGCCAACTTTATGATAAGGGTTATAAAATCATGTTTGAAAAAGATGCATATTTAATTTATGATTCTGCCACGCAAAATATAATTTTTCAAGGATTTAGGAAAAATAACATTTATGAATTATGTTTAAAAGCATATGAGTTTTCGAATGATTTTTGCTTAGTAGCTTCTAATAATGATTCTTGGCTATGGCATAGACGTTTTGGCCATGTGAATATGAAAAATCTCTCTAAATTGTCTAAGTACAACCTAGCTAAAGGGCTACCAAGACTATCCTTTAAAAAGGATAAGTTATGTGATGCATGTCAACTAGGTAAACAAATTAAATCTACTTTTAAAACAAAAAAAGTAATTTTTACTAGTAGGCCACTCGAATTAATCCACATGGATTTATTTGGCCCTACCAGAGTTGCTTCTTTAAATAAAAGAATGTATGTATTTGTTTTAGTAGACGATTTTTCACGATTCACTTGGACTTTCTTTTTAAAACATAAGAATGATGCTTTTGGAGAATTTGCTCATTTTTGTAAACGAATTCAAAATTAAAAGTCTCTAAACCTAGTCACTATCAAAAGTGATCATGATGGAGAATTTGAAAATGAAACGTTTGCAGAATATTGCAACAAGAATGGTATAACTCATTCGTTTACATTTCCTAGAGCTTCACCACAAAATGGAGTGGTTGAAAGGAAAAATAGGACTTTGCAAGAATGTACACGTACCATACTTGTTGAATGTAATTTACCTAAGTATTTTTGGGCTGAAGCCATTGCTACAACTTGTTATGTTTTGAATAGAATTTTGATTAGGCCTAAGCTAAAGAAAACATGTTATAAGCTATTTTTTGATAGAATTCCTAATGTCTCTTACTTGAAAATATTTGGATGTAAGTGTTTTAATCTGAACACTAAGAATAATTTAGATAAGTTTGATCCTAGATCTAATGTGGGTATCTTTGTAGGATACTCAAATAGGAGTAAGGCATATAGAATCTTCAACAAGTCAACAATGACTATTGAAGAATCCATGCATATTGCATTTGATGAATCTCTGTCTTCATCGACTTTAATTGAAGATGATGAACCTGATTCATCAGCTTTAAATAAAGTAATTACATCTTTAGAGTAAACTAGCCTTGTGGATAAGTCGATCGATAAGGAAGTCAAGTCGACTGTTGTAAATAAGTCGACTGATGGACTGGTCAAGTCGATTGATCCTGTTATGATGTCTCCAACTTTACCAAAGTATTTTGTCGAAGTTAGAGATCATCCTCATGACTTAATAATTGGTGATATTTCACTTGGTATTCAGACGAGATCCCATGTTAACATGATATCTCACATAGCCTTCTTGTTGGATTTTGAGCCGAAGAATATACAAGAAGCGTGTGAGAACGAATTTTAGATGAATGACATGCAGATGAGTTAAACTAATTCATAAGGAATGATGTATGGGATTTAGTTCCACGACCTTCTGATCATACTATAATTGGTACCAAATGGGTATTCAAGAATAAGTTAGATGAATCATGACAAGTTGTTAGGAACAAAGCTAGACTAGTTGCTCAAGGATATAATCAAGAAGAAGGCTTAGATTTTGATGAAACATATGCTCATGTTGCTAGATTAGAATCAATTCGTATCTTATTATCTTTTGCTTGTTTTATGAATTTTACACTCTTTCAAATGGATGTTAAAAGTGCTTTCCTTAACGGTTTTATAAAGGAAGATGTTTATGTTAAACAACCACCAGGTTTTGAACATGAACAATTTCCAAATCACGTTTTTAAATTGAAAAAAGCTTTATATGGTCTTAAACAAGCACCTCATGCTTGGTATGATCGATTGAAGACTTTTCATTTAGAAACAGGTTTTGAAATAGGTAAAGTAGATGCTACTTTGTTTATTAGAAGAATTAAGAATGATATTTTAATCATACAGATATATGTTGATGACATAATTTTTTGTTCTCCTAATAGTAATCTATGTTAAGAGTTTGCTAACACCATGAAAAACGAGTTTGAGATGAGTCACATGGGTGAACTCAATTATTTCCTTGGACTACAAATTAAGCAGTCACATAATGATATATTTATTAATCAAGAAAAATATGCTAAGGAATTACTCAAACGGTTTAACATGAATAGCACGAGTAGTAAGACCACACATATGGCTACTACCACTACCCTTGACAAAGATGAATTAGGTAAGAGTGTCGATCAAAAACTCTCTCGAGGTATGATTGGCTCACTCTTATATATAACTGCTAGTAGACCGGACATTATGTTTAGTGTATATTTGTGTGCTAGATATCAGTCAAGTCCTAAAGAGTCTCACTTAAAAGCTATGAAACGTATTTTAAGACACCTTAAAGGCACGTCTGAATATGGTCTATTTTATCCACGCACCGATAACTTTCAACTTTTTTCTTATAGTGATGCAGATTTTGCCGGTAGTAAAACTAACAGCAAGAGCAATAGTGGGACATGTCACTATTTGGGACATTCACTAGTTTCTTGGTGCAGTAAGAAGCAAATTCAGTATCCCTATCTACTACAGAAGCTGAATATATCGATGTAAGTTTGGCTTGTGCCCAAATTTTGTGGATGAAACAAACCCTATTAGAATATGGTATTTCATTTGAAAAAACTTCAATAATGTGTGATAATACCAGTGCCATTAACTTATCTAAAAATCCGGTTCAACACTCACGTACGAAACATATTGATATTCGACATCATTTTTTATGTGATCATGTTTTAAAGGGAGACATTTCTTTAGACTTTATTTCTACTGATAAACAAGTAACTGACATCTTTACCAAACCTCTTAAGGAAGACACATTTATCACCTTAAGGAGAGAACTAGGGATTTGTAGTTTTCATGATGTTTCTTGAATTTTTTCTCTGGTAAGTTGACTTACAAGTATTTTTCAGTCGACAGCCAAGTATCCTTATTTTTCTAAGTTTTTGTCTGAGTTTTATGTTCTGGGCAGTCGACTGTGCAGAGTACCCAGTCGACTGACCTGTTGTATTAATGCTATGTTCAATTTTCTATTTTGCTCTCAACTAAGTCGACTGCCCCTTAATACCAGTCGACTGTCGCGAATCTGTTTTATTCAAATTCTAATTTTGGCGCACCTTTTGAGGCGACTTTTCACTTTCTACTGCTCACTTTGACCACTCTTAGCCATTGATTGCATTTCCTCTTGATCTCAGCCATCAACTTTTTCTACAAACCCTAAAAACTTACCTCTTTCTTTCACTTTTACTTTACCTTATCTCTCTCTGCCGAAATCGTCCAGTCGACTGCTGCTACTACTGTTGCTGTTGTTGCTGTCGATTTTAAGTCTTTGAAGCCCAAATACTTCTATTTTTGTGTGGTGCTTCAACTTCGCTTGAAGCTCTCTGCTTCTTTCTGAGTTTTTGTTGGTATATTTCCTTCCCCTTTCTTTGTTTGAGAGTTTTGTCTTTCATGGCTTCTAAGAGATCAAAAACCTCTCATGTAGAGGAGGGTTCATCTTCTAGGGACTATATCCAATTCCTTAGAAGTCCTGACCTTGTTGAAAAATGGTACATAATATGTTCCATTATGATTTTTCCGGGTCGGTTTGTAAATTTTTTCGATCTTGATAGGTTTAATCTCATGCCTTTGTTTCAACATTGTGGTCTTTATGAGTTTTTGTCATTAGAAAATCAACCCTACTACTACCCTCAACTCATCTATTTGTTTTATACAAATATGAAGGTTGTTCGATCGGATGATGGCAGTGAGATCTTCATCTATACTTCTGTCAAAAATAAGAAGATAAAACTCACCTCCAAAAGAATCAATCTTATTTTCGGTTTAGATGATGAAGGACTTGATTTAGGAGAAATTGAGATGGATGATGTCACCACTTTATAAAAATTTATTTACCGAATCATGGACCCCCTATATCCAATAGATCCATTACCCCTGTTGCAAAACTTGTTGCATGCATACTATCATACTATATCATTCCCAAAACAGGGAGTTATGATCAGTATTCCATGGAGTTGAAACAAGCCGTTTATGCAATATTTGGCAAAATTACTATAAATTAGGGTCGTGTCATCTTCTCTAGGCTTCATAAGGCTCATACTTCATTTCTTCCTTTTGGTGCCCTTCTTACTCAAGTCTTTTGTGCTTATGGCGTTGACCTCGATGCTGAGAAATATAGTAAAGCACTACGACTCTTTTGATCATGTAAGTTTAGCACGCATGAAGCTTCTCTCTGTTGGATCATGTAGGCAAGACAACAAACACTAGAGGGGGGGTGAATAGTATTTAATAAAAACTGCGGAAATTTTTCTCGGTGCAGTCGACTGAGTTATGAAACAGTCGGCTGATATGTTCAAAATAATTGAAAACAATAACTCTGTGCAGTCGACTGATGAATGAGACAGACGACTGAAAGCACAATGAAACTACAACTACAAACGGCACTGACCAGTCGACTGATAGTGCAAGGAGTCGACTGTCCAGAAGCTTTTTGCAGAACTTAAATAAACAAGAATGAATGCAAACACAAGACAATCAATCACAGAGTACACAAGATATATCCTGGTTCGGTCCTCCCGACCTACATCCAGTCCCCAAGCAACCCACTGTAGATTTCCACTATTCTTGAAAAAGATTACAAGAATACCCTACGGCGTTACGACAACAACCTTGTCTAACCCGTAGTCCTTTCTCTCAACCAGAGAAAGCCGACCCACTCTACTACCAAGAGTGAAACAACACCGACTCTACAACCTAGAGTCAAAAACACTCTCCAACCGAGAGCAAGAGAAAGAAATACTTTACAGTCAACCTATAGCCTTGTTGGTGTATGTGTTGATGCACGTGGCTAATAAACAAGGTCGACTTCTATACTCAGTCCAGAGCGAATTCGTTGCTATACTGGACTGAGTGTAGAGAACCAGAGAGTATGATCTTGAAAGCTTTATTTCTCAAAAAATCACTTAGAACTTTTTCACAAGAATGCTCGGATTTTCAAAAGGAAATTCTCATAATATTTTCAGTGAGATCTGAACTCTATTTTAAAGAGTTTTGATCTCCTGAACGTTGGGAGACAGTTACTCAACTGTCAACCAACGGATCCAAGCTTTTGAGTTTGAAAAAATTTGATTTTGAAAAACAGAAAACGGTCAAAAGCTCTCGAACAGTCGACTGGGTTGCCATATGAGTCGACTGATCAGAGTTTGAATAATTTTAAACAGTTTTGTACTATCAGTCGACTGGCAGAAGCTTAAGTCGACTAGTACTCAAGAGTTAAAATTCTTCAAACTGTTTTGACTCTTTTGGGGGTTTTTAAGAGACACACATTATGAAATTTTGAGTGTGTGTGTGTGACAAGGCTTTACATCAGACTAAGACTCAACAGAAAGTAAGATACATTTGTTTTTACAAGACATTATAGTTTGACACAATTGAGCTAAGGTCTTGAGTCTTGAGTCTTGTCTTGAGTGAAATCTTGGATCTTGTCTGATTGAAGTCTTCATCTGTATCCTTTTGAGCTTGTGCATTTGTTCAGCTAGAATTGTCTTTGGTATGTACACTGCAATGTTAGCTGTATAACATAGACACATGTTGCACTGTGTTGTGATCATCAAAATCAAGAATCAACATTCTCCCCCTTTTTGATGATGACAACACAATAGCTGATAATAACAGATAATATACAAGCATAGTGAAGACATGCTCCCCCTTATAAAAACACAAAATGCATTGTCTAAAAAAAATAACATGTATCAGTCGACTTATATAGTATAGCGGCGACTGACCAGAAAACCATACTTTAGAAAAATCATAACACAAAGAGTAGCATCAGTCGACTGAGATGCCTGGTGGGCAGTCGACTGACCAGAGAGTTAGTCCAATACCCAGTCATAATATAACACAGATAATAAGTAATAAAAATCAATATAACCATAACACAGATATATCTCTCCCCCTTTGGAATCATCAAAAAGCACAAAGTAACAAGCTTTTGCATGAAAAAAGAAACTTAAGATAAAGTCTTATACAAACAGAAATGCATTAAGAAAGAAAAGTACATAATAAAATAAAAAAAATCTTCAATCTTCTTCATCGGAGTCTTCATCGTCATCTTGAGAAGGAGGATGAAATTGAGAGTTGAAGAGATGAGTGAGATTGTCTATCTTAGAATCAATGTTGTCTAGTTTGGAATCGAGGTTAGAAAGTTGGGTATCTACAGTGACTGAATGCTTCATTAGATAGGAAACACAGTCATATAGGGTACGAGGATCTTCATAGTGAGCTTGAAGAATAGGTGGATCATCAGATGTAGAAGGTTGAGAGGGTCTGGGTCTAGAAGTAGAACCTAAAGGAGCTTGGGAGAGTGGAGGAGACCTGGGGGGTGATCGAGTAGGAGCATCAAGGAGTTTCATACGTGCCAAACTAGCACGATCGAAACACTCATAACGAGTAACAACATTTGTCTCCGAATCGAGATCAACACCAAAAGCTATAAAGACTCTAGTAAGAAAACCTCCAAAAGGTAGAAAGTGAGTGTGGTCTTGATTAAGTTTAGAAAAGATAACTTCACCCCAATTAATAGCAATTTTACCAAAAATTGCATAAATAGCTTTTTGTAATTCTATAGAATATTGGTCATAACTACCCTTTTTAGGAAGGATTTTATAGGCTAATATTCTACCTACAAGCTTAGCAATTGGTTTGATATTTTTGCTTGTCATTGGAGGGCCATGATTAGGTAAGAAAATTTTAGATAATACAGAAGCATCATCTAAAAGAATTTCATCAAGAGGGAATCCTCCATCATCAATACCTAATATTTGATTAATCCTAGTCGGTGTGAGTGTCATTTTAATATTCTTCACAGACGACCGGATTAAGACATCCCCATCTGGTTTTTGCACTACTCTCATATTTGTGTAAAATAAATAGATGAGTTGGGGATAGTAATTAGGTTGGTTTGATAATGAGAGAAAATTATAGAGACTACTATTTTGGAATAAAGGGATGAGATTGAAACGGTCTAGGATATCAAAATTTACAAATCTTCCAGGGAAGATTGTAATGGTACAAAAAAGATACCAACGATCAATAAGATCGGGACTCAAGAGATATTGAGTGTAGTCTTGGGAAGAAGAACTACCCTCATGAGATCGTTTAGATCGTTTGGGTGCCATGAAAAGAGAAGAGAAAGGATTTTACCTAAAAAAAGAGAGATTTGATCAGGGGCAAGCACGAGCAGCACTGAGAGAGTAGATCACCTTCTTCTCCACAAGCTAGGGTTTTGAAATTGGGGGTAAAAAACTTGAGATCGGTAAGAGAAGAAAACGGCTGGTAAAGAGGGTTTTAACTGCGAATAAACGGCTGAGATCAAAGGAAAAAGAAATCGACGGTAGAGATTAGAGATCACGGGTGAAAAGATAGGTGAATTCCATCTCAAAAGACGCGATGAATAGTCGCTGAAGTCGATTGAGCTCGCGACAGTCGACTGGTAGGGAGATCAGTCGACTGAGTCGAGAAGAAAATAAGCATTTTATGTTGACTAATCAGTCGACTGGTATAGGAACCAGGCGACTGGTCAGATACAAAAATTGATTTGTTTAAAAACCAGTATAGTCGACTTATTCAAGAGTACAATTTTCAGCAAATATCAATAAAATCACAAATTCCAAGTTCTCTTCTTAAATTAATGAAAGTATCTTCTTTAAGAGGTTTGGTAAATATATCTGCTACTTGTTTATCAGTAGAGATAAAGTCTAAAGATATATCTCCTTTTAAAACATGATCACGTAGAAAATGATGTCGAATATCAATATGTTTCGTACGTGAATGTTGAATCGGATTTTTGGATAAATTAATTGCACTGGTATTATCACACATAATTGAGGGTTTCTCAAATGAAATACCATAATCTAATAAGGTTTGTTTCATCCATAAAATTTGTGCACATGCCAAACTTGCAGCGATATACTCAGCTTCTGTAGTTGATAGGGATACGGAGTTTTGCTTTTTACTGCACCAAGATACTAGGGAATGTCCCAAAAAGTGACATGTACCACTAGTACTCTTGCGATCAGTTTTACTTCCAGCAAAATCGGCATCGCTATATGACAAAAGTTGAAAATTATCGGTGCGTGGATAAAATAAACCATATTCAGATGTGCCTTTAATATATCTTAAAATTCGTTTCACTGCTTTTAAATGAGACTCTTTAGGACTAGATTGATATCTAGCACATAAACATACACTGAACATAATATCTGGTCTACTTGCAGTAATATATAAGAGTGAACCAATCATACCTCGATAGAGTTTTTGATCAACACTCTTACCTAATAAATCTTTGTCAAGAGTAGTAGTAGTAGCCATAGGTGTGGATTTACTACTAGTACTATCCATGTTAAAACGTTTGAGTAGTTCCTTTGCATATTTGCCTTGATTGATAAATATGCCATTTGAGGACTGTTTAATTTGCAGTCCCAGGAAATAATTGAGTTCACCCATGTGACTCATCTCAAATTCATTTTTCATGGTATTAGAAAATTCTTGACATAGATTATTATTTGTAGAACCAAAAATTATATCATCAACATATATTTGTATGATTAAGATATCATTCTTAACTCTTTTGATAAACAAAGTAGTGTCTACTTTACCTATTTCAAATTCTGTTTCTAAAAAAAAAGTTTTCAGACGATCATACCAAGCACGAGGTGCTTGTTTAAGACCGTATAAAGCCTTTTTCAATTTATAAACATGATCTGGAAATTGTTCATGTTCAAAACCTGGTGGTTGTTTAACATAAACATTTTCCTTAATAAACCCATTAAGAAAAGCACTTTTCACATCCATTTGATAGAGTATAAAATTCATAAAACAAGCAAAAAATAATAAAATACGAATAGATTCTAGTCGAGCAACAGGAGCATATGTTTCATCAAAATCTATACCTTCTTCTTGATTATATCCTTGAGCAACTAATCTAGCCTTGTTCCTTACAACTTGTCCTGATTCATCTAACTTATTTTTGAATACCCATTTGGTACCAATGATAGTCTGATCAGGAGGTCTAGGAACTAAATCCCATACATCATTCCTTATAAATTGGTTTAGTTCATCTTGCATGGCATTCATCCAATATTCATTCTCACAAGCTTCTTGTATATTTTTCGGTTCAAAATCCGACAAGAATGCTGTATGAGAGATCATATTCACATGTGAACGTGTCTGAATACCATGGGAGATGTCACCAATTATTAAGTCATGGGGATGATCTTTAACTTCAACAAATGACTTTGGTAAAGTTGAAGATATCACAATCGGATCAGTCGACTTGACTTGTTCTTCAGTCGACTGCTTTACGTCAGTCGACTTATCAGACAGATTAGTTTGCTCTAAGGATTTAATCACATTATCTATAGGTGATAAATCAGTTTCATCATCTTTATTTAAGGTTGATGAAGGTAAGGATTCATCGAATGTTACATGCATTGATTCTTCAATAGTCATTGTAGACTTATTGAAAATTCTATATGCTTTACTCCTATTTGAGTATCCTAAAAAGATACCCTCATTAGATCTAGGATCAAATTTGTCTAAATTATCTTTTGTGTTTAGAATAAAACACTTACAACCAAATGTCTTAAAGTAAGAGACTTTAGAAATTTTATTTAAAAATAACTCATAACAAGTCTTCTTTAGTTTAGATCTTAGAAGAATTCTATTTAAAACATAACAAGTTGTAGCAACAGCTTCAGCCCAAAAATGCTTTGGTAGATTGCTTTCAACAAGCATAGTACGTGCGCATTCTTGCAAAGTCCTATTTTCCCTTTCAACCACTCCATTTTGTGGTGAAGCTCTAGGAAATGCAAATGAATGTGTTATACCATTCTTATTGCAATATTCTGTAAATGTTTCATTTTCAAATTCTCCACCATGATCACTTCTAATAGTGACTATGGTTAGAGATCTTTGATTTTGGACACGTTTACAAAAATGTGCAAATTCTTCAAAAGCATCATTTTTATGTTTTAAAAAGAATGTCCAAGTGAATCTTGAAAAATCATCTACTAAAACAAACACATATCTACTTTTATTTAAAGAAGCAACTCTAGTAGGGCCAAATAAATCCATATGAATTAATTCGAGCGGCCTACTAGTAGAAATTACTTCTTTTGTTTTAAAAGTGGATTTGATTTGTTTTCCTAGTTGACATGCATCACATAACTTATCCTTTTTAAAGGATAGTTTTGACAGTCCTTTAACTAGGTTATATTTAGATAATTTTGAGAGATTTTTCATGTTCACATGTCCAAATCTTCTATGCCATAACCAAGATTTATTGTTAGAGGCTATTAAACACAAGTCATTTGAAAAATCAATTGCATTCAAACACAATTCATAAATATTATTTTTACGAAAACCTTGAAAAATAACATTTTGCATAGTAGAATCATAAATCAAGCATGCATCTTTCTCAAAAACTATTTTATATCCTTTATCACATAATTGACTAATGCTTAAAAGATTATGCTTTAAACCACTAACCAATAACACATTTTCTATAGTAGGGTTAGAAGTTTTACCGACCATGCCAATGCCTATGACTTTGCCTTTGTTGTTATCTCCAAAGGTGACGGTTCCTCCATCTATGCTTTGAATGGTGGATAGTAGGTTGGCATGTCCTGTCATGTGTTTTGAACATCCGCTGTCTAATATCCAGCGTTCTTTCTTGGGTACCTATAAAAAATTTAAGGTAAATATGGTACCCTTTTTATTGGGTCCAAAACGCATTAGTTTGGGGGAAACCAAACCCATGAAGAGTTTGATCTTCCTCCATAAGCAGGAATATAATAAGTAGAATTACACACATTTAACATATATGAGTTAATATAAGCAATTCTATCATTCTGATTTAGATTGACTGGAACCCATACTAACTTGTTCTGTCCAGTCGACTTAACAGTGTCCTTCAGTCGACTGTTGGTGTACATCAGTCGACTGGTAGATACACTAGGTCGACTTATAAGAGGTTTTGATCTCATCGAATAAGATCCACTTTCTCTGGACAGACGACTGGTTGTATGGTTCAGTCGACTTAACCGAACGTTAGTTTTGCTTTTATCACTAAAATTAACAACCTTAGGCTTTGCAAAGAAATCATACAACTTGTGTGTAACACTAGAAATAGATGCTGATTTATTTTTACTAGTGTTTAGAACAGGAGATTATTTTACAGACGATTTTTTAAAACCAAGTCCAAATTTTTGACTAGATGTAACTTGATGATGAAGCATATCATTTAAATTCTCTTTGCCTTTGTTAAACTTAGATACGTTCTTTGAAATCTCTTCATAATTCTTTTTGAGAGTTTCAAGATCAGTATCTAAACTTGCAATGCGAGAATTTAAGGATTTTACTTCCTTATCAAGGTTAAGATTTTCTTGATTAAGTGTTTGATTCACTTTCTCAAGATTCTTAACTCTAATTTTTTCTTTCTTTAACTCATGGAATATTTCATTAAAAGCATCAAGAAGATCTTCGGAATCATAATCATTACTTACATGTTCTTGTGCAGCCATGAAACATACATTTGCCACTTCGTTATTTTCATCCGTTTCTTCTTCGGAAGATGAATCACTATCATCCCATGTAGCTTGATAAGCCTTCTTGTTCTTGGCAAATTTGTTCTTTGAATATTTGTCCTTCTTGAAGTTGGATGATTTTCCCTTGTTCTTTGCATTTTCTAAGGGACAATCCTTCTTCATGTGACCTATTTTATTGCACCTGAAACATGTAGGAGGGTCATTAGAATCTCTAATTTTAGAATTAAACTTACCCTTCTTTAAGAACTTCTTGAATCTCCGAGTGAACATTGCTATCTCTTCTTCATCTTCTTCCTCATCTTCTGAGTCTGTCATGGCTTTAAAAGCCAATGATTTCTTCTTTACTTGGTGTGATTCTGTATCCTTCTTTCGATCTTCAAGTTGGACCTCATATGCCATGAGATTGCCAACAAGATTCTCGAGAGAAAGTGTTGACAAGTCATTCGCTTCCTCTATTGCTGTGGTCTTCTTCTCCCATTCTGGAGTGAGTGCACGCAAGACTTTTCTAACCATCTCTGCTTGAGTGTAAATCTTTCCAAGTGCCACAAGAGAGTTTGTGATGTCTGTGAATCTGGTAATCATCTCAGACACAGTCTCATTTTCCTTCATTCTGAACATCTCAAACCTGTGGACAAGAACAGAAATTTTAGACTCTTTTACTTTATTCGTTCCTTCATGTGTTACCTCGAGTGTATGCCAAATTTGATGTGCGGTTGTAGCATTTGATACACGGTTGAATTCTTCCTTTGTAAGTGCACAAAATAAGGCATTCATTGCTTTGGCATTGTTCATAGTCTGATTCTTTCGATCATCATTCCATTGTGCATATGGAATGGTAGGAGCAGTGTATTCCGTCTCTGTCATTTGTCATATCTCGTAGTTGATTGATTGGAGATAGATTCGCATTCGGCACTTCCAATAATTGTAGTTCGTTCCATCAAATAGTGGTGGCCGTTGTGTAGATTGGCCTTCATGGTACTGATTTGTATTTGAAGTAGTTGCCATAGCCTGTAACCTTGCTCTGATACCAAGTGTTGGATCCTGTAGGCAAGACAACAAACACTAGAGGGGGGGTGAATAGTGTTTAATAAAAACTGCGGAAATTTTTCTCGGTGCAGTCGACTAAGTTATGAAACAGTCGACTGATATGTTCAAAATAATTGAAAACAATAACTCTGTGCAGTCGACTGATGAATGAGACAGACGACTGAAAGCACAATGAAACTACAACTACAAACGGCACTGACCAGTCGACTGATAGTGCAAGGAGTCGACTGTCCAGAAGCTTTTTGCAGAACTTAAATAAACAAGAATGAATGCAAACACAAGACAATCAATCACAGAGTACACAAGATATATCCTGGTTCGGTCCTCCCGACCTACATCCAGTCCCCAAGCAACCCACTGTAAATTTCCACTATTCTTGAAAAAGATTACAAGAATACCCTACGGCGTTACGACAACAACCTTGTCTAACCCGTAGTCCTTTCTCTCAACCAGAGAAAGCCGACCCACTCTACTACCAAGAGTGAAACAACACCGACTCTACAACCTAGAGTCAAAAACACTCTCCAACCGAGAGCAAGAGAAAGAAATACTTTACAGTCAACCTATAGCCTTGTTGGTGTATGTGTTGATGCACGTGGCTAATAAATAAGGTCGACTTCTATACTCAGTCTAGAGCGAATTCGTTGCTATACTGGACTGAGTGTAGAGAACCAGAGAGTATGATCTTGAAAGCTTTATTTCTCAAAAAATCACTTAGAACTTTTTCACAAGAATGCTCGGATTTTCAAAAGGAAATTCTCATAATACTTTCAGTGAGATCTGAACTCTATTTTAAAGAGTTTTGATCTCCTGAACGTTGGGAGACAGTTACTCAACTGTCAACCAACGGATCCAAGCTTTTGAGTTTGAAAAAATTCGATTTTGAAAAACAGAAAACGGTCAAAAGCTCTCGAACAGTCGACTGGGTTGCCATATGAGTCGACTGATCAGAGTTTGAATAATTTTAAACAGTTTTGTACTATCAGTCGACTGGCAGAAGCTTAAGTCAACTGGTACTCAAGAGTTAAAATTCTTCAAACTGTTTTGACTCTTTTTGGGGTTTTTAAGAGACACACATTATGAAATTTTGAGTGTGCGTGTGTGACAAGGCTTTACATCAGACTAAGACTCAACAGAAAGTAAGATACATTTGTTTTTACAAGACATTATAGTTTGACACAATTGAGCTAAGGTCTTGAGTCTTGAGTCTTGTCTTGAGTGAAATCTTGGATCTTGTCTGATTGAAGTCTTCATCTGTATCCTTTTGAGCTTGTGCATTTGTTCAGCTAGAATTGTCTTTGGTATGTACACTGCAATGTTAGCTGTATAACATAGACACATGTTGCACTGTGTTGTGATCATCAAAATCAAGAATCAACACTCTCTTCTCCACCTAGGTCTCCTTCTAGGACTTCCCCTCCTGTCCCTTTAGCTACTTCAGCCTGTCTGTCTTCTGCTTCTAGTTTATCTCGTCCTCGTGCTGATTTTGATGATCCAAGAAGTCTTTACACTTTTGTTAATTATATTATGGATATCAAGATGCTCTTGAAGCAAGTCTTTCGCATCTTACCCACCTGTTCACCACTCAGTTTCCTCATCCCTCTCATGGTGGCCAAGATGAAGATGATGAAGACTGATGAGTTACTGTTTTTATATTTTTTTCTATGTATTTCCTACTTATTGTTGCATTTTCTATTTGTTATGTAACCGTTTGAACTAAGAATATTCCCTTTCTATAAATTTGTCTTTGTTTGTCTTTTTGCTATGTTTTTTTTTTGTTTATTTTTTCCTCCATTTTTTTGTTGATGACAAAGGGGGAGAAATATAACTTTGTGTTGCTTTGTGTTATTTTGTGCATGTTTTGTGATGCATATCTTTGTGTATATCTTTGTGCATGATTTTGTGCATGTTTTCACACCTATGCATGTTGTACATTTGATAGGGGGAGCATGTGAGCATTTGTAATATTTATTTCCATTATTGTAAGCTATTATGTTGTCATCATCAAAAAGGGGGAGAATGTTAATTCTTGATTTTGATGATTACAACACAATGTAAAGTTGTTGTGCTATCTCTCATATATTGCAGGTTGTATCAAAGTTTATCATGTATGATACACAAAGGACTCAAAGCAAACTGACCAAGCAAGTTGTTCTAAAGCTGAAGAATGATCAAGCAAAGCTTCATACAAGGACAATGGCTAAAGCTTCTCTCAAAGACTAAAGACTCAAGTCAAGACCAAAGCTTCAATGTCTTATATTTTGTGTCTTGTAAAAACAAATGTAATCTTCTTTTGTTGAGTCTTAGATTGATGTAAAAGCCTTGTCACACACACACACTCACATATAATTTTATAACTGTGTGGTTTTCAAAAAT
This sequence comes from Hemerocallis citrina, assembly GCA_017893485.1. Taxonomy (NCBI): domain Eukaryota; kingdom Viridiplantae; phylum Streptophyta; class Magnoliopsida; order Asparagales; family Asphodelaceae; genus Hemerocallis; species Hemerocallis citrina. The sequence continues at coordinate 170,495,694 of CM030365.1, forward strand.
AAAGGTCAAAACAGTTTGAACTAGGTCAGCTGTTGAGTACCAGTCGATTGCCATTAAGGACCACTCGACTGTACCTGTACAAAACTGTCTGAGCTTCTTCAAACTCTGGCCAGTCGACTCATAACGGCAACCCAGTCGACTGTTCAAGTTGTTTTGACAGATTTCTGATTTCAAATTTTGATTTTTTGATTTCAAAAAGATATATCCGTTTGTAAACAGTTGTAAGAACTGTTTTTACAACTTCCAGGGATTCTACTCTATAAATAGAGGCTTAGAATCACCATGGAAAGGTTCCCCAAGCCTTTAGAGAAAAAGTTTTAAGTGTTCTTATTTTCAAAGAAAAAAAGTTTTTTTTTAAACACTCTAATTCTTAAGACTTGGTTCTCTGAGTTCAATCCAACATAACATTGAATTCGTTTTGGATTGAATTCAGAAGTTGACCGAATAGCCACATACAAAATCACAATCACAATAAGGCTATAGGTTGATTGTAAATAATTTTATTGTTTTATTTTCCTCTCGGTTGGAGAGTAGGACTTTAGGGTGTCGAGTCAGGTTTTCACTCTTGGTGGAAGAGTGGGTTGCTCTCTCTAGTGGTGAGAGAGGACTACGGGTTGGACCAGGTTGTTGTTTAACGCCGTACAGTATTCTTGTACATTTTTCAAGAATAGTGGAAAATCTCAAGTGGGTTGCTTGGAGACTAGATGTAGGTCGGGAGTACCGAACTAGGATACATCGTGTGTTCTCTGTGGTTGGAATTTCTGTGGTTGTATCTCTTGAACCTTTTATTACTTGCATTTCAATTCTCTCAAAACCGTTCTGGTAAGTCGACTGTATTCCCATCCTAAGTCGACTGATCAGACTGATATTACTATCTTCTCAGAAAATCTTCTGGCAAGTCGACTGCCTCTTTGTATTAAGTCGACTTATCAGACTAGTATCAAAATACTCTTCTACTCTGACGCCTCAGTCAACTGAACTTTTTTTTACAATCGACTGAACAGAAGATATTTTTTTATTCCGCAATTAATTTTTATAAAACACTAAGCCCGGCTTGTTATTCTTTTATAATTAATTATGAACATGTAGTTGGTACGACTAGTGGAACGGTGTAATCAAGCCAGTTAATTAAGAATCAAGAAAAATATCAATGGCGGTAATCATGGGAATCAGATGTGAAACGGGTACATGTATCGAGAGTAGTTATCATGGAATTATCAAGAGGCATAAAATGCATTATATGAGAAAATCTATATCTATGCAAGTTATTATTAGAAGAACAATAATACATTCAGTTCATTAAATATGAAAATAACGGGTTTATATACAAAAACGTAGAGATGAATTTTTAGACAACTTGACATATCTGCATTCAAATTCACTTTCCCGTTGTTATAGAAAAGCAAATCCAATTCCGTCAGAGATTCTAGAAAGTAGACTCTTTTCCGGTTCCAATACATATTCACACGATACATTCTAGAGACAGTAGCTATGCGTACAAATTCATTCTTCCCTGGTTTCGATGTTTTGCGCGTATTCTAGAAATTCAAAGTTACAATACTAAAATTGCGATATCTCACAATCTATACATCAGATTGAGAAACCGTAAGATATTCTGGATGTCTAGACTCAAAGGGCTACAATTTTCATATAGAAATTTTTTCGGTCCAGTATCGGGAACATGGTCAAATTCTCAGTACAAGAGACCGGTTAGTGGTCCTGTGCAGGTTCAGAAATTTACGATATGACAGTACTAAAATCGCGATATCTCACAATCTATACATCGGATTGAGAAACTGTAAGATGTTCTGAATATGTAGACTCGAAGGGCTACGATTTTTATGTAGAAAGTTCTTCGATCCAGTATAGGGAACATGGTCAAATTCTCAGTACAAGAGACCGGTTAGTGGTCCCGTGTAGGTTCAGAAATTTACGATATGACAGTACTAAAATTGCGGTGTCTCACAATCTATACATCGGATTGAGAAACCGTAAGATGTTTTAGATTCGGAACTTGATGAGCTACGATTTTCACGTAGAAAATCTTCAATCCAGTATCGGGAACATGGTTGAATTCTTAGTGCAAGGTCAAGAAATGTTGAGATAGCAAAGTTGAATATTTGATATTCGATAAGACGATTCGAAATGTGTTAACAGTTCACTCTTGAGTTGATATAGCATGGAACAAGTGACTAGAAAGGAATTTGATAATAAAATATGATGATAACTAGACTACTTGCCATGAGTTCAAAGAAAATACTTGTACGAGAACAAAAAGAGTGTACAAGATACTTGCCTTATAACGTGATGATTACGGTGGTGGTGTTAACCACGGAAATAAGAAGCGACATCGACAATGAACGGCGGCACAACGGCGGCAAGAATGGCAGCAAAACGACATCGAGTGAGCAACGGTAGCAACGGTGAGCGACGGCGATGAGTGACAATAACAACGAGGAGATCGCAAGGTGTCGGGTTGTTTGGGATTGAGTTCAGGTTGTTTTTTCGGGTTCACGGGGCCTTAGAAGCGGAGTCATCGGGTCAAAGGTGGAGGATAAAGTGGAGCTCGGGTGTTGGCTTGTGTTCTCGGGTTTGAAGAAGGCAGAGGAAAAATGGAGGAAAAATGAAGAATGAGACGTAGAGATGAGGGTGAGGTGTAATATGTGCATGTATATATATAAGAAAGAGAAAAAGAGATGGAAGCTAGGTGTGCTGCAGGTGTGTGTATAAAATAAGGAGGGGGTGAATGCATGCATGTATGCATGTGTATTATTATAAAAAGAAAGGGAAAAAGACAGAATGCATGCATGGTGTGAAGAATGCATGCAAGGTGTGAATGCATGTGTATTAGTGTTGTGTTAGGTGTGGAAAAATGAGAGGGTTAGGTTAGAAAATAAGAACAAGGAGGAGAAATCATGAGGGAGTTAGGCGTAGAATGAGAAAAATGAGATGGAGTGATTGGCCGTATGTGAGTGATTTGCGGGAGTGGGTTAGGCAGATGTGAGAAATATTGATTTGGGATAATTGGGGTTAGAATTTGTATTTAAACCCCCATCGAAAAATCACAAAATTATGGAATTGACCAGAAAAATATTCTGGCTCTAGGTAAAGAGTCCAAAGAGAAAAATAAAATTGATCTGAATTGAAGTACAAAAATTCACGTAATAAAATACGTACAACTGAAACAGGGAGTTACACTCATCAAAGGAATCAAGTAACATAGCAATTCTTTCAAAAGCTCTATATGAATTCACAATAGATTTTAATCTCATCAAATATTTCTTACTCAACATAAGTGTTTGTTTACAACAAGAGAATTTCATAACTTGTCACATATTTTTCTCTTCTTTCCAAAATAAGAGTCATATACTCAATTAATAATTTTGGAGTCATATACGCAATGAAAATATTTGTGGTAGATATTTTCTTATAGATGGGGACAGCAAGAAACAACTTTCATTGCAGATATTCTATTGTAGCTAATATTCGCAAGAGATAATTAAAATTCCGTTGCAAATGTGTGCATTAACCAGGAGAGATTTCACAACAACTCAACTACAAGGGAATGATAAAAACTCTCTTACGAATGTGCATTAACTATGGAATTTCACTCTTTTACAAGGAAAATTTCTGTTGCAATTGTGGCATTTTCTACTAATATAAGAAATCCCAAAATATATTAAAACTCAAAAAAAATCAAAAGATGGCCTTCGGGTTTCGAACCCATGACCAGCCGAGGCAAACAGCAAGCGCCTAAAGCCCATCACCCTAGCCACTAAGTCCATATGGACTTATTGTCATAAACCACAACGAAAATCCCCTTATAATCAAATACGAGGTTCGGATTTATTTTAAATGGGACAAAAATAAAAATTTGTCCAACAAGTTTTGAACCCAAGATCTCTTACAAGCATAGTAGTGCTCTGTGGTGCACTGGCTAACTAGTAAGTCCAAGTGTGATTACTGATTAGGAATCACGCTATTGTACTTTTGTTCACAATGTTCTGAAATTAGCTATTTTCCACAAAACTCGACATATGATCGATCTAATCTTTTTAGTGAACTATAATTTTCTTAATCATACTGATTTTTCCTTGAAAACAAAAGTTCACGAATTTCCAAACTTTTGTTCTAAACATTGTATTTTATAGTTCAAATTGTCTCCTTCTCTTGAATGAACAAAAGTTTCATTTCTTCAAAATAGCATAATGTATCTCTTGCAAATAATTTTAAAAATGATTCTATGTATATCAATTCAATTTCACCCAAAAATTCATTTTTATCAAAAGTGGAAATCTCAACAAGTGATCTATCCATTATATATTTCTACATTTGTGAATTAACATGCATATATGGCCATAACTCATTATCTCTTTTTTGTATTTTTAATTAACATGTTACTAACAAAATCTTACTACTATTCATAGTACAAACAATGGCATGGATTTGTTCCCTTTCTTTTTCTCATTTTCAAGCAACATGATGACTATAACAAAATCTCTATAATTCATAAATAGCATGGATTTGTTCTTTTATTATCACATCAACTTTATCTTTACTACTCATGTAATATATTAGCATACATGTCTTATAAAAACACAAGATTACTCATATCACATTAAATTGGTCTATATTACTAACATCATCTTCTAGCATGCTCAAACTAAGAATTAGAAAATATAGAGACCACCCACCTCTTATGAAGAATGAATAAACAAGATGGAGAGATCCCACTTCTAGCTCCAACAAGCACTCCTAGTCCTTCTCCTCCTAGCAAAAGCTTTCCAATGGACAAGAACACTCTTTCTCTCTTTCTTTTTTCCTCTATTTGATTTTGTTATTTTAGGTGTGAAATGAGAAACTAAGGTGTATTTATAGGACAAAGGGAGGGTTTAAATTGCATATTCCTCTACCTAATAAATTACTCAACTTAATTCTCCAACTCTTCACTATCCTAACTCCCATAACCCTTAACTCTTCACTACTCCACCACTTCAAAACTCAACCCCCAACCCTTCATGCTCAAAACTGGCCAACCCCCCTAGCCCCTTCACATTCACACGTGCACGTGTTGTCCACTAGTGCACACACATGCACAATATTTAATACAATTCCTATAGTTCTAAAATGTGTATTAAAAGTTATTACATGTCATGTCTGAGTCCATGCACAACTTAAAATAGGATTTAATTAATGGGCATGTCTCATGGGCTTTCTTTTTAATTAATTAAATTAATTAGGCTAGTGGGCTAGGATCTAATTTAGGTCCATGAGTTAAAGAAAGACTAAATAAAAATAAAAAAACTCATGCATGCTAAAATAGTAAATGAGAGTAAGAAAATAAGGATGAAAAAATCAACACGTGCATCATACGTGCAAAATTGAAAAATGCATTTTTAATTAAAATAAAAATACGGGGTGTTACTGAAAGAATGAGAGAGAAAGAGCTTCTTTGTTGAGGAAGTTGTAGTAGGCATAGTTGAGAGGTAGATCGACACAATTTGATACAATCGAAGTCGGAGTAGACATAGTTGAGAGTTGAGAGAGCTTCTTTGATTGATTGAGTAGTAGTAGTATAGAGAGTAAGAGAGTAAGGTGTGAAAAATTTTAGATTAAATTTACGGGGTATTTATAGGGAAAAAGCCTTAATTAAAATTAATTTTAAAAAACCAGTTTGGTTTCTGCTGGAACGTTCGACCCGCGCGGGTTGAATGGTCGACCCGTTCGGGTCCAACGGTTCGACAACCCGCGGGCTGGTGGGCAGGTCGCAGGTGGGTTTGGCTCGGTCAACAGGTTTGCATGTCGGGTCGAATTCGCATTTTTTAAACCCGAGTCAACCTGGTAAAGGTTTCGGGTTGGACCCAAACCCGAACCGGGTCGAAGCGGGCCGGGTCGAGCTGGGCGGGTCACGGGTGGACCCAACCCGGATGCCATCCCTAGATGGGTTGCAACTAAAAAGACACAACCTAAAATTCAACATCACAACTAAAGTCTTCCTCATTCTTCTATTTGAACTACAATTTCAACTATAACAACATAATTGTAAGTGTTGTTAGAGGCAAAAGCAATTGCACTGCAAGTGCATTGTATTTCATATAGTTCTTCTGAACATAATAGCAAATACACATAATCCACGATAGGGGTGGTATACCGTACAGTACCATTATTGCTAGGGTTGGCATTCGGGTCGAACGGGCTGGGCCGGGCCGAACCCGCCCGGGTTGGACGTTGACTTGGGCGGGCTCGGGCCGGTTTGGTAACTTAACCGGGCCCGACCGAAAGGTGTTTAGGTCGACCCGGCCAACCCGTGAACCCTTTCGGGTCCAACCCGGATCGGGTCGACCCGCGGGTTGGCCCGTTTAGATAGATAAGTTTTTTTTAATAATATTTTTAACTTAAAATAATAATAATAATAATAATAATAATAATAAATATTAAAAATCGTAATAATAATAATAATAAGATTGAAAGAGTGAAATTGGCAAAAAATATTGAAATATTATTCATATGAATTTAAGTTATACAATTTTCACAATTTCTAATGAAATGAAGAATTCAATTCACAAATATATTTTATACACTAACATATTTCTTATATACAATTTTAATTGACTTCAATTTTTCTAATTTAACATAACAAGCAAAGATATAATATAATTTCTAATGTGTCGGTCGAGTTGCTATTACAAGCAAAGCTATTGTTGTAGTTCTTCCGGCGAGTTGCTCCCACTTGTGGATGTTGATAGTGCTTTTCCTTGTATCCTATCTTCAGCCTTCAGCCAGTCTTCTGTGCAAACGAGCATTTCTAACGTGTCGGGCTTCAAGCGATTCCTGTAATCAGTTAGAACTCTGCCACTTGAAGAAAATGCAGTTTCAGAATCAACTGTAGAGACAGAGGAGTTAGTAAATCTTTAGCCATAATTGACAGAATACTAAAAGTGTGTTCATGGTCTTTCCACCATTGTAAAATATCTAGTGGAGAAGAAGAAGGCTCAGAATCTTGTTGGTTATACCAATTTAATTCATTTGGTTGATTAGTCCTAGGTTTTTTTGATTGAATTTTTGCAAGTAAATTAAATGTTCTATCATTAAATATACTCTTACCCTTACCTTTAGAAGTAGCAGAAGAAGAACTAACTATAGAAGTTGTACTACTAGAAGCAAAACATCTATCATAATAATCATACAAGTTATTTAATGTAGATTCAAACTGAACTAAAAAAGTAGCTCAATCAATTACTATTTCTACATTTTTCCCAAGTAATACAAAAAACATTTCAACCAAACTCTTCGTACCTTATAATTTGATCCGAGGATTCATAACGATAGCAACACAAATCAACATAGAAGGAGGAAAATAATACTTTAAAAAAAAATTGTATGCAGGTTTTACAATCTCACCAACATGAGGATCATTTAACATTTCGTTAATTGTTTGCATCATGCTAACTAATGAAATAAAAATGCTACTAGAAGTAGATTCATATGTTTTTGAAAATTTTAAAGTTACGGTTTTAAAAGGTTCTAAAAATTTCAACAAAGCTTCGGCATAATACCAATCGGTGGGAGTCATTTCAAAATTTGGCATATTTTTGGCGATACAAAAATCATTTACAACTGCTTTATATTTGGTAACATGTAGTAAATCAAAAGTAGAATTCCATCGGTGTCTATCATCCTTTGGAAATCTTCTAAAAGGTACATTTTTAAGCCTACACCAAGCTTTTCATTCTTGAAATATGCTTGGACTTAATGCAATGAAATGTACACAATTTCTAATTTTAACTATATATGGATCGGCTATTTTTAATGCATCTTGAACACATAAATTTAAAATATGACATGCACATCTAACATGAAAAATATTGTCAGATGGAGGGTTTAATACGGATTTTAAAGTAGTGATTGCTACAATGTTGTTAGATGCATTATCAAAACTAATACACATAATTTTATCGCGAATATGAAAAACATCACAAATTTCTAAAATATGGTTTGCTATTTCAGTGCCACTGTGGGGATACGACAACGCCGCAAATGATATGATTCTTTTTTGAAGAATTCAATCATTGTCGATCCAATGACAGGTTATTCCCATCGTTGGAATATTGTTGACACCCATCCAACAATCCGAAGTTAAACTAACTCTACAAGTTAAACTCCATAAAATTGCAATCAAAGCGTCCTTCATTTCATTGTACATTTTAAAACAATCCGATTTGCAAGTATTTCTCGGAATTCTTCTAAAATGAGGGTTTAAGGCCGTTTTATTAAAATTTTCCAAGTCCCTACTCTCGGGATAGGAAAATGGTAACTCTTCCTTTATGACTAATCGGGCCATTTTCCGACGAACAAGATCGGGATCATAAGGGTGGCTATCAACTAGACCGGTCCTAGGGTTGATTTTTTGTTGGCTTTGTAGGTCAGCAAGAAGTTCTTTATGGTTATGTTGGATGTGTCTACTAATTGTACCGGTGCCGTCACCCCTCTTGAATTTGTATGCTTTAGAACATGTTTTACAAACTTTCAAACCTATACCCGGGGTTTGTTCGTCCGGGATATAATCGTAAAACTTATGTCAATCACTACTTTCTCCTCTACTTTTCCTACTACTACTACAGGGTTGTGTGGTTTCGGTTGGTTATTGTTGTTCTTCTTCTTCTTCTAATTGTATGTCACCTACAACCTCGTCGTGTGCACCCCATTGTTGGATAGGAGGATCAAGATACTCTTGGACGGGCTCACTAATTGGGACAATTGGTGGCCTATGGGAAGAGGAGGAGTAATCTTGCCCGCTACGACCGCTACCGCGTGATCTATACATAATGTAGTAATGTATGTAAAAAAAAACTACACAATGTAGGAATGGTGAATTATAAAAAAAAATCTAAAAAACAAGAGGGTTGAGATAGAGAAGATAAAAAAACCAACAATAATTATAAATAATTATAACTACAACACAAAAATAAAATAACGAGAGAGGTATGAAATTTTGATACCGTTCACCATGGATACGCGTATATAAAAAAAACTGTGAAAATAAGAATAGAAGTAGAACTAGAAATAAGCGATTCCGGAATTTAAGAGTTGAGGAGAGCTTAAAGGAGAATTGATGACTTGATCACTTGGAGTTGGACGAGAGTTGAAGAGTTGAAGACGTTGTTGAATTTTGATTTCGATACGATCGAAATTTGATCGTATATATGCCTTGAAGACTTGCTTGTTGAATACTTCAATTGTTGAAAAATTCCTTGGAAATGAGTTATAATAGTAGAGAGAGTAAGAGAGTAAGGTGTGATTTTTTTATAGGGTTTTTGGGGGTATTTATAGGCTAAAAATATTTTAAAAAACAAAAAAAACGGTTATAAGAGAGCCGTTAAGCTCTTTGTTGTACAGTAGTGCCCCAACGTTCCGCTGACCCGCGGGTTGGCGGCGGGTTGGGCATTTTTTAACGGGTTCGCGGGCCGGGTTAGACGGGTTGGATTTGCATTTTTGACGACCTGGGTCCCGTTACTGTTCACGGGTTCGACCCGAACCCGCCAAACCCTTTACGGGCTGGGTTCAACGGGCGGGTCGCGAGCGGGTCGCCGGTTGACCCGGCCCACTTGCCATCTCTAATTATTGCTCTATCGTCTATCGTACCAGAATACCTAGTACACAAGTTTCTTTACCATTAAAGTGCCAAGATTTTGATACTACCGAGTTCGGTAATACCGATATATCGATACGGTAATGGTAATGCCACGGTATTACTGTGCCTAAAATGATAAAGAAAATTTTATTTGAGTAAAAGTATATATATCTGATTAGCAAATAAACATATACCTGAAATCTTGAACCATCAAGTCCGCAATAATTTTAGATGTAACTTGGTTGCTGTAAGTGCTGATAATGCTTCATAACCACAAAAAAAAAACATTTGTTTTGGATCAGTGCCTCAACCACCATTCATTATCAAAGGTATACATACGATTACAAATGATAAAGAATAGCAAAACATGGAGTTCATAAGACACCCAACATCCACACAGATTCAACATTAAGCAACATTAAGCAACATCAGACAATATTCGCCTTAAGCTATAGCCCCATCGAAGGTAAAAAGAGCAACCAGAAATAATATCACAACAAATAAAGTACAAAGAATAGGAACACGAAAAAAAAATACCAAAAGAATGTCATCATGCTTTGGGTTGGACATGCGCATCGGAAAAAAAAGTACATTTAAAATACATCAGGCAGCCGCCTGACAGAACAAATCAAACATCAGTATGAATACTAGGATGAAAATATAAATACAGCAACTTGATAAAACAATGAAACTGGAACAACATGAATACCGATGATGAAAACATAAATACAACTAACTATATAGTCCGTACAACGTGCAAAGGTACCAGCACGACACCCAAGTAACAAAAGTTTTCAAAATATGATCAATTGAACCAAGATCGGAACTACCTTAGCTAGGACAACTAAAGTGGTAGCTTGTTCGCGCATCAATGCTAAGAGGTAGGAGCAAGATGGAAATAGAATGTCTTTAGTAAGACAAAATGTAACCCCCTGTTCCTGCTGTACGTATTTTATTACGTGAATTTTTGTACTTCAATTTTCAGATCAATTTATTATTTTTTTCCCTCTCTTTGGAACCTTTATCAGGCATTATTTCATTCTTATTAGAACTAAAATATTTTTCTAATCCATTCTAAATTTTTGTGAATTTTTCCATTGGAGTTTAAATTTAAACCCTGGTTAATCCTAATCCTAATCCTAATCCTAATTTTTAATCCAACAGCTAACCTAACTCTACTCTCCTACACCTTATTTTCTTCCTTCCTACACTTCTTTTTCTCCCTCCCTATAATCTCTACTTCTCCACTTCTGCATACGGCCAATCTCTCTCTCATTTTTTTCTCCTACTCCAGCATATCTCCATTACTTCTCCTTCTTGTTCTTATTTTCTAACCTAATCTCCACTAACTTATCTCATTTTTCCACACCCCTACTACATTCAAACCTAACACTACACTAAAACAACCTAATTCTTACTCCTGCACTACTGCTCCCCACCCATGTCTATATATAATATACATATATACACATGCATGCATTCTTTCTCCCTCCTTACACACACGCACGCATGCACACACACACACACACACACACACACACACACACACACACACACACACACACACATGCATGCATGCAAACTCCACCTCATTCCCTTCTTCTTCTCTTCCTCTGCCTTCTTCAAACCCGAGAACTCAAGCCAGCACCCGAGCTCCACTTTATCCTCCACCTTCGAGCCGACGACTCCACTTCTACGGCCCCGTGAACCCGAAGAACAACCCGACTCACTCCGTCTCCGCATGCCACGCCACCTCCTTATTGTTGTTGTCGCTCATCGCCATCACTCACCATTGCTATCGTTGCTCGCTCGCTGCCGTATTGCTGCCATTCTTTCTGTTGTTGTACTGCCATCCGTTGCCGACGATGCTTCTTCTTTCCGTGGTTAACACCACCATCGTAATCGTCACGTTATAAGGCAAGTATCTTGTACACTCTTTTTGTTCTCGTACAAGTATTTTCCTTGGACTCGTGGCAAGTAGTCTAGTTATCATCATATTTTATTCCGTTCTAGTCACTTGTTTCATGCTGTATCAACTCAAGAGTGAACCGTGAACACACTTCGAATCGTATTATCAAATATCGAATATTCAACCTTGCTATCTCTAAATTTCTTGACCTTGCACTAAGAATTCGACCATGTTCTCGATACTGGATCGAAGAATTTTCTACATGAAAATCGTAGCCCATCAAGTCTAGAATCTAGATCATCTTACGGTTTCTCAATCCTATGTATAGATTGTGAGATATCATGATTTTAGTACTGTCATATCGTAAATTTCTGAACCTGCACGGGACCACTAACCGGTCTCTTGTCCTCAGAATTCGACCATGTTATCGATAGTGGATCGAATAACTTTCTACATGAAAATTGCAGAACATCTTACGGTTTCTCAATCCGATGTATAGATTGTGAGGTATCATGATTTTAGTACTGTCGTATCGTAAATTTCTGAACCTGTACGGGATCACTAACCGGTCTCTTGTACTGAGAATTCGACCATGTTCCCGATATTGGATCGAAGAACTTTCTACATGAAATTCGTAGCCCATCGAGTCTAGAATTAAGAATATCTTACGGTTTCTCAATTCGATATATAGATTGTGAGATATCACGATTTTAGTACTGTGACTCTGGATTTCCAGAATGCACACAAAACATCGAAACCAGCGAAGAATAAATTAGTACGCATAGCTACTATCTCTAGAATGTATCGTGTGAATATGTGTTGGAACCGGATGATAATCTACTTTCTAGAATCTCTGGTGGAATCAGATTTGCTTTTCTGTAACAATGGAAAAGTGAGTTTTAACGCAGATAGGTGTTGTTGTCTAAAAATTCATCTCTACGTTTTTGCATATAAACCCATTATTTTTCATATTTAATGAAATGAACTATATGTATTGTTGTTCTTATAATAATAACTTACATATACATAATTGGTTGATAGATTTTCTCATATAATCCAATTTATACCACTTGATAATTCCATGAGGACTATCCTCGATACATGTACTTGTTTCATATCTCATACCCATGATTACCGCCCTTGATATTTTCCTTGATTAAATTGTCTTGATTACACTGTTCCATTAGTCATACCAACTGCATGTTCATAATTAATTATAAAAGAATAACAAGCCGAAGTTATAAGGGTATGGCTTAGTAATGGACAATATAGGAGAGTATACTTGGAAGGGGCCCGTGTTTTCCATAATAGTGATTCTTGATTCTTGATTCTTGATTACACAATTCTCGATTACATGATTCTTTATTACATGTTATGATACTATCACTGGAAGACCCGAGTACATAATCCTATAGAATTCGCTATATAAGTCTAAACGTCACATGATTGATATGCACCGAACTTGTGGTATGGGACACAGGATTGCGTGCATAAGTTAATAAAGCAGATAAACTCAAGATTTCCACTAAACATAATTCTTGATTACATGAATCTTGATTCTTGATTACTTGGTTATCGATTAACTGAGCCTAGGTTATCAATCGATTATACTTTGAAGTCTTGAATACACTAGTTTACAGTTATTACTTACATGATCATATTGCCCCAGTTGCTTGCTTCCTTCCATATTGTATTTGCACCGCTCTTCTTATTTTTTCCATATTATATCTTGTTATATTACCCATTTTACTGTTTGTTGCTACTTGCTGCCCGAAGCTTGCTCTAACGGGTACTTTTCTATTTTTCTTTGAGTTAATAATTATACAGGTACTGATAGACCTGATAAACAGACTCTCTAGACGATCATTGCTTCATTATTACTACTTCATGTTGTTTTTCTTTCAGTCACTATTTTATTTAGTTATTATAGCGAACTGCTTATCATACTGTTTTAATTCTGGCACCTTGTATTTCCGGGTATCTTGATCCGATGTTGATGTATTACCCATATGATGGTTATTCTATTTCCAGCTCATGTGATCATTATATTTGCCTGCGTGGATGTGTTATAATTATCTTGTTGAGCTTAGAATTGTACAACTTATGGATGATGTACCTCATTCGCTGGACCTCAGTTGCGTGCCTATATTTCCGTATAGTGGGAAGCGGGGCGTGACACAAAAGTTTGGTTTCTAGGTTTTTGTATCCTCCGTAAATAAAAAGACATTTGTAGCTCGTATGCCAAAAGAAAATAGTATCATTCTTCATATATACTTGGATAATGATACTATCTTCATCTTGATCCGTTTTAATTTTGAGGCAGGGTATCTAAATTATGAATTTATCCAACTACTTATCTTCTAGCATTTTTAAAGTCAACATGACTTTTACCAGAATGCTGCCAATCGCAACAAATTAGACATCCACAAAAATTAATGTGAGCAAAACCTAATATTGTATTCATTTGTCACTAAAAAAGAATCACGTGGGAGTGAAAGCAATAATTTTATTGAAATATCAAAGTTATAATTCATTTGAGTTGTATATACTGTTTTCAAAAGAAACAATAACCAAAGCCCATATTAGTAGAGTGGAACTAAAACTCTAGGTGATTGGATTCACAAAAGACTTTGCCATAACTGTAGAGCATCACAATTATATAAATCTTGGTAAGGAAAATGACAAAAAACCTCAAGACAATCGTTAGGTATGTTCTTACAGTATGAAGGACTCATTTAGTTGTAACATCCCAGGCATCAGGAAAAAAAAATTAAATATATATTAAATATACCCGGTACGATACGATATACCATCAATATTATTACTGGGTACCAGTACCATACAATATAATTTTTGTACGATACAATACCTATATTTCAGTACAGTATTACCAAATTTTCAATAATATTCGGTATGATAACAGTACGATACGGTATTATGGTGTTTTTTTGGCACTCTAAAAGCATTTGTAGTCGTTCAATCTCACATTTTGGGTATTTGGCATATATGAATAGAAATTCTGTGTTTGAGTTGTGATGTTGAATATTTGCAAGTGTTCAAAATCGCACAAGTAATATAGATAGATGAGTAGAGTGTCAAACCCACAGGAACTAGATATTTTACTGAGTACCGATATCGCTAGATGAATCACTATTTGGAAGATCGAAATTTTATAAATAATAAAACAACTAAATTACCTTAATCTAATTAACTAACTAAATTGGTGAAGAGGGAGAGGGCTGTGAAACTATGAAGCTCTTATACTTTGTTTAATGGTAAAATTAGTTCTAGGGCTCTTGGTTCACCTCGTTTATCACACTCACAAATTATTATTCCTTATAAATAAAAAATATTATCTTTCCCAAATTGTCGACCAAAATCCTAAAGATATTAACCACTCTATCAACGTAGTCTAAAAATTATTCTCAACTAATTCTTCGCCTATCCATCAAATTATTAATTGAGAAATTGGATTTCTTAACGGTCACGTCCTCCAATATACGGTCTTAATTTTTATTAATCACAAATCACCTATTCGGTCTCTTTATGATTTGAAAAATCATACAAATGTCTATCCACCATGTTGTACGCATAAATAATAAAAATTGAAACACAATCAGGAAAAATAGAGTAATAATAAGGAATTAAAATTTGTGTTCTACAAAACTCGGCTACATCTTAGCCTCTAGAACAATAAATTCAGTTCATGTTCATTTTGTAATTAATAAAAATGTTTGGATTACATCTAAAATAAATTTGAGAAGAAAAGATACAAAAAGAAATACAAAAATTAATTCAAACCAGTCATGTCTCAAAATCCGAGCCTGAGTCGAGACGCGTGCCACGTCGAATCACACCCGTCACGTCAACTTCACGCTGTCAGATCGCCACGTCAGCGTCCAGGTGGGTTCGTGTGGGTCCACGTGCTTCTTCAAACCGACTTCTTCTGCCTTGGTTTTGTCGTGAAGCACACTGAAGCCGACGCCAGGTCAGCAGATGCTGATGTCGTTGTCGAAGTGAGCGCCTCAGTCACCCTGCTGTCTTCGTCCTTTAAGTTGTGCAATTCCTCATGAATTCTCTCTCTCTCTCCGCTTGGTTCATGTGATAGACAGAGAGAGATTCAGTAGACATTATTTTTTTTTTAAATTTTTTTTTTTTTTTTATTCGTAGCCAGCCGTCACTCTTACTCCTCTTTCTCTTCTTAGCTTTTTCTTATAGAGAACGGGAAAGAGAATTAGGGTTGCGCTTTTTGCAGAATAGTCCTTCTTCTTCCTTTATTTCCTTCCTTTTTAATCCAGAATTTTATTTATTTCTCTTTCTTTCTTTTCTTCCTTTTCTGCCCACCACGTGCTGCTGCATCCACAAAATAATACCAGAAATTAGGACTTTTAAATAAAATAAAATTAATTAGTTTAAAATTATTTAAACTAACTACAAATCATAATAGCTCATTAAAAATCCTTTTAAAATTATTTGTCGCACTTTTAACTCAACAAGACAATAAAAATTGATAAATCCATTATTTTACTTTGTTTGTTAATTTTTACCACAAATCTTTACTTTTTGCATCAAAAATATTATTTCTTCAAAAATAATTAATTAAATGAAATCATATAGAAATAAGATGAATTATAGACAATATCAGCGAAAACAAGCCATTTTAATAGGTAAATGAGTACAAATATTTGTATATAAATTAGACACATCAAATACCCCCAAACTTAAGATTTTGCTTGTCCTCGAGCAAAAAGTAGAATCATGAACAAGGGAATAATAATAGTAGACTCAACCCATCACACCAAGAGATCTTATCATGCAAGCATCAAAATTTCAATTTAAAATATAAACAATTGCAAATAAAGTAAAACTAAGCATATCCACTTTCTCCAGTGCAATTATTTATTCATAATTCCCAACCCAATCGCATTTGTCATGCAATTAATGTAATTATAGTATGCAACAACTCAATCTGTGATTATCCATTCTCTCTACTACAAACTGAGTAGCAAACTAGAGTTTTTTTTTTAGTCCCTTGTTTAAGTTGTCACTTGCCTTTTTACGCGAATGCAAATCATTGGTGATGAATTCACCCGGTTACTCAACAAGTCACAATCTTAAAGCATACTCATATTTTAAGTTGCCGTTTTACGTAAAAGTAAACATTTGCGATGAATACCCCTAGTTACTAAGCAACTCAAAACATTGGAGTAGATTGACTTTATTCATTTTTTAAAAATTATTATTACTCTATTTACTTAAACTCTGTTTAGGACTAGATCAAAGGGAATAATCACAAGAAAAAGCATCACATTTGTCTTTAATGTATAATAGCATGACCCACACATTTTTGTAAGAAATTTTGAAACTCAATAATCCTAAAGTAAATAAGTATGCTTAATATTGCTTTATAAAAAAAATTGTTTATCCAAAAAAAAAATCGTTTCAATGCTTATCTCAATGAAGAACTCAAAAGTGCAATGGTGAGCTTAATTGAAATCCTTCTAAAATTTTGTTTTTCTTTTCTAAAAATAAATCATAAATTTGTAAATCTTCCCCCCCAAACTTGAATATCACATTGTCCTCAATGGGAAAGAAAAAGAAAAACAAAAAGAATGTAAAAAGTTTAGAACATCTCCCCTGATTCGTCTTTTAATTTCTGCACGCGCAGTGTTCAGTATTTTGGCGATATCTGGAGCTGTAGATGTCGAAATGGGCTGATTTTGTTTTTACTGGAAAGCTAAGACAATTGTCTACAACTTCTCTTTGAATCACTTTTCCAGATTATGACTTCATACTGCTCAAAAACAGCCATCAATGAAGGTGTTTAAAACAGCTCCGCCCGGCGACTTCCAAAATTTATGCAATCCTACAAGATAAAATCAAAAATTAAAATAAAATAAACTAAAAGATAGATCAAAACTAAATGCAATAAAATAAAACATGGGTTGCCTCCCAAGAAGCGCTAAGTTTTAAGTCTTCAGCCAGACTCGGGGGTGAGATGGTTATGTAACGCCAAGATCCAACAA
Organism: Hemerocallis citrina; assembly: GCA_017893485.1. Classification (NCBI taxonomy): domain Eukaryota; kingdom Viridiplantae; phylum Streptophyta; class Magnoliopsida; order Asparagales; family Asphodelaceae; genus Hemerocallis; species Hemerocallis citrina. The sequence continues at coordinate 170,513,260 of CM030365.1, forward strand.
CATTAGCACATCCTTTCTAATTTTTCTCTTCAGATGTGGATCAGGTTCAAGCTCCAATTTGAAGCGTTTTTTTGTGATGATGATGTCTTTGATTCCCCCACCTCTTTGAATTTATGCTGCAAAAATGAATAAATAGAAGGTTCAACATCCAAATACATGATATGTTCAAAAATATTTTCTTTCTTAGTTTCAAAAATTTCTGCACTTGTTGGACATACTTCAATTGGTGATTTTTCAGTTTCAGCCTTATGTTTCTCACCCACAATTAAATAAGTTTCACTTACTTGAATAGATGACTGTTCTTCGGGAGGAAAATTTATGGAATTAAATACATCATACATTACTTGCTCATGCTGAATTTGTTCCTCCACAATTTGTTCAATCTCACTTTGCTTTTCAACCACATTCTGTTCGCCATTTTCTTCTTGTGGTTGTTCAATTGTCCCCTCGCTTCCTAGTGTTATAGCCTCGACATGCTCCTTGGGATGGACAACTATATTGCGTGGTAATGTTCCTGCAGTGTTTTCATTAAAAAATTTTGAAATTTGACTAATTTGTACCCCAAGATTTTGGATGGAAGCCGAAGTTGAATTTGCAACATTTTGAATTGCCAAATCTGTCTTTTGTATGTATTGTTCTGCCCTTTGCATGTAGTGCATAAACATGTCTTCAAGTGTCGACTTCTTTTCTTGCTGTGAAAAATGTTGAGGTTGTATAACTGCTCCTTGATTGTTGTTCCATAAAAAATTTGGGGTGTTTCTCCATCCTTGATTGTATGTGTTTGCATAATGATTGTTTTGCATTTGAAAGTTTGATACAATATTTTCATTTACGGCATTTGATGGAGCAAAAGGGTTCCCCACTTGACAATCTGAACTTGAATAATTTCTTGCACAAAGATCACAAATCATATTAGAATGAATAGCATTAAAATTCATATTTTCTACTTGTTTAGAAAAAATGTCATTTTTTGCATTTAAAGTGGAAAAAGGATCAGGTTCAAAAACTCCAGCCACTCTTCTTGACATTGTTCTCTCTGAAGACCACTGGTAATGATTTGATGCCATCTCCTCTAAAATATTATAGGCTGCTTGGTAAGTTTTGCTCATCAGTGCACCACCAGCTACTGCGTTAACCATAGATCTATGTGTAACTCCCAAACCATTATAGAATGTTTGCATTTGCAGCCAATTCTAGTTCATGATTAGGACTCTTTCTTAATAACTCTTTAAAACTTTTCCATGCATCGTACAAAGACTCAGTCTCTAATTGAATAAATGTGACAATATCATTTCTTAGCTTAGCTGTCTTTACAGGCGGAAAATACTTGGCTAGAAATTTTTGTGCAAGTCCCTTCCAAGTAGTAATACTACATGGTGGTAGATAATGTAGCCAAGCCTTAGCCTTATCTCGTAGTGAAAAAGGAAAGAGTCTCAATCTAATTGCATCATCTGATACTCCATTGTGCTTGAAAGTGTCACAAATTTCTAGAAAATCTGCAGTGTGAGCGTAAGGATCTTCGTGTGGTAGTCCCCAAAATTGAACAGTCTGTTGAAGCATTAGAATCATCGCCGGTTTAATTTCAAAATCGTTAGCTTCAATAATCGGCTTCTTTATGCTTGACTCATAAATTGAGGGCATAGCATAGTCTCTCAAAGGCCTGTTCTCATCGTTCGCCATGATAATGCACTGTATGTCCTGAAATGTAAGTATCTAAAAAGAAAAAGAAAAAAATAGAAAAACTAAAAAAAACTAAAATAAGAAAAATAAAATAAAAATTAAAAAAAGTCAAAGTTAGTCAAAAGAAAATAAAGATGAAAAATAATAATAAAATAAAAATAATTACAAAAAAATCCAAATTAGCAATAATCTAGCAATTTTCAATATCAATAAAAGAATAACTAGTCCCCGGCAACGGCGCCAAAAACTTGATGTTCAATATTTGCAAGTGTACAAAATCACACAAGTAATATAGATAGATGAGTGGAGTGTCGAACCCACAGGAACTAGATATTTTACTGAGTACCGATATCGCTAGATGAATCACTATTTAGAAGATCGAAATTTTATAAATAATAAAACAACTAAATTACCTTAATCTAATTAACTAACTAAATTGGTGAAGAGGGAGAGGGCTGTGAAACTATGAAGCTCTTATACTTTGTTTAATGGTAAAATTAGTTCTAGGGCTCTTGGTTCACCTCGTTTATCACACACACAAATTATTATTCCTTATAAATAAAAAATATTATCTTTCCCAAATTGTCGACCAAAATCCTAAAGATATTAATCACTCTATCAACGTAGTCTAAAAATTATTCTCAACTAATTCTTCGCCTATCCATCAAATTATTAATTGAGAAATTGGATTTCTTAACGGTCACGTCCTCCAATATACGGTCTTAATTTTTATTAATCACAAATCACCTATTCGGTCTCTTTATGATTTGAAAAATCATACAAATGTCTATCCACCATGTTGTACGCATAAATAATAAAAATTAAAACACAATCAGGAAAAATAGAGTAATAATAAGGAATTAAAATTTGTGTTCTACAAAACTCGGCTACATCTTAGCCTCTAGAACAATAAATTCAGTTCATGTTCATTTTGCAATTAATAAAAATGTTTGGATTGCATCTAAAATAAATTTGAGAAGAAAAGATACAAAAAGAAATACAAAAATTAATTCAAACCAGTCCTGTCTCAAAATCCGAGCCTGAGTCGAGACGCGTGCCACGTCGAATCACACCCGTCACGTCAACTTCACGCTGTCAGATCGCCACGTCAGCGTCCAGGTGGGTTCGTGTGGGTCCACGCGCTTCTTCAAACCGGCTTCTTCTGCCTTGGTTTTGTCGTGAAGCACACTGAAGCCGATGCCAGGTCAGCAGATGCTGATGTCGTTGTCGAAGTGAGCGCCTCAGTCACCCTGCTGTCTTCGTCCTTTGAGTTGTGCAATTCCTCATGAATTCTCTCTCCCTCTCTCCGCTTGGTTCACGTGAGAGACAGAGAGAGATTCAGTAGACATTATTTTTTTTAATTTTTTATTTAATTTTTTTTATTATTCGTAGCCAGCTGTCACCTCTTACCCCTCTCTCTCTTCTTAGCTTCTTCTTATAAAGAACGGGAAAGAGAATTAGGGTTGCGCTTTTTGCAGAATAGTCCTTCTTCTTCCTTTATTTCCTTCCTTTTTAATCCAGAATTTTATTTATTTCTCTTTCTTTCTTTTCTTCCTTTTCTGCCCACCACGTGCTGCTGCATCCACAAAATAATACCAGAAATTAGGACTTTTAAATAAAATAAAATTAATTAGTTTAAAATTATTTAAACTAACTACAAATCATAATAGCTCATTAAAAATCCTTTTAAAATTATTTGTTGCACTTTTAACTCAACAAAACAATAAAAATTGATAAATCCATTATTTTACTTTGTTTGTTGATTTTTTCCACAAATCTTTACTTTTTGCATCAAAAATATTATTTCTTCAAAAATAATTAATTAAATGAAATCATATAGAAATAAGATGAATTATAGACAATATCAGCGAAAACAAGCCATTTTAATAGGTAAATGAGTACAAATATTTGTATATAAATTAGACATATCAAGTTGTAGTCGTTTTAACCCAAAATTTGGGTTTTGATTTTTAAATATCGACGTACGAAATATAATGTCTCGTCCCAATTTGTTTTTCTTTCTTTAAATTAGAAATCGATCGGAAGAGGGATGATTTCTCGTCCATCGATTAAAATATAAAATTAAAAAAAAGACGGAAAATCATTTCCCGTCCGAGAAATAAATAAATAAAGGCTAAATTTGGAAGAAAGAAAAAACCCTTGAACTATCCCCTTTATGCAGAAAACCTCACTGAACTTTTTTTTCGGAAGAAAACCACACTCAAGTATAGTTGTAAAAAACTCACTCTGACGGCATGAGCGTTCTGCTAAAGTTGAGTGAGGTTTTTTGAAAATAATGAGAAAGATGCATGATGTTTTCTGAACCAACTTGCAAAGATGAATGATGTTATCTAATACAAGCAGAAAAGTTAGATGTGATTTTTTGAAAATATTTTTTTTTTGGGGGGGGGGGGTTGCAACCATACTTAAGTGTGGTTTTCTGAGCAAAAAAAGTTCAGTGAGGTTGTCCCGTTCTTTCTAATTCAAAAAAGAAAGGCTAGCTACCAATGAATAGTTAAGCTTTTCTGCATAAAGGGGATAGCTCAAGTTTTTTTCTACGAATTTAGCCATAAATAAATCATAGAAGGGTAATCATCCCTCGTCCGATCGATTCGAGCCAAATGAAGATCACGGACGAACAATCGTTTTCCGTCCGATAGCATAATTTTTTTAAAAAAGAATCATATGGGGAATCGTTTCCCGTCCCTCTCTTTCGTTTGTTTTTGCATTCCTAATTTGCCCTTGAGATCACTTTCTCTCATTCTATATAGTTCATACAATTTCATTCATTCAATCATCATACTAAAACACCTTCTTCTCCTCCGTCCCAACTCAATTTTTGGTTAAATCTCAAACCACTCTGAAATATCCCTTCTAAAACATGTTGACTAAAACCTCATTGTACCTAATAGAGATGGACCAATTAAGCGTGCAGCTCGAATGACACGCAATGTATAACTACATGACAGACAGAGGTATCATGTACTTCGTTAGTATTTGGTCGAACATATATGAAACGAATACGGAGATGATGTGGATTAGCCAAAATATGTTAGTGTTCTCGATATGCTTATCTCCTTATAATATTATATGTAAATTTCGTTTCAATCAATCACCAAATAATTTCATTTAAAAGTCAACTCTTGCAATGTTTTTCCCCCCTTCATATTACAACATAATAAAATACAAGATCTAACTGATAAGTATGAAAGAGAATATTAATACAAATTTGTTACCTTCAGAAGCAAACAAGCATTTACCAAAAGATACGACAACATATAATTAATAATCAAATACTACTTTATCTCGGATGGTAACATTTTTTTTTGCATTATTTCATTTGTCGACACAGGAAATAATAATGTTTAGTATCAGGTAAGCTAGTGAGATCCATACTCATTATGCGATCTTCTTCCATTCTTCCTTTCAATTCGTATAATTTTTGTTTCATCGCCATCCTCCTTTCCGCGTCTCTTTATAAAAAAAATTAAAACATTTTGTCTCTTCAACCATTGCAACAAAATCGGATGATCGGCAGCTGGCTTGCCTTTTTTCTTCTCTGCTTTTTGGCCAGGTGGTTGAGAGAGAGGTGTAGGTGTAGGTGTAGGTGTAGGTGCATCGACGTCAACCGGTATATCGGAATCCCAGTCAACGGTTGTGGGCAAACGTGTTTTACTACCACCTACCCCATATTGAGAACTTGGGACTAGTTTGAAAACTTGAGCTGTACGCAAAGAAAATTTTGGTTGATCTTTAGGAATCCTGTAACACTCTTCGATTTTGAAGGCTTTCCCAACTGTTTGCATGTATTCCATTTAAACATTGCGTACCTTTCACAATTAATAAATCTGGATTATAATTAAGTAATAACAATTTTAAAAACAATTAATTCTTAATGAACCACAAAAGTTAAACACACCTTATCCACCTATGTAGTTCTGATTGCCGCTCTATTTGTGACACGGTTCAATTGCGCACTGTACAAAGCAACTTATGTTGAAAGTGTTGAGAATCGACTGAAAAGGGAGTGAGCTGTTCTATCGGTTGTAGTGCCTAAGAGACTCATAAATGTAAGATAAATGCAATCCAAAATTGTGTTCTGGATTGATTCCTACCGATCAATGGATCTTGGGTGATAGCAACCCAATTTTGAGCCAAGATAACATCTTCAATACCGGAGTCCCGACCTCCATTAGGACGATTCTGTTGTGCGGAATACGAATGGACCACCAATCAAAGAGAGAAACAGCGAAAAACAGAAAAACAAACAAACACAAGGACACAAAGATTTACGTGGTTCGGCAAACAAGTGCCTACATCCACAGGGGCGGTTGGGGTTTCTTCTACTATAATCACCAATGGGCGAAAAACAAACCCTTACAAAGATGACGGCTGCAAAATCCGAATAGAGGTGTTACTCTTTACAAAACCCTAACGGGTGTATTTATAGGGAAACTACTGGACTTTTCGAAATGGGCCTATTCTGGTTTACAAACCCGCCGACAGTCGACTGGTCTCCTATCAGTCGACTGGTGATTAGTTCTGGACAGTCGACTGAGATCCATATGCCAGTCGACTGGTGTACCCTGCTGCTGTAACCTTAGCCTTTGGAACTCCTCTCTGAACAGTCGACTGAGACCCATAGACCAGTCGACTGGTGTACTGGAACTTCCGATCGCTGCAGTTACGATGGATATAAACAAACTGAACCAGAATCGAGCCATTATCCTACAATCTCCACCTTGGCGAGATCTTCCAAGTTGCCCAAGCAATCTCCAAAAATACTCCAAAACAAATGCTCATCATCATATGCAATAAAAACAAACTCCACCTTAGTATGATATCACATACTAAGCAAACAAATAGCAAAGCACCATCCCAACCGCCCATGCCAAATCATCAAGCATGCAAAATATTAGCCAGGTTCATGCAATGCTTGAACTTGGCTGCCCCAACAATTTTGGTCAACATATCAGCAGGATTATCAGCTGTCCCAATCTTCACCAGAAGAATATCACCATCCTTTATCAAATCACGCACAAAATGATAACGGACATCAATATGTTTGGTCCTCGAATGATGAACTTGGTTCTTCGCTAAATGGATAGCACTCTGACTGTCACAGTGTACCTCCACCTTCTCCCGATGAATTCCCAAGCTCTTCAAAAGTCCATGAATCCAAATGGCTTCCTTCATGGCCTCAGCAACTGCCATGTATTCAGCCTCAGTAGTAGACAATGCTACAGTGGACTGCAAATTGGACCTCCAACTTATAGGTGCTCTAGCCATAGTAAACAAATAGCCTGTAGTAGACCGCCTCTTATCTAGATCACCTGCATAGTCAGAATCAACATAACCCACCAATAGCCTGCTAATATTGTTATCCCTCTCAAACTTCAAACCCATATCTGTGGTGCTACTTATGTACCTCAAAATCCACTTAGCCGCTTGCCAATGCTCTCTGCCTGGATCATGCATATATCGACTAACCATACTCACTGCCTGAGAGATGTCTGGTCGAGTACAAACCATGGCATACATCAAACTGCCAACCACACTAGTGTAAGGTACATTAGCCATATACTGTCTCTCTTCATCTGTACTTGGAGACTGAGAAGCACTAATTCTGAAATGAGTGGCTAAGGGTGTACTGACTGGTTTAGTTTTCTCATCTATACCAAACCGTTTCAGCACCTTCAAGAGATATTGCTTCTGTGTCAAACTTACTATGCCCTTTGCTCTGTCTCTAGCTATCTCCATCCCAAGTATCTTCTTGGCTTCACCAAGATCCTTCATCTCGAATTCAGAACTCAGCTGATTCTTCAAATTTTGAATCTCCTTAGCATTTTTAGAGGCAATCAACATGTCATCCACATATAATAACAGATATATGAAAGAGCTATCCTGCAATTTTCTGAAGTAGACACAATGATCATACTCACTTCTGGAATATCTCTGCACTTTCATAAACTGATCAAACCTCAAATACCACTGCCTTGGAGATTGCTTCAACCCATAGAGAGACTTTTTCAACCTGCAAACATAATTTTCCTTCCCAGCAATCTTATACCCATATGGCTGCAACATATAAATTTCTTCATCTAGGTCCCCATGTAAGAATGCAGTCTTCACATCCATCTGTGTCAATTCAAGATCAAACTGTGCTACCAATGCCAACAAAATCCGAATAGAAGGATGCTTCACAACCGGAGAGAACACTTCATTATAGTCAATTCCTTCCTGTTGAGCATACCCCTTTGCAACTAGTCTAGCCTTGAACCGAACACTGTCTTTTGGACCTTCTTTCTTCGTATATACCCACTTGCAACCGATGGCTTTCTTCCCCTTTGGCAATTGCACTAGATCCCAAGTCTTGTTCTTATGAAGAGAGTTCATCTCTTCATCCATAGCAACTTTCCAATCTGCATTTTCAGAACTTCTAGTGGCTTCTTTGAAGTTGGAGGGAACTTCATCATCAACAATGGGAAGAGCAAATGCAACTGTTTCTGTAAAGCGAGATGGTCGTTTGATATCTCTTCTTTGCCTTCTTGCTGCAATTGATTCTTCCTGCTGGGGAGGGTCTTGGATAGGAACTTCTTCCCATCCTCAGTATCAAGCACATCATCTTCATTTTGGGCAGGAGCAGGATTTTCAACCGAAAGCTTTTCTAACTCCACCTGTTGGAGAACTCTCGAACCAGTCGACTGAGAGCACTTGTCAGTCGACTGTCCCGAGCTAATCTTCTGCTTCTCTTGATCACCAGTCGACTGAGAGCACTTGTCAGTCGACTGTCCCGAACTAATCATGCTGGTCTCATCAAAGGTAACATCTCTGCTGATTACTAACTTTTTCTGTTCTGGACACCACAACCTGTAACCTTTGACACCAGTACTAAAACCAACAAATATAGCCTTTTTGGCTCTTGAATCAAGTTTAGTTTCAGTTACATGAAAATAAGCAGGACAACCAAATATATGCAAAAAACTATAATCAGATGCAGGTTTACCACACCATACCTCAATAGGCGTTTTGCCTTCAAGTGCTGCCGATGGTAAACGGTTGACAATGTGGCTTGCATATATAACAGCTTCTGCCCAAAATGTCTTCTTCAATCCAGACTGTGCTAGCATACATCTCACCTTCTCAAGTAAGGTTCTGTTCATCCTTTCTGCAACCCCATTTTGCTGTGGAGTCTTCCTAACTGTGAAGTGCCTCTGGATCCCTTCATCTTCACACAATTTCAGAAACGGATCGTTCTTGTATTCCCCTCCATTATCTGATCTCAGAACCTTAATCTTCCTTCCAGTCTGGTTTTCAACTTTCTTCTTCCAACTTGTGAACAATGTCAAAACATCATCTTTGTGTTTCATGGTATATACCCAAACTCGTCTAGAGTAGTCATCAACAAATGTAACAAACCAGTGTCTACCACTCATAGAAGGTGTCTGAGTAGGGCCCCAAACATCTGTGTGCACATAATCGAGGATACCCTTTGTCTGATGTACAGCTGTACCAAATCTCACCCTGGTTTGCTTACCTAACACACAATGTTCACAAAATTCCAACTTGCAACCTTTAGCATCTTTAAGCAACCCTTGCTTCACAAGCCCCTGCAAGGCCTTTTCTTCTGCATGCCCGAGTCGCATATGCCACAACCTTGTAGAGTCGGGAACAACCTGTTTAGGCTTTTCAGTTACACTGGCAGCCTGACCCAAATATGTTTTTCTCTGCAAGAAAAACAAGTTCCTTTTCCTTTGCCCTTTCATCACCACAAGTGCTCCATTAGTCACCTTCAGAATGCCACCTTCACTAGCAAATTTCATTCCACTGGCCTCCAAAACACCAAGTGAAATCAAATTCTTTTTCAAATCTGGAAGATACCATACATCTGAAAGCTCCCTAATAAGACCATCATGCATTAACAATGCAATCTTCCCGATTTCTACCTTCTTACAAGGTGCATCATTTCCCATCAAAACTACCCCACCATCCATATACTCTAAAGAAGTAAACCACTCCTTTTTCCAAGACATATGATAGGAGGCTGCTGTATCAAGAAACCATACTTCTTGATAAAGTGAGGGACTAGCAGCAAGTGCAAAGGAAAAATTATCATCACTATCTAAATTATCAATAGTCACATTTGCAGTCGAATTTTCCTTATTTCGTAGTTTCGGACAATCCTTTTTCCAATGCCCCTTCTCATGACAGAAAGCACATTCATCTCTGGCTGGTATCTTTCTGTCCTTTGAAACTCCTCTCGATTTGAAACGAGATTTGTTTCCTTTATTTCCAGATTTGGTCTCAGATCTGGTCTCAGTTCTGCCCCTTACAATCAATGCTTCAGAAGTTTCTCTATCAACCATTTTATCCCTTCTCCTAGTTTCATTATTCAACAGAGCATTTGCAACATCTTCATATTTTACAGTATCTTTTCCATATATTAAAGTTGTTGCTAAATGATCATAACATTCGGGTAATGAATTCAACAGAATTAGGGCTTTATCTTCATCTTTAATTTGCTCATCCAAATTTAACAAATCAGCCAATAATTTATTAAATGATTCAACATGAGCGTTCATAGACATACCTTCAGTATAGGTGAAGCGAAAAAGTCTCTTCTTCAAATACAGCCGATTCTCCAAACTTTTCCTCATGTATTTGTCTTCGAGTTTCTTCCACAGCACCGCAACCATGGTATCCCTCATCAAATCGTACTTCTGAGCCTTCGCGATAAAGAGCCGAATAGTCCCACACGCAACTCGGTTCAACTTCTTCCAATCTACATCGGACATATTCTTTGGTTTTTCTTCCTTCAAAGCAACATCTTGTTCTTGTTGAACCAGAACATCCAACACCTCACACTGCCACATCCCGAAATTGTTTGTTCCATCAAATTTTTCAACTTCAAATTTTGCGTTGTGAATCGTTGTTCTGGAAGAACTTGATCCCGCAACATCCTTGGTCGCATCTGCTTCACTCGCCATCTCCCTCTAGGTCGAACCCGACGCTCTGATACCACTTGTTGTGCGGAATACGAATGGACCACCAATCAAAGAGAGAAATAGCGAAAAACAGAAAAACAAACAAACACAAGGACACAAAGATTTACGTGGTTCGACAAACAAGTGCCTACATCCACAGGGGCGGTTGGGGTTTCTTCTACTATAATCACCAATGGGCGAAAAACAAACCCTTACAAAGATGACGGCTGCAAAATCCGAATAGAGGTGTTACTCTTTACAAAATCCTAACGGGTGTATTTATAGGGAAACTACTGGACTTTTCGAAATGGGCCTATTCTGGTTTACAAACCCGCCGACAGTCGACTGGTCTCCTATCAGTCGACTGGTGATTAGTTCTGGACAGTCGACTGAGACCCATATGCCAGTCGACTGGTGTACCCTGCTGCTGTAACCTTAGCCTTTGGAACTCCTCTCTGAACAGTCGACTGAGACCCATAGACCAGTCGACTGGTGTACTGGAATTTCCGATCGCTGCAGTTACGATGGATATAAACAAACTGAATCAGAATCGAGCCATTATCCTACAGATTCACTATGATATCGATTAACAAACACCGGAATAAGGAAATATAGAAAGATACAAAAAAATAATATTGGGGGAGAACCGAATGTAGACTAAATTATTGTGTTTGGAAATCATATCAAAACCATAAACAGTGAGGATGATTTTTTTATAGCCGATTGATATTTCTACCCGTTGTGTCGTTTGAATAAAAAAGCCGTTGGAATTGGAAATATGAATGTCGGATCAGGAGGGTATTTAAGTAAGTCAATAATTTTTTTTTTAAAAAAAAAGGAATGGACGAAAGATCTTTCGTCCCTAATTTTTTTGGATTTTTTTTTGCGGGATGGGAAATGATTTCTGTCCATTTTTTTTACATTATAAAATCGATCAGACGAGAAATCATTTTCCGTCCAATATATATTAAAAAAAAGAAACGACGAAAGATTATATTTCCATTCCAATATATATATATTTTGAAAGAGTGATGAACGATTTTTTTTTTCCATCCGATTCTATTTTTTAATAAAATTGAACGGAGAAAAGATCATCGTTTGTCATCTATATATTTTTTCAAATATAGCAGACCACTGTTCTCCTAAAACTCAAAATTTGATATTATACAACCAACGGATACAATACTTTTTTTTATTTTTTATTTGGAAAAATTGATTTTTTAAGACAACGACTGCAAATGCTCTGGTCCACGGGGCCTAATTACCAAAATCCCAAATCATCGAAACCATTAAAAAAAAAACCCTTCACTTTTATGCCAAAATACAAAATGGCGAAACTCAGATCAATCGAGACGAAGAAGAAGAAGAAGGACAACCTCCCCTCTAAGTTCTCAAATCCAGTAGTCTTCGCTTCCTCCCTTCTCATCCTCGACACCATCCTCTCCTCTCTTATCATCGCCTTCGTCCCTTGTAAGAAATCCCACTCAAAACCCATCTCATTTCACTCAATTTCATTCTCATTTTCACTTCTCATTTCAATCCATTTCAGATACAAAGATCGATTGGGATGCTTACATGTCGCAGGTAAGCAACCGATTTTAGATTCAAAAAGTTAACCTGGTGGGTATGTTTGTGGGCTTAGTTGCTGATTTGGGATTGGTGTTGTTAGGTTGATGGGTTTATTGCAGGAGAGAGGGATTACAGTGAGCTGAAAGGGGATACTGGGCCATTGGTGTATCCGGCTGGGTTTCTGTATGTTTACTCTGGGATCAAGTTTGTTACTGGTGGCCAAGTTCTTCCTGCTCAGGTGAAGTTTTGTTGATTTTGATAATGCCCGTTTCGAGATTTGCGTGCAATGGTTTGATTATTTGGGGTTTTGTAGAAACTAGATGATTAACATGTGCGCATGTGTTTATCTTCTTTAAGAATGTTATTTGTTGTCTTAGTGTATGATATCTGTGATCAATTTCCAGTGGGTATGACAAATATAGGTGAAAGCATGTTCCTTAGCTACACACAATGTCCAACTCTCTAGTTATGATGGTATGACTTAGAATTTGATATGGTTGATGTTTTAGCACATGTATTCGCAAAGTAATACATGAATACATAGAATTTTATTCGCACATGTATTCTGCAGAGTTGGCTGAAATTTAACCTCGCAAAACCATTAGGTTTGCAATTTTGAGATTTATCCATCAAGGTCCACAAAACCAGCCTCTTTTATTCTTGCAGTAACTTAACTTATATTACTCAGTAACTTTACAATTTTACAAAGAGTTCTAATGTATAGTTATTTTCATTCCAAATCATTCCGCAAAATTGTGAACCACAAAGCATCTATTTTTATAATTAATATTGTTATGCTTCCCATCAATTAAAAGATTAGGGAATTTTGAAGTCATCCACCCCACCTCAACATATAGAAAAGGAGAAATATGTTTTGTAGTCTCCTAAATGATCCCCCACTCCAACTTCTCGACTGGAAGTTAGATTGGTGAAGAACAAGCAATAAACCAAAATAAAACAATTTAATTGTAAGTGGTAAGATATTGGTCTACTGGAGTATTTAGATTGAGCAGCAGGAAGAAGAAGAAAGACCGGCAAAATAAAGAACATAAAGACAGATTTCACGGAGGAGAGTCTAATGGACGTGAGCTTCTAAAGAATTCAACATAGAAAATAAACAAAACAATAAATATAAAAAAACTTAATGTTATTCAGGATAAAGAGATCAAGTCAAATTGTAATTTAACCCATATGCAACAACATCAAGCCACACACTTCAAGATAAAACCCTGATGAAATTAATGCATTTGCATTGTCCAGCCATACGTTCAAAATTTACATAGATAAAATATGTAAATGTAAAAGTACCTCATTCATGACCAAATCAGAGCGAGTGGGGGGAATGACAATTAAGTTTGCGAGAATATAGATGTAGGAGTTCGATCTTCTGCTACATCTAATCAAGTTTTCACACAAGGTCAGAAGAAGATCAGGAAGAGTCTATTAACTTTGATATAGGGGCAATTGAGAAGTGATCTTCCAAAAGACTCACCTCTATTTTGATATAGAGACAACTGAGAATTGATCATGTCTTGTGTTTCGGGATCACTTTCATACATCTTGTATGTACATCTGGCGAAAGTATCTAAAAATGCTACTTTGTTCTTTATTTCACCTCTAATTTGGTAATAGAAAAAAAGATTTAAGAAGTGACCAAGCAAATGCAAATGAGACTTTAATTTATTATCCCATCGTGTGTCAATGATCTGATGGATAGGAATATATTTCTTCTCATTTTGCTTAATTTCCAAAGCAATTTCTTCCTTGCACCTCTCCAAATCACCGTATAACCACCCCATTGATGGTAGATCACTATCCGCGCGCCGAAGAACTTTCACTAATGGCTTAAATACTACCAGTGCAAATGTCACATTCTTCCAAAACAAACGACAATTTATAATATCTTTCACCTACATAATGTGAAACAAATACACATTTTTAGTAATTACTAATTAGTATTAACTATTAAGTTTCTTTTAAAAAATACTAGTTTACCAAATAAATTCTAAATTACTATTTATTACCTTCTTCGCTTGTGTAGACTTGCATTGCTTATGTTCCTCCTAAAAATTTTCATTCACAAAGGATTTAAAATCTTTCCTATGCTCTTGTAGGCTTTCCAATGAGAGAAATGCGGTTGCAAATCTTGTCATCCCGGGTCTCAGGATCATTATCATTTGTAGCATCCTTCCTCATATTCTCGAGAATGAAAGTGTGGGCATACATAAAAACGGTGATATTCCTCCCTATTGTGATGCATTATGGATATGCTTGATCTTTCCGATGTCTTTCAACATGAGATTCACCGTGTGTGCCGCACACCATGTCCAAAAGATAGTTGGACGTGTCAATCTAAGAAGATTTGATGCTGCCACATTGTTGAAAGCATTATCGGTCACTACTTATACCACACTATCTTCTCACACTTTCTCAGTTGCTTCATTCACGAAGTCATACATAAACTTTCCATCATGCACATTGCTAGACGTATTTTTTGATTCATAAAAAATAGTTCCTTTGTATGAATTAAATACTATATTCATGATTCTTCGTCCTTTTCTATCCGTCCATGCATCGATCATGAGACTACAAGTAAAATGAAAGTTGTTCTTTTACTCTATTCACCTCCTTCGGCAAATAATGCGTACTAATTTCATGAGGCATGGGTGCTTTCTATCTGGTCCATACTTTTCAATTGCTTCTACCATTTGTTAAAAGGAAACTGACTTTGCAACATTAAATGCGATCCCATTGTCAAAAAAACATCTTGCAATATACAAACTTGCATCCTCTCGCTCCCCTTTTTCCAATGTTCATTGAAAGTAGTTTGGTGAACTCGCACACCTTTACCTTTGTTTCCTGCCACCATTTGCACATGCTTGTCCATTGACCCTTTAACTTTTGAACTATTGGAAGAACTCATTCGGCTTTGGCTTAGATTTTGATGACTTGCCGCATCCATCTCATCCACACTAATGTATGCATCTACTCCATCTCCTATTACCACATTATCAAGCATACTTTGTCGATTTGCTTGCTTCAATATCTTGGCTTCTTTCGTTGCATTCAAAGTAACTAAGACATTGGCCTTTACATGTTCCTGAACATTAGGGCATTTGGTAGTATTCCCACTAATACAAGCTAAATGCTCTTTGAGACGGCTTACTTCTCCATTAAGAGGAGAGTCATTACAATATTTGCACTTTGTTTTTCCATCACTAACTCTCGTCGCATGTTTCTAAAATCGATCAAGTTTAGTTGATTTACTTAATGGAAGCTTGTTACTTCTTCTGACATTTTATTCTAATTTGTAGGTGGTAGAGTCGTGTCTACAATAAAAAAAATTTAAAAGAAAAACAATCCAACCTTCAGTTATCATTAGTAATTAGCAATAAATTCTATATGCACAACCATAAAGACAGTAAATTCTGTATTCTAAATTCTAAATTCTAAAATCTAAATTCAATATTTCTATATAACAATAAATTATATATGCACAACTACAAATTCTATATCCAATTCCAACCTTCAACAAATACTCATGCACAACCACAAAGGTAGTGCCACTATGACAAGCCTACAACTACATGCCTACAAATACACTCATTAGGTGTCTTCTAAAGTTCTATTTTAGTGAGCATATAACAAATGGGCAAAAAAAATGTGCAAGAACAATAAACAGACAATAAAACAAAGAAGAAGAAGAGAGAGTGGGCTCACAGCTCACTAGGCTATTGTTGGCGACGATGAAGAAGAGCGGGCTGCTGTTGAAGAAGTCAGAGAAAGAGAGAGCGGGAGTTGTTTAGTTGTTGGCGAGCGAGTGGGGGCTGTAGAAGAAGACGAAGAGAGTCGCCTGCTGTAGATGT
Organism: Hemerocallis citrina; assembly: GCA_017893485.1. NCBI lineage: Eukaryota > Viridiplantae > Streptophyta > Magnoliopsida > Asparagales > Asphodelaceae > Hemerocallis > Hemerocallis citrina. Next base: position 170,529,359 of record CM030365.1, read on the forward strand.
CACGCCCCGCTTCCCAAAAATATGGAATACGAGCGCGTGACGAAGCCCAGCGAATGATTTTAACATCATCCATAAGCTGTAGGATCGACTCAGCATCATAACAAGAATATAACCGAATTTATATATGACCAAGCATGCATGAATAATTTATTAAGCAACAGAAAATAATTTAAACAAATAATAATATTCAGATAGTTCTCATGTCTAGATCAAGTTAAAAACTCGGGAACATCAGCCCGTTACAAGTCTTAAGTAGCAGAAATGAATAATTCAAGAAAACAAATAATTAAAACATGTTATTTTCCAATTGAAGACTAAAATTTCTGCTCACCAATTTCAGCAGGTAGCACGTCTTCAAAGTCTGCTTAATAAATATAAAAAGAGAAAAGTAGAGAAAACAAGAGAAAACGCCCTTAGTGCAAGTTAGGGCCACAAATAGTAGAAACGAGTACAAATAATGAGGAACAAGAATTGGAATCAAGAATGTAACAGGGATACAACAAGTAGTGGAAAACCAAGAACTAGCTAGCAAGAAGGACAACTCGAGTAAACAGGCTGGATAACAAGTACTAATAGTGGAGCAAGTGACAAGTGAACATGTAGGGTATCCAACCTCAAGTGACAGACATCAAGTACAAGTGTCAGGTAACATGTCTCAAGTCTAGTGTCAAGTTGTCAAGTATTATATTCAAGTGTCAAGTGTCAAGTAACAAGTTGTCAAGTATCAAGTAAGCATATATCAAGTTCAAGTTTCATGTTCAAGTCTTGTGGTTATTACTATCTAGGTAGCACTTCATGTATTCATACTTTTACTACATGATTGCTACAGTCAATGCAATTTCGTTTAGACCTAGTAATGGATTTTATAGGGTGGCGTACTCAGGTATCAAGTATTAAGCAAGTCATGGTTCATGAATCGAAAAATAAATAACAAGTTCACAAAGCAAGTTCGCGAATCCACTAACAAGTTCAAGAACCACACAATGGGTTCATGAATCAAACAAGTTCATGAGCCAAGTAACTGACTCCATGAATCGATCAAGATACAACAAGTTCATGAACCAAGTATTTGGGAAATACGGGCCCCTTCCGAGTACACTTACCTATATTGTCCACTACTAGTCTTTTTCTTAAATTCCGGCTTGCTACTTTTATTAATTTTTATCAAACAAGCATGAAAGTGTGCAAAACAAGTCAAGAAATTATAATCATGGACATGGAACAAGTTTGAGATATTTATATAAGCATATTCGAGGGTCAACACGAATAAAAATATAACGAACAACGAAAATCTCAAATCTGGATAGCACGACGTTGCTGTACCAAAACTGCGGTTCCCGTTGCTACGAGATAGCAAAAGTAGATCCGTTAGAAGATCTAGAAACTAGACATCTGTCCGGTTCCAACGCATATAATTAAGGTACATAAAAGTGGTGGAAGCATGTGTCAAAACAACAAATCATACAACTTTTGTGTTCAGCCAGAATTCGTGAATCCGAGCTTATACATCTGAAACAGGGTTGAAACATAATTAATTAATTCTGGGAAAAATTGGGAACGTTATCTAGGGTGTCCAGCAACAGCATGTAAAATTTCAAGTCAAACGCTTACTGTTAACGTAGTTAAATTAATTTGTAAACTAAAGATGTGCAGTAGTTTTGCGAATCTGCGTTTACCGACACAGCTGCAGTAAAACTGCGATAACTCGTAGACCGTAACTCGAAATTCAAAAATTTTGGAGGCTATCGACATCTAGACATCTAGAGCTATATTTACTGTTCAAGGCTCGGGTTCAGATTCTGATGTTAAAGGGGTCAAAACAGCATAGTAAAATCCAGGACAGCAACTTGTGGGAACGTTTTACGTGTATAGGTTGCATGAAAATTGGTTATTAGGCGTCTAGATTAATGTGTGATATAAATACGGGGTAATGGTTGTCAAAACAGTAAACAACATATATTTCTTAACTCAAATGGGTGCAAGATCATCACATACAAGATACAACACACATCTACAAAATCTAGGGTTTCTTAATTTCTTGTGTTCATGTGTCTAGGGAATAAAATGAATTAAAGTAGTTGTAATATAATACAATGAAATTGTTGTGACTCTTAAGATTATGAAATTGATGAAGATTAACATTTGATCAACAACGACGAGTCAAAGAGGAGTCACAACTTCTAACTATTTGTGGTATTTTCAAATTAAGGCATGTACTAGAACAAAAATATGTACAAGATGAATACTTGACTTGATTAGATGAGGGCGTGGATCGACGATCGAGATCGGATGGATCGGATCAGAGTGGATCTTGATGGAAGATCTAGATCACGGCGATCGGATGGCTGGATCTGCTTTAATCTGAGTTGAAGATCACGATCGGTTGGACGGCTGAGATCTGATTTGGCGGTGGAGATCAGATCTGATCAAGATCAGATCTTGATCGAATCCGACGGCCCAGATTCAAGCAGCCTATCCCCTGCTTCTCCTTGATCGATGGACAGGGGGAGAGAGGGAGCTCCGACGGCGAGTGGTGGGACTGGCATCAAGGCGGAGGAGACACGCGGCGTACGTGCGACTGCGGCGCGACCGGCAGCGACTGGCGCTCGACTGGGTGGCAATGACGATCGAGAGAGGTGTTGTCGCTGTTGTCGGTGTCTGGCTGTCGACGCTGCACATGCGCAGCGCGGTGGGGCGCGACGCAGGGGGGAGTTGGCGATGCGAGCGACGCAGCCAGGGGGCATCGACGGCCATGGCGGAATGCGAGTGAGGTCGCGATGTTTCGACGATTTTCAAAGAGAAAAGGTAGACGGGGCTGTTGGGTTCGTGAGGTGGTCGTCCCGACGGTTGCGATGCTGTTGGGGTGATGTCGTCGAGGTGGGGTCACCGCTGGTGGAAGGGAGTGTGAGCTGGAGCAGGGGAAGTGAAAGAAACGAGCGGAGGAAGAAGAAGACGATGGCGGCTAGGGGGGAGATGAACAGTAGGGGGGTAGGTTAAAACAATATATAGGAGCTAGGGTTAGGGTATTAACCGGGTTGGGTTTTAGGTACTTAACGGGTCTGGATAGTTTTAGATAATGGGTATTGGGTTTGGGTCTAGTTAATGGGTAGTGGAGTTTATTGGTTAATTGGGATAAAACGGGTTTAAAGATATAGGGTTTTAAAATATATTGGCTTAAAATCCATTAGGAAAATAAATAGGGTTTATAAAAATTAATTTGAAAAAAATAAAATTAGATCAATATTTAACTTTTCATTGTTAGAGTGGTCATATACAAATAATGTACTTGGTTTGTACTCCAAAATAATAATAATGATAAAAATAATAACACGAATAATAATAATAATAATAACAAAATAATATGATTTGTATTATAATATAGGAGTCATTTGAAAATAACAATAAGTACAATTAACGAAACGAACAAACTTTAACAGGAGATATAAAATATTTTTGAAATAACATGAATTTAAGAAAAAGGAAAATTTTATAAAGAATCCAAAACCCAGATAATACACAGAAAAATACATATATACGAGGGATAGGGGTTACAGTAGAAGAAGACAGAGAGAATGTGAGTGGCGGGTTGTAGACGAAGACGAAGAGAGAGAGAGAGTCGAATGAGAGAGAGAGGTCGTAGAAGATCTGAAGAAGACGAAGAGAGAGAGAGAGTCGAAGGAGAGAGAGCGGCTGGAGAAGAAGAAAGAAGAGAGAGCGATGGGGAATTGGGGATTTTAGGGTACGTTTTGGATTTCGGGTAGAGGGTAATTGGTTATTCTAACCCAAACCCGCAAGAAAAAACCCAAACCCACCTTTCAATTTGAGCCCCGAAATTTCGGTATTTCGGCCGATGTGATTTCGGGCGATATTTCGAATTTTTTGGCCAATATTTGAACTTTTCGGGTTCAAACGAAATTTTGGCCCAAATATATGATTTCGTCTCGGGAAGGCTGCCGATACGAAATATCAGCCAAAATATCGGCCGATAAGTCCAAAATTTAAAACAGTGTCATGTACATTTCGAGGTTTATATGTAACAATAATATTGCATAATCAGTTATCTTGTTTACTTGGAAATAATACTCTTATATGAATACAAACATCTATCACACAAAAGGTATATTGTGATTCTTGTTTAAAGTAACAACGAGACTGCAAATGACCAACTTTGGAGTTTAGCACGCAAGAAGTCTGCCTGCCTTACCCTCTAACCTTACTCGCTAACGAATATTTGTAATTGTTCACATAACTAAAACAAGGTACTATGTTGGTGTTTCATTTAACCAAACACAAAAAAGAACTATACTTTAAAGTAAAAGAACCTTAAATCCTTTGATACGTAATGATGATGTCTGTCTCTTTTAATATACTTTGAAATTAAGTCAGCCTTACATTATTAGGCTGCTTGAGACACTAATAATCACATATCAAGAATAGCAAGAGGAAGTATGACCATACAATTTCATAAGAAAACATGAACATGTTTACACTAATATTGAATAATCAAAGATGAGCAAAGCATACGACTAATGTCTAGAAAATATTATCGACCAAAATACAATTTAATTTATCAAATTAATGGTAAAGAGGAGAGGAATACCAGAGTATGATTCTTCAATTATTGAAAGAGGAGATAAACATAGTGACAGTACAAATTACTGTAGGTCCATACAATCGTTAATATTTTCTACATTATGTATGTAATTCATTCACAGTTGTGACAATAATCATAATGACATCAATAACATCACGACATTTATCTTTTATATATGGTTGGGCAAAATAATTGTTTTCTCTGCATTTGGTAATTTTTTTGCCCAAAAGGACATATTTCCTTCTTAACTCTGATGATCCTGACCAATTGATCTTTGTTTTTTCCCCAAACTATCTAAATATTTCCAAAAATTTGTGATCTTGTCCACATAGGTAAAATAGGAAGTTAGTCCATAAAGCATGAATATTTGTTTCATATTGTTTAGTAAAAGCTAATTATTTGTCTGAACCGTGTCTTAACTACTGAATTCAAGTGATGCCAAAAAAAGAGAGGAAGAGAAAGAAAAAATTTACAGTCATATTATATTAAATATTAAAAGTAGAGAAGATTTGAATTCATTTAGTGCAAACAGATAGGAAGCTCTAAAAATCGACAATATAGCCTCACATCATTCTTAACTTCTCATGAGCATATCATCAAGCACTTTATGAGCATATTAATTTTAGAAAATTATTTTGAACATCTAGTTCACTTACTGTTGTTCATTATGATTTCTACAGATAATTAACTTTTAGGAAAATTTCTTAATTCATATAACAGGGTAAGCACAATGAAGGGAAATGTTTTCTTACCCAGGTTCTCTCTAAATAAACCTACCTAAATTAAATGTGTACTAAGAGAATTAATAACCAAAAATCAATTTGAATGTAGGGGGCAAACTAATCAAATGAAGGCACATGATATTTACCATTTGTAACCGTTTCATTGCGGAGGGTCAAGGCATCATCGTACACCGTACTTGATCAGGGTTTCTTCCACAAAGACATCAATCATCTAAACAAAATTTGTGGGTCTCTTCACATATCAAGCGATATTCTGGACTCATCATCGATTTAGGGGTTGCTCTCAAGGCGATCGATCTATGAGAGGCGCTGCTCCTTGCTTTTGCTTCACTCTCCATTGGAAAACCCGTACCTGCCCAAAGTGGTGTTTCTAGGAAGCACAATGAAGTCGGATGAGGGTGGGCATGGTCGTCATAGATGACTTGGGAGTTCGGAGAGAGATATGCATGGGAACGAGAAGGGGGCTTAGTTTCTTTTCTATGGAGAGACTTAGAGTGTTGGGGATTTATTTATTGTTTTTGTTTTAGACATCGGACTTTTTTATAATGCCTGAGTGAACAGTTGTTCAAGGAGGGAGTAGTTACCAAAACTATTTAAGTGTTAAATTACTAAGTTACCCCAGTTAGAAAAAAATTGAGGGGACATAGCTACTTTCTTTATCCTTTTAGGTGTAGTAACAGATTATCTTCTCCACCATCTTTTTAAAGTAAAAGCTTCTAATTTAGGAAGGCGATCAGGCTTCGTGAAATATGATATTCTAAATATCTACTTCCTTCTATTTCTTTAAAAATAATTTAGTGCATCGTAAATGTTAGTTCTAATGAGTTTTTTTTTGTGTCTGCAGATTTTGTTTGGCATTTTGTACATCATTAACCTTGGAATCATCCTTTTCGTCTATGTAAAGGCCGACTTGGTATGTAATTATAATGACCTAGATAGTATTATAGTTTCATATCTTCATATCATTGTTTTTTCATGTTTCAGCTGTAATTTTTTGTTGCCAGCGTTATGTCTATGAATGATTGTATGATACATTATTCTACACTTTCTTATCTATTTCTTTCTGCCTTTTGCTCTGCTCTGCTTTTGACTGTTGCCCAAAGTTGAAAATTGATGCCCTTTGCTCTGCTCTGCTTTTGACTGTTGCCCAGAGTTGAAAATTGGTGCTAGCATGTACTACCTTGAATGATTTGTCCTACGAGGTGTCAGAATATCTATACAAATTCTTAGTTTGGTGCTGTTGATTGTTACAAAATTTAACAGTTGAACCCCTAAGTACCATATGGTCACTATCCAACTGATAATGGGTTTTTCCGATCCCCAATTGATCCAATTTTCTATTGTGGGTTGACGATTTTGGTGCACTTTAGAAGTCCATTAAACAAACAATGTACGATTCAGGTTTCTTATTGTGTAAGGGAGTCGGTGTGCATAATTGAGATTAATTAGCACCGTTGTTTATGACAAATTTTTTAGTTGAAATTCAATATTGATCAGTATGTGTGATTGGTGGTGACAAATTTTTTAGTTGAAATTCAATATTGATCAGTATATGTGTGATTGGTGGTGAGAATAGTACTGTGAGATGGTTACATAATCAAGCAACAAGATGAATCACATCGGGGGAATTGGCGATGTCATGAATCTCAGTGAGGATGGATAATAATTTATATCATCATTCATATTATTCACAGCCAACCATAGAAAGCTATCAATGTGTGTTGGTGAAGGAAGAAAATTGATGAGGAAGATGTGGAAGTTGCTGATTAAAGAAGAGGAGAAAGAAAAAGCAATGTTGTGTTTACTTGGCCCATCGTGGGTTTGTTTGTTGGATAGAACGTTTTGGGAGTGGAGAAAACTTGGAATTACAAAAGAGTAATGAAGAATTCATTAGATACAAAGAGGAATTAGGTCACAAAATTAGTCAACTTTAGGGATTGGGGTTTTCCACATTTATTAAACTTATGTAAATAAGTCAGATTTTATTTTTGGGTCTATAAATTGTTTGTCCATTTATTAATTATTTAAAATTTGGTTTGGTCTGAGCCAATATATGTACCGTTCAGTTACCCATAAAAATTGGCTCACTAACATCAATTCTGAGGTTTTTTTTGGTATTGAGTAACTACTTTAAAGATTTAAGTAACAAATTCTTGTACCCTCACCCCCCCCCCCCCCTGGGCCTGTGCGACCTGTGCAGTCGCACATGCCCATTAATAAGGAGGCCCATTGGACATCATATATAATTAATACATATTTTATTCCTATTGTAGCACAAAAGTCAATTTGTCCAAGCGGTTAATGGAATATACTTTAAATCTAATATGCGTAGGTTCGAACCTTGTTGTCGACGTTTTTTTTCCATTATATATTATTGTATAAAGTTTTTAATGATTTCTATGTTTCTTTCATTAATTGTTGAGATTTTATGTATATTTACTTTTAGTGAAAGTTTTTTAATGTTTTTTATGTTGCTTTCATTAATTGTTGAGATTGACTTAATACGTAAAGTTTTTTTTAATCGTGTATTTTCTGCATTGCAAGAATGTGAAGATCCTTAACCACATTTATACTATTTCGTCTTAATTGATGACACGAATAATTCAACATATTGATTAAGTCGTCTCAGGTATTGGAGCCTCCAATGATATAAAATTTGAAAGGTATTTTTAAATTTTTTAAGATATAGAATGTACCATACTCATATTTTTCTACTGAATTCGTATAATATATATATGATATTAAAATCAAAATCAAGTAAAATTAGTATCAGAATATTTAAAGAAGGCTCATTTTTTTCTTTCCGCACAAGGCCCTATAAATTTCAGGACCGGCCCTGCCTTTCAAATTTTATATCATTGGAGGCTCCAATACCTGAGACGGCTTAATCAATATGTTGAAATATTTGTCTCATCAATTAAGACGAAATTGTATAAATGTGGTTAAGGATCTTCATATTCTTGCAACACAGGAAATACACGATTAAAAAAAGCTTTACGTATTAAGTCAATCTCAACAATTAATGAAAGCAACAACATAAAAATCATTAAAAAACTTTCACCAAAAGTAAATATACATATAATCTCAACAATTAATGAAAGAAACACAGAAATCATTAAAAACTTTATACAATAATATATAACGAAAAAAAAAACGTCGACAACAAGGTTTGAACCTACACCCATTAGATTTAAAGTCTATTCCATTAACCACTTGGACAAATTGACTTTTGTGCTATAATCGGAATAAAATTTGTATTAATTATATATGATGTCCAATGGGCATGTGCTAGGGCCGGCCCTGTTGAAAGGTATTTTTCAAATGAATTCATATAAAATTTTTAAGATATAGAATGTACCATACTCATATTTTTCAACTAAATTCGTATAATATATATACGATATTAAAATCAAAATCAAGTGAAATTAGTATTAGAATATTTAAACAAGGCTCATCTTTTTCTTTCCGCACAATGCCCTATAAATCTCAGGACCGGCCCTGCCACCACCACCACTACTATTGCCAACAATGCATTTATTCCAAATTTTTTTTGGTCAGGTATGTAAATTTCTGTTATGCGTTCAGTTTTGCTGAAGGCTAGTTTATTCTTAAATGCATCACAATAAATTGGTTTACTTATATTCCTTTTCTCTATTTTTGGGTTCCATTAACCATTATCCTATCATTCGTCCCAGATGGAATATTTTCAATATTTTTCATGCTTGACCATACTGTCTCAGTCATCTATCTATTTTTCTCCATTTCATAGGTATTCTAGGTTCACAGTATACACTAGAAGCAATTTTCATCCATTTGATTACATCAGCAACATCCTTTTCGATATTGTGTCATGATGAGTGATTCATCATATTTAGCTATAATGGTCCTTTTTTTGGCTATTAGGTGTTTCTTGGCTCTCAACATAAACTATATTTTCTATCTCATCTTATAAATTTCTTAAAATTACATTCCATCTATTCTGTTTTAGACTCCAGCTTCTCTCCAATTTTCTACTTTTTAAATTAGTCTTCTAATCTTGTCAAGTAATAAAATATCATATGGAAAAATTCATTGTGGTTATATCTCTATAACTATGTTAAAGAGATGAACACCAATGGGGGTGTTTGGTCTGGATGCAACTACACTTGCTTGTTGCAAGTGCAAGTGAAATTTAAAATTCCCTTCAATTTTTTAGAGTCAATGACCAAAATAATGTCTAGTCTCTTTATTTTTACATTCCTCATCTAATACAAACATTATTTCCCTCCAAAAAGTAGGGGTTTGTTTGGTAGTCTAATAAAAAAATTTAGAGGGGGGGAGGATTCAAATTTCATCTTACAATTGCAACTTGCATGGAACTAAACACACTCTAAACCCTAAATGATCAGTGAAGACAGTGGTTATAAAGAATATCTCTCAGCCTACCAGCTATTATTGCACTACTTGCTACATCGCGTATATCTTTCTTGATAACATCTATATAACTAGTAAACACGTTATCTAATTTTCTCATGTGTAGGACCTCTATCATAAGCCTCTTTGCATACAGGAAAAGTCATGTATAGATTTCTTTTCTTCTCTTTGTATATCTTTTTAAGTGTCTTAACAAGTAAACAATGTTCATGGTTAAAAACTCCCTGAATAAAACCATGTTAGTATTCTGACGAGATGTTTAGACTATCCCAACATTTTACTGTTTGTCTCATAAGATATATGACAGCTCTTACAATTTTTTAATTTAATTTATTCCATAAAATAGGATATTAGGTGTCTTTTGCTCATTCATTTTCTCTCTCAAGGCACACGACAAGGTACCCTCTTAACACCTCCAAATTTCTAATATGAAAATTATGGGACCGTCCATCTCACTAATCTTCATTGTCTTTAAACAACTTAAGAAAACATCTCCACCTTTGTTTAGCCTAGAATCTTTTATCTGCATTCTTTTATGCTTACTATTACTCAGACATCTACTTTTTAGTCTTTTTAAATCTTAACAAGCTTACACATGTGCCTCTATTTCTCGGATAATTGCTTGATTAGTTGGTTTAAATATTTCTTGAACTAGCTGGTTTCATCTCTCTTGACCGCGTAAGTGTTTAATTTCTATTATCATTACCAAATTTTTGCTCGTCCGGGCATAAAAAGAAATGGATAAGAAAAGAAATTTAAATCTTACCTTTTCTTGATCTTTTGGGGGATTTTGTTTCTTTTTCTGACTTCAATATATCCTTATCTTCTTTTGCCCCTCTTCTTATTTTAGGACCTTTCTTAATAGGTTGATTATCAATATATTTCTATATGATATACTCGATAAATGCATTAAACCCAGTAGATAAACTTTTTGCTAAATTAAATTTTTGAAAACTTGTCTCTTTTTTTCCCTCCTCGAGTTCTATTATCTAATTGCAGCTTTCATATTTTATCTTTGTAGCTTCCATGGTGGGCCCTTAGCTTGCTTTGTTTGTCAAAGCGAGTTCATTCCATCTTTATGCTTCGGCTTTTCAATGACTGTTTTGCAATGACTTTGCTCCATGCTGCACTAGCTTTGCTTCTGTGCCAAAAGTGGCATCTGGCTTTAATCATTTTCAGGTGGTTAACATATTCTATTGATTAGAAAAGTGCTTTCGGATTAATTGCAATTTTACTATTTTTTGTTTTAAATAAACATTTTATGGCTTCTTGTGTTGCAGTGGAGCTGTGTCGATCAAGATGAATGTGCTCCTGTATGCTCCACCTTTGTTCCTACTAATGTGGAAGGTATAGTTTCTTATATTAAATCTAAGAAGCATGGACACGGACACTATGTAACATAACAGACTATAGAAGGAAAATTTTGAGAAACTACATAGAAACAGCTAATATCGTGTCATATATATGTTCCTGATGTGTCAGATACAACATGGCTTCCATATACAAGTGTCCGTGCTGCTTAGTATGAGGGAATGTTGTTTTATTGTCTATTTCTTCAATAATAATGAAATGTTGTTTCAAACATTCTTGTGTAGGGTATGAGTATCAAGGGGTTGATTTCTGCATTGTTTGGTGCTGGGTTGTTGCAGGTATCTGAACGCAACCTTCCGTTTGTTCTCTCTGTATATATACTCTACTTTAATGCATTTCATGTCATATGTAGAGTTTAAGTAACAACTTAGGATTATTTTGATCTGCATTTAACTTTCTGGATGATGTAGTCTACAATTAAGTTTTGATTTTAGTTTGAATATTGAGATTGTGTTTTGATTCAGCCTCTCTTCACCTTAAGAGTTAATCTATCCTTCTTCCTGAATTTCTTATGTCCTACTTCTAATCTTTTCTATGACCCTAATCCTGATTTCCTGTCATCCTTAAGCAGCCTGTATTGTTTTGAAATCTGAGCATAAATGTGATCACAACTCAACTGACATCCACAACTAGATTTTCTACAAATTTTCGAGTTTTATAACCAATCCACTACCTTTGCTGAAAATTTGCAACTTATAGTTTTCTCAATAAGTTTGAATACATATAAATATAAACAAATGGGAAATTTCCTAAACTAGTAAACAATACCAATTTTTATTGAAGAGAAATTATGAAGAATAGTAGCACAAAAAACTTTGATATTATTAACAGCTAAGAGCATCACAATGGTAATTCTCAAATATGAGAATATGGCAAAATAACATATAGCAAAAGAGAGATTTGCTGCGGTCGTGATTTGCTATAATTTGAGAAACAAATATTAAAAAAGGAGCTCGGACGAAACAACTTGTTTCGTCTTTTTTTATTTTTATTTTTTACATAACGTTTAAGTTAGTTAAGTAATAATTAGATATTAAAATAGGTAAATTAAATAAATTAAATATTAAAATATATACTAAGCTATCTAATTAATACACTAACCTAAGATTAACTGAAGATTAATTGGGCTAAAAGTTTACAAAGGGGCTGGACGGGACATGTTGTCCTGTCCAAGCCAATTTTGGCTTCAAACGGGACAACATGTCCCGTTCGACGATTTTTTCGATTTTTTTTGTTCAGACTGTACAACATGTACCGTCTGATCATTAAAAAAGAAAAAATAAAAATGAAGAGAAAAAAGGGTCAGACGAAACTTGTTTCGTCCGATCCCATTATTAAAAAAAAACAAAGGGGTCCCCTATATTTTGAGAATCGCCAGTTCGTTTCTCAAATTTGAGAAGCGACTGTAGCGATTTTGCCAAAATATGGCAAAATAGCAAATGACTGCAGACTCTCAATTCTCAAAATATGGGAATTTGGCAAAAATGAGAAACGACTGTGGATGCTCTAAGTACACAAATTTGAAAATTTAAGCCTAGATTTTTTCGTAAAAAGAAAACAGTAACTTCCAGGGGTGTATTGGATTGGAATTTGAAAAGAATTTAAAAGAATGTGAAAATCCTAGTGTATTCAATTAGGATTTTAAAGGAGTTTATAAAAGTCACAGTGTATTCAATTGAGAGTTTAAGTGATTCTATTCAATTCTAAGTGTATTCAATTGAGATTTTAAATGACCCCATTCAATTCTCGGTGTATTCAAAAAGTTATTGATTTTGGTAGAATTGAGAATTTGGAGCATTTAGATGGAATCTAGGGTTTGAGATATAAATACCAAAAGCCTTCGAATTCTCACATTTACCGTAGAAACTTTCAAGTCATTAGATATTCCTCCTTCCCCATAGTTGCATCCACCCCTCTTGGGAAGAAATTGATTGTCAGTTACTGTTCATCTTCTCCCCCCTCTCCCCCGACCAGCTCCGGCCACCCCCCCACCTCCGGCGACCCCCGTCGCCACCCCCCCCCCCCCACACGCGCCACCCAACCCCGACCATGTCCTCCTTCCCCGTTCGTCGTCAACAGCAGCCTCGCCCAAACCCTCTGCTCCATCTGCTCCTCCTTTCCCTATGTTGAGCCCCGCCGGTCGACGCCCCCGCTCGCCGTCAGCCCTGAGCGCCACCCTCGCCCAGGGGATCCGGTGGTTTTGGTGGATCCGATTCAGGTCGTTTTGGTTCATTTGGTAGTTCTAGGTCGGGCTCATCTGGAGGATTTGGAGAACGTTCTGGACGTTCTGAAGGGAGTTCCATTCTAGGCGTGGGAGGAGGGTGAGCTTTATAGAGAGTAGGAATGAAGATCAGGTGTTTGATAATTTACCAGACACAGTTTTGAAGAGGAAGGTAATGAAGAAGAAAAAGAAGAAGAGGAAGAAGAGGAAGGTAATTTGAGGGGTGTAGGGTTTTACAACAGGTTCAGTGATGGTGAGGAGAGCCCTAAAGTTGGGTATCCAAGCAATGGCAGTTTTAAGCAGCGGAGGAGAATGTCGGGACTGGATGCTCCGGTGCCCGTGAAAATGGAGCCAAGAAGAGGTGGTGGATCCATTGATAAGGTGGCAATTGAACATTTAAGGTTAGCTGGTTAGATTTTATGGTCGATTAGGGGTTTGAGCTTTTGTCTATCTTGTGTTTTATTAGAGACACAGGTAATTTATTGAGTTTAGATATGTGGGGATAATTAAGACTTGTTGTTGTTGTTGTTTGTACTTTTATGATTTGTCTTTGTGTAACTGTGTTGTATGCGAATTATTTCCATTGAGTTGCTTTTGATAGCTTCAATTGTGGTGGCTGGTACTTGGCTTACATTTGGCATCATAGGTATCAGCCAATCTGGAAATTTTTGAATAATAAGAACACAATTTTGTTGAAACCAAAAGAAAAATGCTTCATTCAGTGATGGCTTGGATGAGGAGTTTATCTGGGGTTTATCAACCCAAAAGAGAAAACTTCATTCAGTTGATGATGTTTGAGATGTGAAACTATCATGGCAGAATATTGCTCTATACTTTTAACATGCATCGGAGTTGAGTTTGGTCTCAACAGAAAACATGCAGGTTTCCTTGATCTTTCTTATAAGAGAGCATTCACTATGGTTTTGTAAAAACTCAAAATCCACAATCGTTCCTAACGGCGATGATATTTATACTAGACTCGCTGTTGGGAACAATGAGTTTAGTTCAAAATTTTCAATGAAGACTCGTCGTTCTCAACGGCGAGGATATTTACACTAGACTCGTTGTTGGGAACGAGTTTAGTTCAAAAAAAAATTCTATGACGTTTTTTTCAAAAAAATCACTCAGTCTAACAAAATGTTTCACTCTTTGTGAAATTTCCTGCATCCTCGCCGTTCCCAACAACGAGTTTAGTATAAATGTTCTCGCTGTTGGGAATAGCGAGTCTTTTTTGAAAATTTTGAACTAAACTCGCTGTTCCCAATAATGAGTCTAGTATAAATGTTCTTGCCGTTGGGTACGCCAAGTCTTCAATGAAAATTTTGAACTGAACTCGCCGTTGGGTACGCCAAGTATTGCAAGCCTTTTGTTGGCATGATGTATTGCTTAGAATTTGTATTAGTATAGATGACATGGTACTTTTGTTTTGGTAGCAGCCTCTGGGAATAATTTGCAGATTAGAAAACTCGCAATACATTAAATTGGTTGAATTATAATTTGGTCTAATTTAATTTTTTGCAGTTCTTGATACAACTAATCGAAAAACATCATTCTGTTGATTAGGGCTGTTCATACTTTGGTTAAAACCGATTACTACTCTTATAAGAATGACAATCTTGTGTAGGAAAAGTTCAATTGTCATCGAATTCTTTCGAATTCCATCAAATTCATAATAAGAATTCCATCAAACTATTTTAAAATCCTTATAAATTCCAGTCAAAGTTTTAGGTGAATTCTCCATAAATCCCTTAAATACTGAGATTCTCAATTCTTTTAAATTCTTTTCAAATTCCAATCCAGTACACCCCTGTTTTAATTATTAAGAAGGGCAACAGTCAATAAACGCCCCCATCGTTTCCATTTTAATTAAGAACCCCCCAACGTTTATTTTAAATCAAGAAACTTTCCTCTACATAATTTTGGACCAAAATACCCTTTATTTTTGAATCAAGAAACTCCCCTCCTTCAAATGTTATTCAAATATATAAAGGGCATTTTGCGCCATTATTATGGCAGAGGGGAGTTTCTTTATTCAAAATAAACGTTGGGGGGTTTCGTGATTAAAATAGCAATGATGGGGGCGTTTATTGACTTTTACCCTATTAAGAATAATCATTAATGAAGTTCGCTAATTGTACCCAAAAAAGATAAAAGTAATGCTATTGTCACTGTCAACATTACTTCTATTACCCCACTAGTTAATATTGCACGATCACCATCACATTTCATGGATCCTCAAGTGAGAATGGAGATTGTGCTACGTCAAGTAGTCAAGTAAAGGTAGTGCACACATCAGTACTGAAAACAATAACCCACATGAGGGTCAAAGTCATTCAGTCTTTCTCTATTGCTTCACCCAAAGCAGTCCGAGAAAGTTAAAATCTCAGTCTTGCCTACCCGAACGTCATCTTCTCAACAACAATTGTAGCGCCCCGAGTTCCAAACACCAGGAACTCGTGACACTAACCAGGATCTTACTTCAAAGAGTATATATCACAGAGAATCACAGGAAATCTAAATTTTTTCATGCGCTAATTATCATAAATTTACATCATTATTTAACAACGAATTACCTTGTATCAAGAAAATTAAATCTTCGCTCTATGCTCCACTACAACATTCTCTTTCACGAATGCCAGTCCTTTCTCTGCACACAGTGGGCACGTCAGTTGAATGCAGCTGATGCAAACTGATAAAATCAATGAACTTCCTTCTTTAACAACGATTTAATGCTCAAGAATGTGTCAAACATAGCAAGGTGTCGGTGCATGACATGACCCTAGAATCTAATGCACAACACAATATGCACACGATGTACCTATTCTAATGCATGCTTGATTTGGAAATGTATGCATCCCAATGCTACATACCTTCCCAAATACAACTTCATTGGAAATGTATGCCTCCCATACTACATACTTCCCAACGAGTTTGAGTTCTCCAGATAATAGGGTTTGATCCCTCGCAATGCATCATACTCTTGTACTCTAGCCCTGTTTCTGATATTTATCTAGTGTCTGATGAGGTTGCCATTGTCCGGTTTACCCTGTTACTGTAGTCGGTAGTGCCATGCCGGGACCCTGGGGTCTCTCTCCTCTCTTGTACACCCATAATGGGGTCAGCCCCTGTGGTCTTTCTCCACTCCCCGGTCTTACCTACACTACTCTGCCCGAACCCTGTGGTTTCTCTCTACTACCGGACAATCTCGTGGAACCTCTACTTGAGGCACCGGACCCTGTGGTCTTTCTCCACTCCCGGACCTCATCAAAAGCTGTTACGACATCAAGGTAACACTGCAGGCTCTCCGTTCGCATTAAACAGCCCAGACTACCTTTAGGCGGAGGCATAGGGGTCCATCCCCTATCTCCAACCATAGTTTGGTCTTACACTAGATTTCAAAAATTAACAGACGAGACCACGCCATACGTGCTCCAGACGAGATCACGCCGCACGTGTCCCCTTGACAGGTGAGTACACGCCAACTAGTGCATGCCCTTACAGTCACGAATCACACTATGCATTAAACAGCCCAGACTACCTTTAGGCGGAGGCATAGGGGTCCATCCCCTATCTCCAACCATAGTTTGGTCTTACACTAGATTTCAAAAATTAACAGACGAGACCACGCCATACGTGCTCCAGACGAGATCACGCCGCACGTGTCCCCTTGACAGGTGAGTACACGCCAACTAGTGCATGCCCTTACAGTCACGAATCACACTATCTAGGACTAACACCTTTACTAATTTTACGACTTTGGTTAATTTCTCATCAGCTTAAGTCCTCCACTAATCACCACTTAGTATCTAGGTGGATTTTATTAGTTACTTACGGTCTCATTGTTCACAATTATATTGGATTATCATTGTATTCTTATTCTCAAATATTTGCCCAACTTGGCCTTTATCCGGCCCACGTCCGGCCTATAGAAAGTAATAATAATTACTCTTACTTTCATATACTAACTTCACAAGTTCTTTTATATTACTACACTTTACATTTTCTCCCATTTTAAATATCATGTTTAGTTAGCATGACATACTCTCATATTTTCAAGTTACTACATTTATCAAGAAGCTATTTGATGAGGACATCTACTCTGATTAGTTTAATATTTTATTTTAGTACCATATTTATTTTTGGCAATTCTAGCCATATGTAATCTTTTTTATGCATTAGAATATTTTTGAGATTTTGAGAATATTCTAAGATTTGTATCTTGATTTGTTTTGAGCCTATATAAAGACCTTGAGATTAATGAGAAAGATATGCTATTCTTGGTTAAAAATTATTGTGTTGAGTTTTGCTCTTCTTCTCTCCTTTGTGTGATACAATTGAGATCCAATTATTAGGGTTTGTGATAAATTCTAATACAATTTTAGGGTTTGTGATAAACTCTAAAATCTACCCCTAAATAAAAAAAAATCTCACAAATAAAATTAACCCAAAACCCTAATCTCTCACACCTTCTTCTTCCCCAATCCCCCCTCCCGAGAACCCTAACCCATGCTAATTAATCCTAGCCGTTGTTTTCTCAAAACTCCATCATCCCAATCGTCCCTATCCCCTAAACCCAAACCCTCTGCTCTCGCGACCTCCCCATATCTCCCGGTCCTCCCTAAAGATCCCGACTTCCAAAAATCCCGTCGCCATTACCCCCGAGCCGTCCTCTCATCCTCGTTTCCCTCACCCGACCAACGTCCCGATCGAAACCCCTGTCCTCCTCCCCTCCCGTCGACCCAACGCCCCAAGCCATAACCCCACCTCTACCTGTCGACACCCAAGTGCGCCATCCCGATGCTGCCCTGCATCGCCACAGTCCACGCCGCACCCAGACCCGCCAGCCCAGATCCGCCAGCCTGTGCTTTTGTTGCCTTGCTCTTGAAGTTGTTGCTGCCATTGTTGTGCTCTTTCGAGATCTACGTTGATTTCTTCGAATTCCGGTATACTCTTTCCAATTTTCAAATATTTGTGTTATACTGCTTTATCAATTATCATCTCTATTATATTATCTGATTTGCCTGTCGTAAACAATTGAGATTGAGTGTTCCACATGCTTGATTAGAGTACGAATCAATATTGAATCTTTTACTTGCTAAGAACACTTAGAGATTTAATTATTGATTGTTATAATTGAATTATTAATTGGGTTTGTTAAACGTGATTCAGTTCTTGAAAATCCATCAAACCAATTAACTGTTTAAAATTTCTAACTTTAATCCGCACTACGTGTTGGTAAAATTAATCTATTAAGAATCTTGGAAATTCTTTATTTTAGGGTTAGTTTTACATCACTATTCTTTCACTCTTGCTTCTACCTACTAATCCCAAGCTTGTATTTACCTTATGAGGACTAGGTGCATACTAACCCCTTCAATTTGCTTACTATCATATTAATTCTAAAATGAATAATTCTATTAACATGATTTCTAGTACCCAAGGTCAAATCTACACTTAGCTCCCAATCATAAACTATGCTTATTAATCATGAACAATTGGTTAGCAATTAGGTCACTACAAGGTCGAGTCTATATTTCCAACTTCCTAACTTCTCACTAACATGACATTCTAGCATTTTACTTTACTAATTTACTACCATACTAATATCTTTAACTAACTTACTAACATGAACAATGTTAATATTATTATCATGATTATCACTACTACACAAGAAACCCTCATATAGTTTCTCAACTACACATTGGAGCTTACTAACATTACAACTAAGCTTACTAACTTATTAGTAGCTTACTAACACAAAGCTAGTAGTTTGCTAACAATGTAAAACTTACTAACAAGATGCTAACTTGCTAACAAAAGACTTTAAACATTCAAGCATGAAAATTTAATTAAACAATTTATTAATTAGACAATTACCACACAAGACATCACAAAATCACAACTTTATGTTTAATAATTAACAATACAATCTATCATGTGATACAAAGGGTGAATCTTTATTCATTCACTAGTATTTTACTATCATTCTCAACACAAGATTGAATCTTTGTTCATTTTCTAGCATTTTATGTATATAAAATCACACAAGTAAGAAGAAGAACACCCACCTTCTTATAAGTGGAAACCTAGCTCTTTTCTCCTAAAGCTTCTTTGATCTTCCAAGCTCCAAATATTCTAGGAAATTGATAAGAAATTAATTAGAATAGGAAAATAGGATGAAGAAACTGAACTATGAGTGAATTAAAAGGCTTCACCTTCTCCTCCTTCCTATGCTTGGCCGAAACCCAAAGATGAGGGGAAAGTGAGTAGAGTTGGATTGAATTAGAAGGAATTTCGGAGTAGGAATTGAGTAGAAAATTAGGGTTTTGCTTTTAGGTTCTAGGGTTTTTTTTTTTTTTTTTTGAATGAGAATGAAGAAGGAAGTGGAATGAATGAGAATATCCTATATAATGCTAAGTGAAAAATGAGTGGAGGTTGAGATGGTGAGGTGGCTGGAAATTGACCAAGGGAAGAGTGAGATGTCAGATGAGTGGAGGGTAGGTGGCACTATAATTTTTTTTTTTTTTTGGATAATGCTAACCCTAGTCCAAACCCTCACAACCCTAACCCTTCAAACCTCCTAACCTTAACTATATGAACAAGGACTTATGCATTAAGAATCTATTGGCCTAATTTAAAATTTAAATGCACAATTTCTATTAATATTTCATGCAAAACAATAATCTATTATTTTGGGGTTCTTACATCAACAACGACAACAAAGATATTTTTCCAACTAGTTGGGATCGTCTACATGCATGAATCCTATCCTGGTTATCCATTTTGCTTGGTTTAGCACAATATCTTGTGTAAGGCTACAAGCTATCATATCTTTTCTTACCGTTTCCACCGAAGTAAGTTTAGGTCTTCCCCTACCCCTAGTTCTGTTCGTAATACTTGTCAAATCACTCATTCTAACGGGGGCACTACTAGATCTACGTGTGACATGTCCAAATCACGTGAGGTGATTCTCTCTTAATTTATCTTGGATATGAGCTACCTTTACCATGTCTCGTATATGCTCATTTTTAATTCTGTCTTTCCTGATTTTATCACACATCCATCGAAGCACCCTCATCTCCGTTACGTTATCTTCTCACCAGTTAACCCCTTATCCTAGATTAGTGATTTAGCTCATTCATCTGTCCCATAGCTTTCTTTCTTCAAGGCTGAGATTAGAACCCCAAGTTCGTAAACCTTTGTCAGTACCTCTCTCCTCTCACTCACTGAAAAGATTAGTGATTTAGCTCATTCATCTGTCCCATAGCTTTCTTTCTTCAAGGCTGAGACTAGAACCCCAAGTTCGTAAACCTTTGTCAGTACCTCTCTCCTCTCACTCACTGAAAGAAAACACTCGTGGAAACTAAAGAAACAGAGAAAAACCAAAAGAAGGAGAAAGTTCAGATCTCAGGTCATCACAAAGAAGAAGGGGGAAAAACTCCATGGATAATGAAGGTCACCTTATATCTTTTATAAACCTTGAAATTGAAAGTACACTTAGAGATAACATGAAGACTTAGTGAGAATAACTAATTCTAACGAATCTTTGCAGTAGTAGTATAATAGTTCTTATCACAACCGGAAAGAAGTTAAAATCATGAATATATTCATATGAAACACACTATTTAGCTTGTTTGGTGGATATCAAAAAGTAATTATCTTAGGTAGGTAAAAGATGAAAATGCTTTGTTACTGCACGTTGATAGCTTGTATGAATGTTCAAGGGATATCATATAACTGTGGACGTCATATAAATTTAACTGACAAGCTCAGCCATTCTCTTTTCATGTTGGTGGTTTCTTGTCAGGTGATTGTCTGTACGTTTTCAAATGTTGCATATACTATCTAGTTTATGATGAAGCAGATTGTTTAGAGTTTGATTTGCATAAGGTGCCATAATACCCTCATTCTTTGTTGAATGAGTACTGGTAGAATATGAAAGAAGTGATACTGCATGGAACTTTTTCATGTTGAGAAAGGAGGAAGAGAAGTGCGAACAGAGAAGAGAGATAACAACAGGTATATTTTCAATGGAAATTCATTAATTCATTCGTCGAGAAACTAAAATATCCAATAAAATTCTGCTTATTTATAGGCCATTACAAGATAAAACCGAACTAAATTAACTCTTATTAAATCAAAACCAAACCAACTAATCTTATCCAACTACTAGGTTTGCCCGTTGACACGTGCCTACGGCACGTCTTCGGAACGGTGCACCTGATTTGATTATATAAAATAGTTTTTGGAGGTCCAGCAAATTAATTGAAGTAGCAAACATATTATATGAGAAAGCAGTATATCTACCTTTAAGTTCAACCATCGCCTTCTTGATCATTAACTTGAACTTACCTGAAATGCATATAATTTGTTAGAAACACTGCATAGGGTTTTATTTAACTTCAACATCACTTTTAGATGCTTGTAATAGTTATGCAAGGACATTATCATATAGGTTTTATAGAACTTACTCTAATTTCATAACCACTATGAGCATGTCTAAATACAATGGTAACGCAAGTGCATGTGTAAATGTATCTACAATACCAATAATCTAAACATCTGTTTGTCTTAGACTCAGTTTGTAATTGAAATACCTCTTATTATTATTTCAACCAAAATAAAATACATGAAGTTTTCAAAACTCTAATCCAAGCTAATCAAGTATTTTATTTCCACTTTGTCTCCTCATTGCACCTTTATAGATAAAACGAAAATGGATAAATAACAAATTTATTTTAACTGTCTTTCTTGAGTGGAGAGTTTGCACCCTTCACTGGTAAACTTCAGTCATCCCAATCCTATGTATCCAAACATACACCATTTTTTTTTTTGGTTATCCATGGTTTCTAATAACCAGCGAAGGGAATACTTCACTATAGTATTTTCTCTTGTAGTAAACAAATTAATGTTGCATATTTGCCAAGTTATTTTGGGCTGCTACTCAACTTATGTATCCTGCTATGGTTTGGAAGCCCCAATTGAGGCCACCAAATAATCCATCTTTCACTTGCATACACCTTAAATCAAAACCAATAAAAAACTCATCAAATAAATCACTAAATTAAAAAATTTTAAACCCAAAAATAAAACAATCATATCTCTCTGAACTTAAATCCCATGCACACACAAAATTCGAGTCAGCAAAAAACTGAGTAATCTCTTGCACACAAAAATTTAAAATTAGAATGAGAATTTGGTTAATGAGATGAAATTAAAGTCGTCGCATCGCACATAGAGGCTCTCGATTCGGTGGAGGGGAGTCGCTTGATATTCGCGCTCGATTTGGTCGTGGGGAGTCACCGATACGGAATCAGCAGCGGATTAGATATCGGCGACGACCTCTTGATTGGGGTTCGACATTGGATTTGGATTTGCTTTGAGATTTTTAAATTTGCAAATTTTGAAAATTTCAAAAATTTTCAAAATTTCAGAAATTAAAAATTTTAAATTTTTTAAAATTTAAAAATTTTAAAAATTTTTATTTTTGTTTTTTAAAAAAAAATTTCATATTTTTTAAAAATTTCTAAAATTTCAAAAAAAAAAAAATTTTTTTTTAAAAGTTTTTGATTTTTTTTTTTGATTTTTTTTAAAGTTTTTAAAATTTTAAATTTTTTAGTTTTTTAATTTTTTAATTTTTTCAATTTTCAATTTTCTTATTTTTTGAAAAGAATAGAGAGAGAGACAAATAATTAAATAAATAACGGAGTTGTTTTGGGTGGGAGATTTGAATTTGAGTTTTGGGGGGAAACTTTTGGGGGGGGAAAATATGTTTTGTGAGATTAGATATGGGCCTCTGATTTTGGGAGAGATTGAAGGAGAGCCACTTGATAGCTTTCTTTGTGTTTTATTATATAGATAAGATAAAAAATCTAATGAAATTAAGCTTACCTCAAATAAATCCTAACTAATCCTAACTTATTTTAAGGCTTCCAATTTTGATAAATAAACATTTTCATAAAATTTCAAAAGTTTGGGATGTTAGTCCTGTGGCATTTTTACTACCAAGTGGCAAGCCTCAATAGTCAGCATGGTTAAACAATAAGCAATTATAGGTAGAAATTAATTTTGAGTATATGTAGGAGGATCTTCTATATGAGTAAATCTCATTTGAGTATTGATTCTTCTATTTATCGCCTCTTTTGGATACTTTGGTGCTGAGGAACTTTCTTACCTTTTTATTTTATTGTTTTTTTTTAGAAAATGAATTTGGTTGATTTTGATGCTAAACTTTTGGCTGGACGTCTAGCTCATCTGAAAGAGAGAATCATTTGCAGAGAGTTGTTGTTTCATATTTTTGGTGTGCCTGATCCCTTCGTGGTAGATGACTTGGTTTAATTTTGTCCATGCATTGCTTCACTGTCATTTCAAAATTTTAATTACTTTATTAGCTATCTGCTCTGAATATATACGTCGATAATATATGTTGAGAAGCTTGATAAAAGAAAGCTATCAAATTTATAATGTTGTTTTGGATCTCATATAATATATGTGATGAACACATTACAGGTTCTACTTGGTCTGCCATTTTTGTTGTCACATCCTGTTGAATACATCTCAAGAGCCTTCAATCTTGGGCGTGTCTTTATCCACTTCTGGTGCACATTTTGACCTTTGAATTTCATATATTTTAGTCCAAGAACATGTTGCTTTTGTGTAAATATTAATTTATAAAGGAACTTTCCATCTACGGGACAACTTTTTATGTTATGAATGCACATATTCATTCACCCAAACATGAAACTATATGTTTCCCTACCTAAAAGTTTTTTTCAGTAATAGCATTTGGGTTTTTTTATTTGAATAAACTAGATTTAGTTTTTGGTGTCCTACAACTATTACTATATTAGTGGAAACAATCTCTAATATTATAATGGGAGAAGACCTTAGTGTCATTTGTAAATGTTTTGTCAATCTACCAACCCGTGCAATACACGTGCATAATTATTATAAAGGAGGTTCTAAGTTCAAATTCATACTATGTCTAAATTTTTATTTTAAAAAAACTATATTTATTAAGACGTGCATCGCACGTGTAAATTACTAGTGATAAATAACTAAATATCCACTCAGTTAATCTATGTTGGAAAGGAGAAACAGCCAATTCAACTACCTAGATACTTAGTTTACTTTTACATTTTTTCTTCCACCGCTCATCCCTCATCTTGTAGGAGAAACTACCTACATAATTTATAAATAAAATATTCAGGCATATTGGTAAATGTTACTTGTATTGTATGTACACTTTAAAGTTACTGTAATTACTTTGAAAACCTTTGATTACTAATGTTCCTCAGTTTTGCTGTCTCTGATTGTCCAAAACTGCGCTTACAAATTGCCAACTTCTAGCGTTCACTTCGTCCTCCTCTTTTCTTTTCCTCTAGGTAGTGTTTTCCTCCAAAAAAAGAAAGAATGCAAGCAAGAAGGATAGAAAAAACCTGTACAAAGATAGAAGTTTATTTTTCAACACTTTGACCCCCGAACTTCAAAAGTTTAATTCGCACACCTCTATACCATTCTATACCTTTCTATGCTGACATAACCTTATTCATACAATGTTCTTTTATCCTTGCTGTCAGAACCTATATAAATTAGGAATTCACTAGGCTTTACTGAATGGAGCCTGACCATGCTGTTTAAATTTCGATTGTATTTTCTTTTCTATATCTTTATCTGCGATTGATGTGAGTTCAATAAAGTATCTAAAGAGGCATGCCAATCCATCTAAACCTGAATACTAATAAGTTTAATTAGATAGTCTTAGAAAAGAACATATATTTATAAGCATAGATTAGCAAACAATTATTTATGAGATAACAAGTTGCTAACGTTCCCACTGTTTGTTGTTGCGGTGATTGAGGTGGGGTGGTGGTGGTGGGTGGACGAAGGGATTTGAAATTATCCGTGGAGATTTAAGTTGTGACTTATCATGTTTATTTCTTGAAGTCGCATTATTGTTGTGCTCCTAAGTCCTAATTCATCATTTCTCTTTATTGCCGAAGAAAATAGATACACAGAAAAATAGAGCTCAACAATGATATATACCTTTTAGCCCTTTTAAGATATGACAGGTCTTAAAAAATTAAAGAATTATATCAATTATGCTTAATCCTTGTCTCATTTGGATGAACTATCATGTTCCAATCGCCTGCTGAGAAATTTTTATCTTTATTTGCAGATTTTTTGTGTTACATTAAGTGTCATGCCTTGTATAGCGTATTCAACTTCGTATACCAAATTAGTTAGTAGTATGTACAGAGTTTTTTCATGATATAAAGTTTACATTTGGTTATATATTGACATTTGAGATTTGACAAGTATGTTTAGACATGCATAGGACCCACCCTTCCCTTGCCCATACCTCCATGTACGGATACTTGTATACTCTTGCATGCACATAAACTTGTATTGTGCATGTAAGCCCATCTCTCATGTTTCTTCAGCTGTTTTTTTAGATGTCCATTGCAACGTTATAATGTAGCTATTTTGTGTATATCTGATCATTTCAATTGGCTTAGACATCTATATCCATATTTTTGACTTACTATTTTGTTCCCCAGGTCTGTTAATTTTAAATTTGTTCCTGAAGACATCTTTGTGTCTAAAGGATTTGCAAGTGCTTTACTGGCCCTTCATCTTACATTACTTGTGTTATTTGCACATTATAGATGGTCCAAGTAAGTTCATAATATCTGTGATTATACTCTTGCATTCTTTGTTTTAAAGCTTGGCAGTATATTAATAAGTCGTCGATTCTTGTTGTCACCAATACATTTTGTCTTTAGTGATTTGTCTATTTAGGTTGTTTTTCAGTTTTTCTTTTGCAAGATCAGTCACATCCTCTTGATTTCCCTAATATAGCATATGCAGAACTATGAGATTGATTGAATTCATCATATTTAAAATTTGAGTGTAGAATTCAGAATCATGGATGTTTGGTAAAACTAATGAAGATAAGGTCAGAGAACGTTTGCACCATATGTAGGACAAAGTGATGGACAACTCACCAAGACTAAGATGTGCAAGCAAGTGATGGAAGAGCTGAAAGGCTTATGAAGTAATCACTCATATTACTATTATACTTAACCTTTTTAACATAACTAGTTTTAACTATCTAGCATAGAACTTCTCCAAGGCCATATATTAACAAAATTCTTTCCCTATATTAATGACTCGCAATTTTACATTTACATATGACAATTTGATATTCATATTTAACAAAACCACCCTGAAGTCTCGCATCTGATTAATTTCTTCAACTTTAATAGATAATACATTATGTCTCTATCTTTTTTCTGTAACTTCACAAACAGAATCTACCGGAACTCTTGTAATCAATCCCAATACAAAATCACAAGTCAGCTCCTTAATCATCAATTATTATCTCATTAAATATAATTGCAGTAGCATCTTAGCTAATTAATCTGTTAGAACTTGTAGTATAATCAAAGGTGTTTTACTGCTGTAAGAAAAACAATCAATTAAAATGCTACTGCTTGTTCATGTTCAGTATAAGGTCTATTTAGATGTAGTTATCTCCAAGATTATATTGCATATTGGATGTATATACCCACAATGTACTGACACTTTTGCTGGCCTATATATTCTCAGTGGGACATGAAAAATTCATACATAAATGGTGTTATCGGTTATCGTAGAAATTATTTAATTACAATGCAGAAGCAACCAAAATTTGTTTATAGGGTTCATGGGTGTTTGGGACAGGTAGGATTTACTGATAGTTTCAGGCATTGGCAGGCATGAAGGAGGGCTTATTCTACTAGTGCTTACAAAACTGCGTGATTCTATGCCAAAGTCCCACTCCATTCAGAATTTCTCTACATCTGAACCAAGATTTAAGATACTTAGCAAAGAACGTAAGTCTTAAATTTATTAGTATAAGATCTTCATGATTATTCTACATTTTATGCTTCTCTAATCTCCTCTTTTGGTCAGACTACAATATGTATCTTGAGAACTAACTTTGGGGGTATTTTCTTTGTAGACATTACTACTGTTATGTTTGTTGGGAACTTTATCGGAGTCGTGTGTGCCCGGTCGTTGCATTATCAATTCTACTCTTGGTAAGGCCCTCATTCTGCTGTTTCCTCAGTTTCATTTATATTGCAGGAGAGATTAATTATGTTTGCAACTATATCTGTCATTACCTGCAAAACATGAAAAATGTGGTTCCATTACCATTTAATATTTTCGCCTATTCATATACAGGCTGCATATATACTGATTTCGCATCTTCTTTGTTGGCCTCTATAAATAATTGTAACAGAGGAAGAAATTTTGTTTATCAAAGAGCGAAAAACAGAAAGGGAACAAACTTGATGTTATCTATGTGAAAAATCTGAGTTGATTTCTATCTCCATGAACGATAGCTTGATGTTATCTAGAGTCTTGAATGATGCTATCTTTAGTTTTCAGTTGCATTCATGGATATTTCCTTACCGAGCTTTTGCAAGCCACATGTACCCTTTACCTTGTTATTGTGTTCTGTTTGTTTGTATTAATCAGTGGTTTTTTATATGGCTTTTCGACCCCACATTTGAAGCATGATTTTCGACGTCTCCCCCCACCCGATCCCCCATCCCCCCAGCATTACTGAATAAAAACCGGGTTGTATACTTGTATTAATTACCCTCAGTATACTTCATTTTTGATAGAAAACCATATAATTCTAAGTTATATCGAATTCCCGGCCCCCAACGGTGAGCGAAATACCCTTACTTAACCCTGAGGGTATTTTGATTACTTTTGAGGTGTATCTTGAATTTATACCAAATTGCCTCATAGTAGAATCTTTAGGTATCCTACATTGCAAGGTCTTATGTGCTTTATCATTGTCAGTATCTTTGGTTTATGAATCAAAAAACTTTTGATTTAAGGACATGGTCCATGTATTTATTTTGTGTGTTCAAATTGAGTTCAGGGCTGAAGATGATTATGTGAGGGGAAGCCTCAGTGTTTGTCAACAGTCATTATTGTGACACTACTTGAATGACAAAAGGTTCCTGAGTCATCTCAAATGGTATATAATGATTTTGTTCGGAATTCACTTGTAGTATAACTGCTCAAATATAGCCCCCCTCCACGCCCTCATTGGTCTCATCATTTCTTTTGCTTAGTTTATAGTATTTTCTTAAATGCTGTGATTCATCCAGTAGCAAGTACTATATGCATGCCTGCATATCCATGCTACAATCCACTTACATTTCTTGCTTACACCAACAACAACAACAAAGCCTTTATCCCAACTAGTTGGGGTCGACTACTTAAATTCTGGTTTTCCATTCTGCTCGGTTTAGCGCAATATCTTTTGTAAGGCCACAAGCTATCATATTTTTTTTCACCGTTTTCACCTAAGTTTAGATCTTTCACTACCCCTAACTCTACCCATAATACTTATCAAATTACTCTTTCTAACGGGGGCACTACTAGGACTACGTGTGACATGTCCAAACGACCTGTGACGATTCTCTCTTAATTTATCTTGAATATGGGCTACCTTTACCATGTCTCGTATATGCCCGTTTCTAATTCTATCCTTGCTGGCACATCCATCTTAGCATCCTCATCTTCGCTACACTCATTTTTTGGACACTTACATTTCTTGCTTACATAAGCTAATTGTTTAAGTGAAAGCTATGGTTCATGCCCTTTCTACTTACAGTGTTGTAATTGTCTGGCATTCATGTCAGGGTGAAGATCTAATGAATTATAACTATTATACTAACTTGAAGAAAATTTCCCCCCCTCTTCATGTAATTTTGCAGGTATTTTTTCTCACTTCCTTACCTACTGTGGAAGACTCCTTTCCCAACTCCCTTTCGGTATGCCTCTCATCACAAGAACCATGTGTCAACCTTTGCTTTCTGCTACTTGACACCATAATCTTCTAATCTTTCTGTCTTAAAACTTTTAATGCAGGCTGCTATTGTTCCTTGGTGTCGAATTATGCTGGAATATTTATCCATCTAACACATATTCTTCATTGCTGTTGCTTTGCATACATCTATGCATATTATTGGGCCTTTGGTTTGCCCCAGGTAAGTATCCCTATGCTGATCCGAAACCGCCTCTAAGAAAGAAAGAATGAAAGAATGACAGAAGTTCATTTGAAGTGTGCAAGCCAAAGATCATGACAGTCGCATAAGCTATATTCTGACTCATATCTTCAAGTTTATCCTTTCTCAAGTGGCTTCGGCAGTCACTGAGAATGCACTAATTATCCAGCTCTATATACCAACTGTTTTATCGAGGCTTCCTGACACTCCGGAAACTTAGCCTGAAAACACCATGAGAACTGAAGTTTTTATCTTCTTAGAAATATTTGATTTGTAATTTTATCTGAGGTAGTTTGTTTATGTGAAGATTGTTGTTGTGGGACATCAAAAAACGCTTTTACCAGATATGATGTAGCAGCCCGCAAAAATGGGTGACTACTGAACAGAAAGTTTTCATTCTAGTGCCAGAGACAGTTTTGTTACTGATGTATGTGGTTGAGCAGTATTTGTGTAGGAGGATTTATAGTTTGTAACCCCCTTGTTAATTCCCATCTATTCTCATCGCCTTTCTAGTCATTTATCTATAACGAAGACATTTTACTGCAGTCTTTGACAATTTGAATGATGCTGATTGGTTTTCTAAGGTTATGGCGAGTCATTAAATTTCTCAACTAATAAGAGGTAATGTCCAATTGAAAATTTTTGCTGTAAATTTTGTGTGTTATATTGTGATTGTTATATATATCGTAATTTATAATTCGGTCATACTGGGACTGTAGTGATTGGCAAATTTTTAATTTTATATCCCATTTTTATCGAAATTATTTGCAGAAAGAGGCCGAAAGAGGACAGTTGCCAAAGTATTTGCGCTCGTGGACTCAACAACTAAACTCACAGTTCTCAACGGCGAGTTTAGTTGTTTTATACTCGCCGTTGGGACATGACGAGTTTAGTACTAATTTTTTGAATAACTCGTCGTTTCTAACGGCGAGCTCAGTTTAAAAGTTTAAAATTTTCAATGAAGACTTGTCGTTTTCAACGACGATGACATTTATTATAAACTTGATGTTGGGAACACAACGAGTTTATTTCAAAATTTGCAATGAAGACTCATCGTTCTCAACGGCGATGACATTTATATTAGACTCGCTGTTGGAAACGGCGATGATATATGAAATTTTACAGAGTGAAACATTCTGTTGGACTTAGTATTTTTTTGAAAAAAACTCTATATAATTTTTTTTTGAACTAAACTTGCAATTCCCAACAGCAAGTTTAGTGTAAATGTCCTCGCTGTTGGGAACGAGTTTTCATTGAAAATTTTGAACTAAACTCGCCGTTCCCAACAACGAGTCTAGTATAAACGTCTTTGCTATTGGGAACAGCGAATTTTCATTGAAAATTTTGAATTAAACTCGCCGTTTCCAACAAGTTTTTTAATAAAAAAAAAAAATCACACTCGTCGTGTTCCAACAACGAGCAGGATATAACTAAACTCATGTGCGGATAATAATTTTAGTTATTGAGTCCACGAGCACAAATATTTTGACAATTTTAGTTATTGAGTCCACGTGCACAAATACTTTGACAACTATCTTTTTTTTATAAATAGTTTGAAAAAGTGTCATAAAAGAAACGTGATTGCCTCATGTGTGCACCATGCACAAATCTAAGATAAGAGAAATAAGTGGCAATCGGATTTTCACTTTCATTATTCTTGTTAACTGAACATTTTACCGCTCCACTTCTAAAGACAAGAAAATGATTCAATTTACCCAAACTATTCAAAAAATAAAATAAAATTTTTATAACTTTTTTCTTTGAGAAAAGACATTCCCTAGCAACAACATATTAGGAGTAATACCCAGTCAAAATAACATATTAGGAGTAACCAAATTATCAGTACAATATCATGTTTTTAATATTTGGGGTCATCTGCAATTAATTCATACCTTGTAAGACTGCAAGGTCTTATCTGTAAAAAAACGCCCTCTTAACTCAAAAAAAAAAGAAAACGCCCTCTAAAGACTGCAAGTACCCTTTTTTAATGCAGGGGCACCTCGCAGCTCCATCGAATTTTTTGCCATCTATATAATAAATTACAAAGAAAGCTATCAAGTGGCTCACAATCAATTCCCCTAAAATCAAAAGTCTAGATCAAACTTCACAAAACATATTTTTTCTCCAAAATTTCAAACCCCAAAACCAAATTTTTTTCCCAAAAAACTTATTACTTTATTCTTATCTCCCTTTTCTCTCTTCACTTTTTCATATTTCTCTCTTTCTCTCTCTCTCTTCCCCTATCTCTCTCTCTCTCTAATTCTTTCTATATTTTACTTAGAAATTTAGATTTCCAGAATTTTAATGTTTTTTTTTCACATGTTATATTGAAAATAGTAAATATATCTTCAACTCCACACTTAAATTCTAAGAAGTTAGATTTTATACTCCCATTTATAATTATTTTTCAACATATACTAATAGAAACATGGACTTTTATTTACAACTAATTATTGTCATACTATTCAAACTTGAGCTACATAATTGTTGTTTTACTGTTTACAGTTTTTTCGTGTTTTGTATCGTTCCGAAGACGTGCCGTAGGCACGTGCCCACGGGCAAATCTAGTAATACTATAATAGGCCATTTTTTGAAAATATTTACGATTAGAGATCAATTTCAGAACTATTAGCGCTTGTGGGCTACTTTGTGCCACGTCAGCAGCAGTCAGCAGCAGTCGTTATGTAGAACCCCGTATTTTCAAATATTATTTTAATTATTTGAAAATGAATTTAAATGATTTTTGAGGATTTAATTGATATTTTCTAAAAGATTTATCTTTTGTACACGTGCAAAACACGTGCAAATGACTTTTGAGAAGTTTGGAAAATTAAGATTTCTTTATGAAAAATCATTATTTATTATTTTGGAATTATTTACTATTTTTCCAGATTTTTCTGAAATTAAATGGATCTATTTGCAATTTTTTATAAAAGAATGACCTTTTTGCAAAATTGACATTTTAAGGGTTTAAAGTGTAAAAATGTAATCCTGGACGTTTTGAACAGTATTGGTTAAGATTTAGAAGTATATTTTCTTTTAAATCCTAAATTTAATGAATTTTAGATGAATTTCCAAGAGTAGATATATATATATGTATAATTGTATTCTGAAGGGATTGTTTTGCAAATATATTTGGAAACCCTAACACTTGATTCCCGGCCTATATAAGGGAGTTTGCAGCCGTCATTCACTGCACAACTCAGATCTTATTATACCTCTTATTCTCTTGGTGATTGAAGAAGGAGTCCTTGGATCTAGCAAGAAGAAGGCTTTCCATTCGATCTTTGCAATTCTAAAGGTGAGTGATATGGACTTGTTTTGTTTATGTGTATGATTGCATGCTGTTTTGTTTGATGTTTTCGTATCCTGTATGAAATCGATGCCATGGTAGTTATTCGAAATATGCATGTGAAATCCATGAAAGATTAGTAGATCTCGATTGACAACTATTGATTGCTTGAAACGTGTTAAGATTTAAGTATGGTTTTGATCGGATGTATGCACATCTGGATCTGGGGTTTATAAACAGATCTTGGTTATTGATGGTGAAAGAATCGAGTATTGAGAAACCTTATTGGGAGATTCAAGAATTGAGAACATGAGAATTTAGTATTGTAACTATGATGCAGATCATCTTGAGATTGTCACTTTTAACTAAATATAAGTTAATTTCCAAAGCAATGAATCTTTAGAAGAACATCAGACTTGTTTTCGCATACAGACCTAATTTATGAAAACTGTAGGCCGACAGTCGACTGGTCTACTATTCAGTCGACTGGTACGACCCAGCTGCTGTATCTTTAGTTTTTCTCGAAAATCCGTTCTGGACAGTCGACTTAGACCCTTCTCAGTCGACTGGTACACTTAGAATTTATTTTTCAAAGTTATCGTAGAATTTCTCTCGGGTAAGTCGACTTATGTTCTTATAAGTCGACTTATGTCCCCTTTTAAGTCGACTTATGTTTTGATAAGTCTACTTATGATCTTTATAAGTCATCTTATACTTTTGATAAGTCTACTTATGATCTTTATAAGTCATCTTATACTTTTGATAAGTCTACTTATGATCTTTATAAGTCATCTTATACTTTTGATAAGTCTACTTATGATTTTTATAAGTCATCTTATGTTTTGATAAGTCTACTTATGATCTTTATAAGTCATCTTATATTGTTGATAAGTCAACTTATGATTTTATAAGTCATCTTATACTGTTAGCACTTGGAACGTTTCTTGAGAATTGTTGATAATTGTCTCGGGTAAGTCGACTGATGGTTTTTCTTGAGTCGACTTACTGCACTTGTTATAATCTTGGATATTGGTTCTCGGGGCAGTCGACTTACTATCGCATAAGTCGACTGGTTCTGATGAGTTTTCATAATCTTGAGTGTTCTTTCAGTCTTTAGTTTGTTTGTAGATGGATATGTTCGTCGGTGTAAGAGTCACTATAGTGATTGCATACCGGGTACGTATTCGATCTATACCCTTTTAGTTTGTTTGTAGATGGATATGTTCGTCGGTGTAAGAGTCACTATAGTGATTGCATACCGGGTACGTATTCGATCTATACCCTTTTAGTTTGTTTGTAGATGGATATGTTCGTCGGTGTAAGAGTCACTACAGTGATTGCATACCGGGTACATATTCGATCTGTACCCTCTTAGTTTGTTTGTAGATGGATATGTTCGTCGGTGTAAGAGTCACTACAGTGATTGCATACCGGGTACGTATTCGATCTATACCCTCTTAGTTTGTTTGTAGATGGATATGTTCGTCGGTGTAAGAGTCACTATAGTGATTGCATACCGGGTACGTATTCGATCTATACCCTCTTAGTTTGTTTGTAAATGGATATGTTCGTCGGTGTAAGAGTCACTATTAGTGATTGCATACCGGGTATGTATTCGATCTATATCATCTTTAGTTTTTTTTGTAGATGGATATATGGGTATCCGATCTATGGCATTATTGGTGATCGATTGATTGGACATACATCGTGGTATTGAGATTTATTGATGGTTGGACACATTCTGAGATGTGAGGATTACTGTTAGTTCAGAACAGTCGACTGGTTCGTTAAACAGTCGACTGTACAGTGCAGTTAAACTGTACTATTTTTTGAGAATGAGTGATTGATGGATACTTGATCGTTGGTATTGTTTCTCGACTTGGTTCACGCATGTACTGGCCTATCGTTTCTTGTTTCATATTACATGTTCAGTTTATGTATTTTTGTTCAGTACATGTTGCTTGAGAATTTATGTTATTGTTCATTTATGTTTGTTGTTTATATCACTCACACCATTTATGGCTGACCCCGTTAGTTTGGGGGTTAGGGTTCAACTCTAGCCTCATGTGTTACAGGTAGCTGCTTAGAGTTGGAAGCTTGGATGCTTGGGTTAGCTTTGGATTTTATGAGTGATATAATAGAGCCTTGGGTAATTTTGTAAAGAGAAAGGGTTGTAATAGTTAAGTGTATTTCAAAGTGTTTGTATTTCCGCTGCATTTGAAAAAGATTATTGTAATAAAGATTTGGAATAAAATGACTTGAGTTTTTGGTCTATGTATATTGTTACATTGAAGTGGATCGCTGGGAAAGTGCCACGTATTTTCTAAATTTTATATTGGAAATTCGAGGCGCTACACGTTATTTTCATTAGCGACCTCTTCATTTTAAAAGTCGCTAATGAGAATAACAGTCTATGTTTTAAAATATTTAAAATTTTTTGTTTGCTGTCGCTATTCCCACTAGTGACCTTAGTATATTGAGGTCGCTAATGGGATTAACGACCTCAAATGAATATATTGAGACACTTACGATTTCTAGAGAGCTTTTGCTCTCTCGAATTTTTTTTTAAACTGAGATTGCTATTGGGAATAGCAACCTTAGTATACTTTGGTCGTCATTCACAATAGCAAACTCTGTAGAAAACTCAATCTTCTTATTGTTTGTAAAATTTGCAAAATAGTCACACAACTAAGGTCTCTATTTGGAATAGTGACCTTAGTACAATAAAAGCTAAGGTCACTATTCCAAATAGCGACCTCAGTTTTAAAAATAAATTAATTGTTATTTTTTCAGAGAGCAAAAACTCTCTATAAATTGCTAAGTTTCTCAATATATTCATTTGAGGTCGCTAATCTCTAATCCCTTTCGCGACCTCATATATAGTAAGGTTGCTAGTGGGGATAGCGACAACAAACAAAAAATTTCAAATATTTTAAAACATAGTCCGCTATTCTCATTAGCGACTTTAAAAATGAATATGTCCCAAATGAGAATAGCGGTTGCTGCTGACGTGGCACAAAGTAGTCCACGAGCGCTAAATAGTTTCGAAACTGGCTCATAACTGCAAATATTTTCAAAAAAGTGGCCTATTACCGCAAAAAACACAGCTCCATCATCCTACTAAATCTATTTGTTTATCATCTCATCGTCTTCTTTGTCTTCATCCTTTCCAATCTAGGGTTTAACGCGCCCCATTCAATGGGGATGGCGATCGTTGGAGTCACCTACGACGGCGGCATCGTCCTCTGCTCCGATTCCAGAACTTGCACCGGTAACTCCCCCAATCGATGCTTATTTGATCAATTTGTGTTACTTTTTACTCGAATAGTATCAATGGTGAAGTGGTTAGAGTTTGCGTTTTGTAGGTATGTATGTATGTATGTCGCTAACCAGGCGTCGGATAAGATCACTCAGCTCACTGATAATGTCTGTGTGTTCCGCTCTGGATCGGTAACGATTTTCGCTTTAAATCTCATTATTTTAGTCCGTTCAACTGTCATTGACAATGTTTTAGTATACGTGCAGTTATGACGAAGTTAGTGTGCAATTAATCATTAGTTATTGAAATTTAAGCATTTATATTGCTGACACTATGTTATGAACCTAAGGGTACATTTACTAGTATTTTTCACGTGCGATGCACGTTTTGATAAGAGTTGGTGGATTTTCACGTGCGATATACGTGTTAAGAAATAGTTTTGAAGTTGGACGTGCGTTGCACATAATTGGGAAAAATATTTTGAAGGAAAAGCTACAATTTGTATGTGCAATGCGCATGTTTATAAGTAGAATTTGAGTTGTACGTGCAACATATGTGTATATTATAAAATTGTTTTGCAAGTGTGTTGCACTTTTTAAATAGGTGGAATTTTTTTATTTGTTTGTTTTTGTTGTAATTAATGGGAGAGTTGGAGATGCACGTGCAATGCACGGGTTTGTATGTTGACAAATGACAACCCAAACTCTCCCATTATAATATTAGAGAATAGTATAATGTACGTGCGATGCATGCCTACTAAAAGTATATTTATTAAATTAAATGAACATATATCGATTTTTTTTAAAAATAGTTTATATTTGAATGTTTTTATTTGGGTGACACATGCGGTATACACGTATATATTGTTGGATTTAGTTTGGATGTGTATTGCACGGGTTTGTTTAGTTACAAAGTTAGAGTTTGTTTGGTTACAAACCCCAACTCTCCCATTAACATAGTAAAGATTAGAGATTAGAGATAAGAAATAAGGCATGATACAGGTCAATCATTTATCTAAAAATTTGCTAATTGGTTATGTGCTTGATTGTCGTTTATGCTATAGTAGATAATTATCCGTATCTTTTGGCTTTCATATCCTTATGGTGAATTTTCTTTTCATTGGTTTGTAATGTGAGCAAATCACGAACTTTTGAAAGAAAAAGGAAGCGTCTGAGTTGTGAATCATCTGTTATTATTTTCAAGTATTCTGCAAGTTTGGATCCTCCACTGATACCTCACTCGCTTGAAGTCATCTTCACACTACTTTTGGTTTCTGTTCATCTCCCAAATCTTTTGCTGATATTTTCTGGCCTGCCTGATAACCTGAAACAGAGGTGCTATCCTACGTACTCTCCAGCTCTTATCCTTTTCTTCTTCTTCTGAGAACAACAGAGAGCTCATTTCCAGAGAGAAACCAAGAGCAACAGAATGAACCCAAAACTGTCATCTCTTTTTGGTCCAGTCATATGCCCTAATTCTTGGTGTGATCCTTGAGATGGATCTTGCTGTAAATATGGGCATAAAGCAATTGGTGGGTTTTAGGTGAGTCTTCTTGAAGTTTTGGAGGCTGACAAAGGGCCACCAAACAAAACAACATATTTAATAGGTAAAGAATGAGCATGATGTAGATTGATCATTTTTCTAATACTTGCTAATTGGTTATATGCTTGATAACCAGTTAATTGATAGCATACAAATATTCTTACATGTTTGACTTCATATTGATGTGGTGAATATATTTTGTCCATTGGTTGATATTGTGATCAAATCACGATTTTAAAAAAAAAAAATTGAAAAACATGTAAATCATCTATTATAGTTTTCAAGTGTTCTACAAGTTTA
This sequence comes from Hemerocallis citrina, assembly GCA_017893485.1. Classification (NCBI taxonomy): domain Eukaryota; kingdom Viridiplantae; phylum Streptophyta; class Magnoliopsida; order Asparagales; family Asphodelaceae; genus Hemerocallis; species Hemerocallis citrina. The sequence goes on from CM030365.1 coordinate 170,567,170, forward strand.
GATCCTCTTCTGAAACCTCCCCTACTTGAAGTCTATTTCAGTGGCTTTAACTGCTGTGTGTCTCCCCAAAACTTTTGCTGACGCATTTGCAGGATTGTTGATTTCCTGTAACACATGTTTTCTTCGCATGAGCACTGAAGAGAAATAGAGATGTCTGAAGTTTGACAGCCATTGGCCAAAGTATGGAGAGCTTTCTGATGGTCTCTGCAATGTTTTCGTGACCTCTGCACTGTTGCAGCGGTTTCAGAACCACTATAAAGAGAAGCAGGCAGCTCTTTGATGGGTGGTTGGCAGTGGTAACATGAAAAGGAAATTTGACAGGTGATATAGAAGTGGTTCAATGGGGATCAACTTTTCTAGGAAAAAAATTGGAAAAAGAATCAAGAAACTTGCAAGAAAAAATTGCAGCATGTATCTTAATTTTTCCATCCCTGCAGCCTTTCTTCTTCCTCTTTCTGATCTTTTCTTCTTCATTTCGCTCTTGATTCCATTTTCATTTTTCTTACCCACTACCTATAGAAGGCCACAAAAAACAGATTCTAGGCAGAAATTCCCCAAATAAGTATTCAGTTTTTAATTGGGTTGACCTTTTACCGTTAACTAGATGCTTGTGCATCTAGTGCAACCGTACTTTTTACAAACTGGCAGTTAGGCTTGTTGCAAGGTGCACAAATTGGTGAGGTTATGCCCCTGCTTGTGGTGCGGTGCACTGGTACCCCACACCTCACCGTGCATCAGATACACTTATTAAAGCTTGCTGATAAAGATAGCCCTAGATATACAGAGACTCCTGATATGGTATGCCTCTAAATCATCCGGTGGTTTTTTGGATGAGGTTGTTTTAAAAAAATTTGCTCGGTTTTGGTTTCTAATCTTAATTATGGTTTTGTTGTTTATTGCACTTGATGTTGATCACCTTGTACTTTAAAGCTAAAATTTCTCCTAGTACATGGAAAAACTATAATTGTCCTGATTCTTGGTGGGAGTGCTTGAGATGTGCTTTTGCTGTAAATATGGACGTATAGCAATTGGTGGGTTGAAAGTTGGTTTTCTTGGAGTATTGAATTCTTATAAAGAACCACCATACAAATTTCAAATGTAAGCATCCACAAGTTTCAAGGATACCTACCTAACCTGAGGGAATCCTTGTAGTAAGCTATTGCCGTACTATTTGTACGTGAGGTTAAAGTTTCAACTTGGAAGCTCTTTTGAAACAGATTCTATGGGCCTTTCATCTTTCTGTGATCTTTTAATTTGATTTCCTTTGATAGGAAAGAAACATCTAAACTTAAAAATCCAAATTTCAATGCTCGACCACTGTGAAATTTGTCTGATGTAGGCATTATGGGCTTTCCTCCACACCCCATGCCACTTGTACTTCCTCTTTCAGGCTATGTTTTATCTGTGCTTTTGGGGTTTTTTTTGTGTGTCTACCCAACTCCAACTTCATGATATATGAAGTTTGTGGTTGGCCATCATCCACACCGCAGAGTGTAAAATATTGGCTAGAAAACGTTTGTCGCATTTAGCATCTTAAATAAAGTTTTAAATGATCTTATAACTAACTATTTAGTTCTTGAGAACTAAATTCAGTTTCAATATACACCAACTAATGGATCGATATCAAAGTTGTCTTATCATGAAATCTTTGATATTTAGGTGTTGTAGGTTGTGTGGATAATGATGAACAGTGTGCCATAGAGCATGTACACATGGTAGTGTTGTCATGGACTCATAAAAAGTTAGTGTTTGTTTCCGTTTCCCAAAATAGTGTACCCCTGGTTTTGGTGTCCGTCCAATCTCAGTGCTTTTGACATTTCTTGGTCGAAGCCGCCCTTTAAAATATGTGTATTTATATACTTCAAGGGTGTTCTTTTGTTAATAGATAGTATAGAGAAAGAAAAGAATACTTTATTGGATACTCATAACTGAATATATGGCCTCCTATATATAGCAGAGTACAAAAAGTAATCTAAATCTAATTCCGACGTGGGAATAAACTAAGACTATTTTAACACTCTCCTTCAAGCTGGTGCGTAGATGTTGTCGAAGCCAAGCTTAATCCAGAAAGTTTCAAAAATCTTAAGATGTAGTACTTTAGTTAGGATATCAGCATGTTGTTCATCGGACCGGACATATGAGAATGAAATCACCTTCTTCTTTCACTCATCTCGAACGAAGTGACAGTCAACTTCGATGTGTTTTGTTCGCTCATGAAACACCTGATTTTTAGAAAAATGCATAGTAGCCATGTTGTCACAGTAGAGAGAAATTGGAGAAAGAGATTTCGCCCTTCCCTTCAATAGGGACATGGGAGCTATCAGCAGTACGCACATGATTATTGAAAAGTAAAGAAAAAAGAAAGTGATAAAGGAGACGTATGTTTAGAAGCACCTGAATCAATAATCTATTACAGAATGCCTATACTCTTCAGCAGAGAGGGTATATTGAGAGGAGGTTGTCACATCGGTAGGAGCAACAGTGGAAGAAGATTTCATAGTGGAAGATTGATGAGACTGGCCATGACAATAGGTGCAATACTTAGTGTTGCGACGACCATCACCACGGCCATGATCACGATCATCATGGCCATGTGAAGAATAAGAACCATGACCCTTGGAAGATGAGAGAAATTGTTGCGAGTGATCAGAAAAATCATGGCCTTGGCCAGAGGTGAGTACAGATGGTGCTAGAGTGTCAACAAGAGCAGGAGGGGGCGCTCGTGGTAACTGAATATGAAGATCACGGAGAGAGGGACTGGACTGACGTTGGTAGCAAGGATATGAGAACGAATACTTTCAAGATATGGGCGATTATTGTCCTAGGCAAGAACGGCTAGAAGAGCCTCACATTGCTTGTTGGACAACGAAATTGGCAGAGTATGGCTGATATATCTTCCATTCTTCCAACAACTGATTAAATCGGGATAGATAAGTATGAATGTCGTCACCTGGCTTGGTCTCAATCACATTGAGGAATATATCATATAGGCATTGCATGTTATTAGAGGAGTACATTTGATGAAGAGTATTCCAGATCTCCTTTGCTGTGTCAATGAACGTGATGGAGTAGTAGACGTCCCGGTCTATGCAATTGGTCATCATATTGACAATCAATTTGGCATCGTGATCTCGTACTTTGAATGTGGAATTCGTAGCTAGAGGAGCTGACCAGTGAGGTGGTGGTACATCTCGCGCCCTTTGAAGAAACGCATCACAGGGCGGGACCATATCATAAATTTGCTGTGACCGGAGAGATTATCAATGGTCATGTGTTCGGCCTTCAATAAAGGAGTATCAGTTGCCGTTGGAGGAGAGGGAGTCACCATTGGAGGCGGGAAGGTCGCCGTTGTAGTAGAAGATTTCGTCATAGGAGCTGATCTAGATTAGATATGAAGGAGAGATGGTGATTGGAGTTGAGATTGACTCCATTAGACTTCAGTTATAGAGAGGATGATGAGAGAAATTTGATGTGCTAGAATGCTACTGTAATCGTTGTTTCGCTAATTGTAACGGTAAGTGCTACTGCTGCAACAAATTCTTAGACAACAAGCACACATTACAGAACAACTCACATCACGAGGCAAATGTTTTTTTTAATAAGAAGATTAAACCCCAATAGTAAAGGTTAACTTCAAGTTCGTAACAATGAACAGTCAAGCATTAACGTTCTTCTTCTTAAACAAAAAATAAAATAATTTAAAATAAACGAAAGAGGAACTAGATCAACGGAGGAGGCTTGGTACTTAAGAGGAAGGAGACAGCAAGCAGCACAACAAGGGTGGCAGCCGACAAGGGAGGCGATGTCGGGGTGAAGGCTGGCATCGGATCGGGTCTGGGCTGGCGTGCAAACCGAGGCAAAAAAGGGAGGTTTTCAGGAGGGCGGCGGTGGCGTGGAGGGAAGGAGAGGGCGGCGGCGGCGTGGAGGGAAGGAGGTTAGGGTTAGGGTTTTTGATTTGGAGGAGGTTAGGGTTTTGGTTTTGGGTTTGGAGGAAGAAGTCGGGAAGAAGGAAGAAAGGATTTTCGGTTTTTGTTTTGTTTTGTTTTGTTTTTGTTTTTGCTTGAAAAAGAGAGAGAGAGAGAGAGAGCCCTAACCTTTTGTGGGAAATTTTTGTATATTCTTTTCCAGCTCTGATACCATGTTTGATAAATAGGATAAAGAAAGAAAATAATACTGTATTGGATACTCATAATTGAATACACTGTCTCCTATATATAGGAGAATAAAGAGTAATCTAAATCTACTAAGACTACTTCTTTTTGACCAGGTTGAATTTGAAGAACAAAATCAACGTTCTCTTGAATATTTTGTTTTGTGATTTAAAGCATGGTAGATAGGAACCAGGTTCTTTTTCTCTCATTCCTATGTTTGTTTGCTTAATTGTTTAGTTCACTAGGTTTTATAGCTCTACCAATATTTTGACAAGAGAATGAATTTGAAGAACAGAATCAAAGTTATCGTCAATATTTTGTTTTGTGATTTAAATCTTGGTAGATAGGAACCAGGTCCTTTCTCATATATTTGTTGGTTAACTACATGGCACAGATCTTTAAAGCTCCATTAACTAGATGATGTAAATTTAACCCTAAGAAGAGAATTTTCCAAGAATATTGATAGATTAAGTTTACCATCATGTACTGCGATTAAGTTAAAAATTATACCATCATGTACTGCGATTAAGTTAAAAATTAAACCAGTGATTGATATGATGAATTTTCAAGAAATTAAATAAGTTAACAGTTCCAATTAAAGATTCACGTTTACAATCAACAATTATACTTAAGCGTACTTAGCATGTAAGATAGTCAATACTGATTTGTACGCTAATTGGCAAGTAGAAAAACACACTCTATATTTGTGGATGATAGATAATTAAGATTATATTCTAGAGATTATAGTCGGTACCACAAATAAATGAGAAATGGAAAGATTTTACCAAGTTCGATGACAGCGGGTAGCAATGGAGAGGAGGTTGCCAATAGTGGTGCTGCGGGAATGCTAGGTCGAGGCAGTGACTAAGTTGAAAGGGCAGCGGTGAGCGTCGGGTTGCAGGGATGGTGCAGGCTGATTGGGAGGGGGGGTGCAGGGTCAACGGTGGAGGAGTGTAGATGGGAGTAGCGGTTGGTGGTAGTGGTCGATGAACACAGCCGGGAGTGGCGACTGGAGTGGCTGATGGCCACAGTCGGGGAGGCGAAGGGGATGAGATTGAGCAGTGGGGCGTCTTCGGAAGATGGGGAAGAGAGGGGAGGGGGTTGTTCGGTTTCGGGTTCCACAAAAATTAGAAGGAAAGGGAGAAGATGAATAAGAAGAATAAGATGAAGAGGGGAGAAGATGGCGGTTGTGAAAAATAGGGTTAGGTTGGAGTTGACTAAAGGATTTGGGGATTTGGGTGTAGGTTTTGAAAGGGGATCTAGAGTTTCTCACAAACCCTAATAATCTCGTATGGTCTCACACACATAAGAGAAGAATGAAGAGAGCAAAAATTCAAAACACAATAATTTTTAGTCAATCAAAAGCATTATTTTTTTCATTAATCAAGAGGCCTATATATAGGCTCAAAACAAATCTCAATCCAAATCTCCAGAATATCCTAATGCAGAAAATAAAGGAATTTTTTCCCAAACTGCCCCACTTTTTGAAAGTTTTTCCCAAACTGCCCTACTTTTTTTTTAAAATTCCCAAACTGCCCGACTCGCTTTCTGAAAAAGCGAGTGTGGTTAAAACCTCATCGCTTTTTCAGAAAGCGAGTGTGAATTTTGATTCTCGAAAGCATAGACTCGCTTTTTGAAAAAGCAATTGAGTTTTAACCAAACTCGCTTTCTTAAAAAGCGAGTGGGTTGTTTTGGTAAATACTTTCGAAAGTGGGTCAGTTTGGTAAATACTTTCAAAAAGTGGGTCTTTTTGGTAACAAGTTCTAGCAGCCACAGGTTGCTTGCTTTTTGTGTTCAGGTACTCACTACTCAAAAGAAATTTTAATTATTCTTTTGGATGCAGACTAAAGTTTGTTTAGTTTCCATAGAATTTTGTGTGTTTCGGCAACGCGTATTACATCATTTTAATACATGTATCAATCAATTCTCAAATGTTGCTGTTACAGCTTACCTAAATATTGAATCACCAACTTGCTGGTTGCCAATCAAGATAAAATAGATTTGTTTAAGCACAGTATAACCATTAATTATATTTAAAAATATGAAAAAAATAAAAACATATACACTAACCATATATTCTTGAAAAAAATAAAAACAGATACAAAAACTCGAAAGAATTTCAAAAAAGTCCACATGCGCGAGCTAGGGGAAGGCCGGTAAGGTCCATGAACCTAAGAGGTCGACTTGCACATGATTACGCATTGGCGTACTAGTCATTGGGTTTAGGTGTCCACTGCAAGGGATTATACCCCAAATAAGAAGTAACGCCTAGTAGATTAAGATTGTGAACTGTGATGTTTGGGCGGCATAGCATCCCAAACAAGCGTGTGTTAGAGAAACATAGTCAACATGTACATATCAACCTTATGACATAGTATCTTGTTGGGCAATCATTAATGATATTGAACATTTCCACTTACTATTAATATCACATTAAATCAAGTTTGCCTTTTTTAGGCAAAATTTTATCTTTAGAATTTTGGTTAATTGCTCATTATAAATTCGTTGTATCATTAAATTTAGTCTCTAACGCACGCTTGTCATCCCAAACAAGTGTGCGTTAGAGAAACATAGTCAACATGTACATATCAACCTTATGAAATAGTATCTTGTTGGGCAATCATTAATGATATTGAACATTTCCACTTACTATTAATATCACATTAAATCAAGTTTGCCTTTTTTTAGGCAAAATTTAATCTTTAGAATTTTGGTTAATTGCTCATTATAAATTCGTTGTATCGCTAAATTTAGTGTTTATACTATTATTAAATTGGAGTTGAGGTTTTGTTCTAGACATTGATTTGGATGTAGTTGTTGATAAATTTTATTCTATCAAACATGGCCGGGTGCAGTTAAAATAACTCAAGAGTGTATATTTTGAGAAATGTGGAGAATTTAGTATATCTCTCTAGTATCTACTACAATTTTATATATATTTTAAATGTTATCTTGTGTGATTTTTTTTCCACCTCCTTACTTTTTAATCATGGATCTGCCATGTAGCTAGCTAATAGTGTTGCTACTATATGAATAGAAAATGAAGATAGATATCAAGTGTCTACAAAATAAAATTAGTTTGAGATTTAGGGTATGAATACAACATTTAGACACAAATTTGTGTTCAAATCAGATTGACGCGTTGACTTTTACAAAAAAAAAAAACAATAATGTCAAACAAATAGGGTAAAAAAACACTAAACAAAACAGTAGCAGCCAAAACTTGTTACCAAACCGACCCACTTTTTGAAAGTATTTACCAAACTGACCCACTTTCGAAAGTATTTACCAAAATGATCCACTCGCTTTTTGAGAAAGCGAGTTTACTTAAAACCCAATCGCTTTTTCAGAAAGCGAGTCTAGGCTTTCGAAAATCAAAAGCCTCACACTCGCTTTCTGAAAAAGCGATGAGGTTTTAACCACACGCTTTTTCAGAAAGCGAGTGAGGCAGTTTGGAAATTTTTTAAAAAAAGTAGGGCAGTTTGGGAAAAACTTTCAAAAAGTGGGACAGTTTGGAAAAAAATTCAAAATAAAGGGTGCAGATCGCAAGAGTACCACATATGGCTAAAATACCAAAAAACAAATATAAATGCCAAAATAAAAATACTAGGCTAATAAAATAGCCACCCCAAACGATGTCCGCGCTAATAGAAGTGCCCAAAATGTTTTGAACTGATGTCCTCATCATTCTCTCCGGGTGGGAGAGAGCTCGACCCAGTCAAGTCAAAACCAGTGCTTCTGTCATAGTGCTCAAAAAGGTCTGGATCTAAGTGCTAGACCTCCTCACGATCAATCCAAGTTTCCTTCGACTCCGGCTTGTTCTTCCTTCTCACCCAATACCTATTAATACCACCATCTCTAGTCGAGATTATCTGATCATCTAAAATATTATCAATTTTTTCTGTCGGTGGGTAAGTAATATCGGGTAAAGAAAGAAATGTGGGAGTCTCACCAGTAGGATGCTGGGTAGGCTCATTTATAAGAGGATTTTTAGGGTTAAATTATGAGCCATCATAGGATACTAGATCCATAATATTGAAAGTCTTATGCCAAAACCTTCAGGAAGGTCAATGACATAGGCATTATCATTGATTTTATGCAAAAAATTAAATAGGCCTGTAGCACGTGCATCCAGTTTCTTAATGAATCCAGCTGAAAACCGTTCCGGAGAATCTGAACCATCACCTCATCACCAATATCAAAAGTTTTAAATTTTTTTCTAATATTTGCCCTTAATTTGTAGTTAAAATTATTCTCGTTAATTATCTTGAAAATTTCTCTATGCAAATCATAAATGCGGGATGCAAATATGGATGCAGATTTTGAGACTCTATAATGTTTTAACATGAGGACAAGATCTATGTGCTGCCTAGGACGATAACCATGCAGAACTTCATGTGTACTCATGCCGGTGGTTCTATTCTTTTGATGTGTTGTAGGCAAATTCAGTAACAGTTAATTTCAAGTCCCAAGTTTCTAAGTTTTCTCCGACAAGAGTACGCAAGAGATTGCCAAGACTCCAATTGACGACCTCAGTCTGTGGATGGAAGCAGAGGGCAAAGTTAGGACAATTTTGCCGGGAGGGCCGAGTAATAAATAAAATTAAGCAGAAAAAACAATTTATAAAGTAAATATAATTTTTTGGCATAGAGATCTAGTCTTCAAAAGGTAGTTCACATATCATACTTTTAAACAAAAATAAACAAAAAAGTCAAATTGTCTTGATTTCTTACAAAATCCCAAAAAATATATTTGCCCCATTATAATAAACAAAAACAAGTGTAGCTTAAAAGAACTGTAATCTGCGTTCTTTCATAGAAGCAAATTCTTTGATAATTGTATCTATGCACAAATCCTCTACTATTTCTCTTTCAATAAAAATCATCAAGTAGTTCGAGAGATATTCATCCTCCATCTTGTTGCGAAGCCTATTTTCACAAAACTCATTGCCGAAAATGCCCTCTCAGTAGTTGATATAGAAACCGGTAATGTGAGCACAAGCCTAATTAGTCGATCAACAAGAGAATAGATAATTGACTTTCTAGATCTCGCTAATGCTTGACATAACTCGGAAAAAGATGACAAAATCTTGAATTCACTACGAAGAGGAATATTAAGTATATAATGTTCTAGTTGATACTTTAGATGTGTTTGATCTTGCTCAGAAAAACCTTCTGGATAGAATTGGCTTTGCAAGCTTGCAAATTTTCTCGACATTAAAAGATGTATATGCATCTCTCGGATCCAAAGTATCACTTAGCACAAGCAAATCAACTGCATTTTCATTAAATCGGATATTTAATTCTTGCAATTGAGAATCAATTGTGGCAATGAATATGTCAACCGGATAATGATGTTCAACTGTAAGATGCGGCTGTGGATGTCGAGATGGAAATTTTCTTTTATATTGATCAGACATCGCCGGTATATTCATCTGACGTTTCTCACAAAATAATCTTGTCTTAGCAAGTAAGGCTTTCCAACCAGTCTCACAAACTATGCTTTAGCGAAATCTATGAAACTTACAATATACTATAAAAACAGAGACCATGTGTATCACAGGGTGTTTGAAGAATGGAAAGTATACTCTCTTTGATAGTCAAATGACTATACAGGTGGGCTGTTTGTTGTTGCTGTACAAAAATAATTGCATTGTTTGTTTGTCAGGTTTCTGCAAACACAATCTTTGGTGCTAAAACTATATCTAGTCATCGATTAATCAATGGCAAGGTCCTAAGCCTTGTAATGTCTAAAGGATATATTACTGGGTATGAGAGTTCTGAAGCATGATTCACCCGTAAGTCACACTATGATATCCTATATTTCAATATTTAAAAAGTTAATGTGTATCATCAATTGTTCTTGGTATCATCAATGATCAATCTGATATCCTATATTCCTATACCCTGGAGATGATCCTAACTCAGGGTGCAGCAAGGGCACATAATCTAAAAAATATAAGCTCAAGAATCCTAGTCAAAGCAAACAGGGCATATAAGTATTTTAATCCTTAAGTTAATTGTTAGTACAACTCACTATATTGAGGATTCAAATTTAGTTTTGTTACATTGAAACTAGTGGAATAAATCTGTTGATCATTATGTCTTTCTACAACTGAACTGGAGAAAGGAACACAAGCATAAAAGATCATGTTAAAGATCTTTTCAGAAACCCCAGGTTATAACAGATGAGAATCATGATTAAGTAGGATGCGTAGAATCAGTCCTATACCTACTGAATGTAACAAGTAACGACTAGAACACAGCCTTGCAATAGATTGTTTTAAATGTCAAGATGCCAAGCACTAAATGAATAATGCCAAGGCTTCCCACTGTTATGTGGGAAGTCCAAAGTTTGATTCCGGCCTATAGCAAAGGTTGAAAAAAGACAACCAGGAAAAAAAAGGAAAATACCTCAGGCAGTTACATGTACTAAATATATACATCATATTCTATATTCTATATAGATAATTAATAGGATGAACTGCAATATTGAAACATAATAGAGAAAATATGATAACTGATAAGAGCTTACAAATCCTTTATCTGTTCCGATGGCAAGACGAGTGGATTCAGTATTTATGATGATGCACTGGATAGCTCCTTTTACTTTAACATTCCGAACGGTGTAGTTGCCACCTTGCTTTGCTGTTAGCCTGTTACAACCAAAAGGTATGCATTAGATTGAAATAACTTGCTCAAATACCCATTAAAAGAAGTACAAATGAATTAATCAAATTCTATAGTTTTGGGTTGGTATAGAATGATCTGTCGCTTTAGCTATGAAGAAGGTTTCCTGCAACTTCATCAAAGTTTCTAGATATACTCATATTCATCAAAAATTAAAGTTCAAAGATCAAAGTGAATTTAAAACCCTGGTACAACTTGAAGCACAGAGATAGTCTGAGTACAAGCACAAAATTGAAAACTAAACAATCAAGTTGGAGGCTATACTATACTCATCAGATTTGCAGAACTAAACTAGGTAGTAAGTTAATAAACTCCCTAAAAAGTTGCATTATGAGACAATCCATCCATTTAGTTTCATGATTAAATGCAACTTAATCCCCGTATGCAGTATGCTGGAAGTTACTTAATGATGGAAGTTACTTAATGATGGTTGTTGTTGATTGAGTCGAATGTAATGAATTGAAAAATTAGTGGAAATAGTCTTACAGATTTGGGAAATGGCATTTGGCGATGAGAGGGTGCAGCGGGGCGGCGGCTGGCGACTCGGCGAGGAAAGGATAAGCGGGAGACAGTCAGACAGAGGGGGTGTTGCTGACTTGCTGGCGATTGGGTTCAGGTGATCCGCGGCTGCGATCGGGGAAGGCGATGTGGTGGTCGAGGGTGGGTGAATTTCAGATTTTGGGGAAATTGTTTGGATTTCAGTCTTTTTAGATTGGGGATATGAACAGCCAACAATCCTCTTTCTATATATATATATATAGGGGGGTTTTCTAAAATTTTTCAGGGGGGCCAAACTGTAAATATAAATATATTAAGGGGGTTTTTAAAATTTGGGGGGGGGGGCAGGGCCCCCCCGGCCCCTCACAGTGCTCCGCCCCTGGATGGAAGACTGATGAGAATTTTAATTTTGCAACTTGTGCTATAGGGTCTTCCAAAAGTAACTCGTGAATTTTACATCTCTATCGGACACAATTGTCTTTGACAACCCATGTAGCTTCACACTATTATCGAAGATTTGAGATACACGAGATGCATTGAAAGTTTTCGAATATGGGAGGAAGTGGACCATTTTTGAAAAATGGTCCACGACGATAAGAATGAAATCGTGTTTCTTTTGTGTCTTCGGTAAGCCTAATACGAAATCCATGCTGATATCTTCCCAAGGTTGTCTGGAAACAGGTAATGGAGTATACATGCATGTGTTCTGTTTTTGTTGTTTAGTGAGTTGACAAGTATGACACCTGTTAACAATTCTTGCAACATCCTTCTTAAGCTTACCAGTAAAACCTATGTTCCACAGCATCAATGGTCTTGCTATGCCTAAAGTGTCTAGTAAGGCCACTAGCGTGCAATTCCCAAAATAAGATACTTTCGTAATGATGCATTAGGAATGCACGGTTTGGAGCGATAGAAGAGATAATCATCTTTCAGGAAATAATCATCTATCACTCGAGTGATTTCATCCTTCAAAGAGGTGTAGATCTCGTAAAAATCTAGGCAGGAGGCATACTCATCTTTTAATCTCTCAAAACCAATAATTTCGGTGTGCAGTGTGGATAAGATCATGTGACAACGACTTAGCGCATCTGCAACCTTAATATCAATAACTTTCTTATGCCTAATGGTATACAAATATTTTTGTAGGAACTCTACCTATCGAGCATGTCTCGGGTTTAACTTTTGTTGAGAGTTAATGAATCTTAAGGTCTCGTGGTCTGAGAAAATGACGAATTCTTGTGGCAGGGGGTAATGTCGTCAATAGCGAAGTAACTAAATTATCGCATAGAATTCCTTGTCATAAGTAGAGTATTTTTATTTTGCTTCATTCAGCTTTTCATTGAAATAAGTAACAGGATGACTTTCTTGACCGAGGACTCCACCTATACCAATACAGAAGCATCGCACGTTACTTCGAAGACTTTTGTGAAATCAGACAACCTCATGACAGGTGTCTGAGTCATTCTTTTCTTGATATCTTCGAAGGCTTTCGTGACTGCTTTCGACAAGACGAACTCACATTTCTTCAAACAGTCGGAAACCGGAGCCATGATTGTGCTAAATCCGTGCACAAACCGACAATAGAAAGTGGCAAGACCATGAAAAACTCCGCACATCACGAATATTTCGGGGCTCATGCCACTTAAGAATAGCTTGTATCTTTTCTGGGTCAGCGGATACTTCTCTGACAGAGATAATAAATTTCAGAAAGATAGTCTGATCAGAGAGGACGGTATATTTGGTAGGATTAACATAAAGTTATTTCTTCCTCAAAATACCGTAGATCTGTCTCAAATGGTCAAAGATGTTGCCCAACGGATCGGCTGTAAATGAGAATATCATCAAAATACATCACAAAGAACTTGCCCATAAAGGGACGGAGTACCTGCGTCATGATTCTCATAACATGCTCGAGGCAATCGCCATTCCAAACGGCATGACCATCCATTCATACAGGCTATCATTCGTTTTGAAGGTGGTCTTCCATTCATCACCAAGACGAACACGTATTTGGTGGTAACCACTTTTAAGGTCAATCTTGGAAAAGATTGTGACACCAGACATCATGTCCAACATGTCATCCAAACAAAAAATGGGAAAACAGTATTTCACAGTAATTTTGTTTATGACATGACTGTCCACACACATACGCCATGTTCCATCTTTCTTTGGTATCAATAGAGCAGAGACTGCGCAAGAACTTAAGCTTTCTAATGAAGTTCTTTGCCAACAACTCATCAACTTGCCTCTTAAACTCAACATGTTTCGTCAGATTCATCCGATAGTGTGACAAGTTAGGAAGATTCGTTCTCGGAATCAGATCAATAGCGTGTTGGATGTCACGCAGCGGGGGTAATTGGTTGGGGAGGTCAGCATGAAACACATTTGCATATTCCTGGAGGACAGAAGTAACTTGAGGAGGGATGAGTGACTTGGGCTCTTTAGGGACTACTCTTGCTGTAAGTAGGAGAATTGTCGTCCTTTTGTCAATTTCTTCCGTGAGTTTTTTTTCACCCATATACGATACTTCCTTGCCCTTTCTTGAGGGAGTTGGTGTTTTTACAGACGGATTAGTTTATGGTTTTACGGGTATGAACTTTATCTTTAACTCATCATGCTGGAACATACATTGGTTGGATCGACCATATATTGTCACATCGTGGTCGTATAACCAAGGTCTCCCGAGTATTACTTGATCCACATTCATTTTGAGTACATTACACCAAATTTGTTCCTTGTAGGCTTTGAAATCTACATGGACCAAACAGCGGTGTTACTTGGAGAACTATCGCATCAATCTAAAATACTTTGTATGGGCGTGGATGAGGTTGAGCTTTAAGTCCGGTCTTGGCAAGTACCGATGAAGAGACAACCTTGACGCATTTCCCACGGTCTACAATCACCTTGTAGTTTTTGCCACATATTATCGTGAAGGTGTGAAATATAACAGTGCGCTTTCAATCATCTTCTTTTGGTTGGGACAATGCACATCTGGCTACAAAAAAAGGAGGTGATTGGATCGACCGAATACAGTTGAGATACTGACCATCCTTTTCTTTGTCAAAGTCATCACTCTCATTAGGCTCATAGAAAAACTCATTGTCACAATCATCAGCAATGACAACGATACATTCTACTATATTGATCCTACTAGTGCTGGAGTAGTTGCCAGCAACATAGCCGTATCCCTTACATTTATAGCACTTAGTGAGAGGATCAATCTTAGAGTAGTCTCTTTCAGTGTTCTTACCCTTGTCATTTTTAGGTGGACACGGATTTGAAGTAGCCTTGCTTGGGTAAGATTTGTTGGGGGTACTAAGAAGATGAAGGCTTAGGTCTAGAGGGATCAGTGGAGGTCATTTTAGAGGAATGATCTCTCGAATCACTAGATTTGTAGTGAGAACTTATTTTAAGGAAATTCATATCAAGGAGAAGGGCATAAGCTGCTGCCAAGAAGTCCACATTTCTATGGATTAGCTTGTTACTTAAATTGACTCATAGTCCAGCTCTGAACCTAGAGTTTGTTCTTCACTCTTTTTACCTAAGACATTGTACCGAATGAGGAAGTCGTCAAACTTATCTACATACTCTTGGGTGGATTTGCTTCCTTGATAGAGTTGGTTTCATGAATTTAGCAATCGGGCGTGGAACGACAATGACACATCTGAGTTTTTCTTTCATGGCCTCCCAAGTGGTTATGGGTGCCAAACCTCGGCCTCTGCAGGCATGTTCAAGATTGGTTTAGTGTTGAGCTTTATCAGTCAATTTCATCGTGATAAATTTGACCTTCAGGGCTTAGCTCATTCAAATCACACGAAGTAGTGGTCCATGGCACGGATCCAATTGAGATAAACTTGGGGTTCCATATGGCCTTTAAAGTGGGGAACGTCAGCCTTAACGTTCTTCTTGTATTGTTTGTCAGGGTCACTATCTTGACATTGATCGTCACGATCATTCCCTTGAGAGAACTGACGATTAGGATGAAGCTCAGGGGCAACATTTTGATTCAATTCCACTTGCTAAAGCTCCGATTGATATTAACAAGAGTTACTTGAATGGCAGCGAGGATTGTGGAAATGTCAGAGTTGTCCATTTCAGTTTGAGGAATGGCTTGCTGATTTCTAGGAGTCCTGATTGGGTAGTTTTGGAGGGACAAGAAAGGCTTTTCAGGATTTATGATGGTGCTGCGAAGACGCACTCTTAAGGGACTGAGAAAAAAAGGCTTAACAAAGGCGGAGAACTGGGGGTCGTGGGGACGTGTGCTTGCTGAAATTTTGGAAGACGTGTTCTGAATGCACCTCAAATGATGTATTTTATTTTTTATAATTTTTAATTTTAAATCTGAAATGATCTAAAATGACCCTAAAATGATCCTAAATGAATGCAATTTTTTTTGCCTAAATGATGTAAGAACTAGGGTTTTAAAACCTTTGTTCTGATACCAAAAATGATGTAAACTTAATCCTAAGTAGAGACTTTTCTAAGAATATTAAAAGATTAATGATATGGCTAAAAATAGGATTAAATCGGGACCGTTCACATCGGACACGAATCTTAAAGCTCAGGGGTAAAACGGTAATTCCACATACAAATGGGTCCGAAACGGGTACTGGGTCTCCTTCTCACAGATCCAATAACCCGCGAATGGATCCGCCTCAACTGGGTACGGGTCTCAACCCGAAACACACCCAGTCCCGAAAAGATAGAATTAGGGTTTCTGATTAATCCTAATCAACGGCTCTGATTCACATCTATCTTTTCACCGGGAATTAAGGGATTACATTCCTAATCTGTTTACTAGGAGAATATTCCTTATCAGATTACAGGAATCACATTTCTTATCTGATCCCATCGGCGACTATAAATACCCCACACCCATCTCCATTAAGAGGTAATCAATTTTTTCTAGTTAAACGCTCTTTCATAATCATTTCTGGTTACTGACTTGAGCGTCGGAGGGTGCGTCGCCGGGATCAACCCCGGTGTCTCGCACTTCCTTGCAGGTGAACGGCGGGAGTCAACGGTCAAGCTCCGGCAGAACAGGTTAGGTTTGCTATTCAGGTTTTACACGAACTCACAAATACTGTCTGTTTGCCCCCACACCGAATTTAGTGGCAACAGATTGGCGCCGTCTGTGGGAACCCATACGAATAGCAGCCCCTCCTCTTTCCGTTGGTCAGATCTTCTCCAGCCATGCCTCCTAGGAAAGTAAGATCCAGAGGGTCCAACCGTGGACCCAACCCCGCCGATCAGCAAGAGGTAGTCCCCGTCCAACCCGCTCCGCAGCAGGGACAACCCCCGCTTCAAGTAGAGGACCCTCTTCAACAAGATCAGCCTCTCCCTCAGAATCAACAACCCCCCAAGGGTCCTTCCGGTCCACAGAATGCCGGTGCGGGGGGCTCTCGTATGAAGCAACCACTCAATCAGGACCGCGCCTCCATACACAACGCCTCTACGGATTCCATGGCCTCTCACAATCCCCAAAATCAGAAGAAGGAAGAGGACCTACGCCACCGTCTGGACGAGAAGCGGGCCCGAGAGGGAGCCTCCCGCCAGCAACGTCCGAGTGAGCGGTCCCCTCACCACTGAGATCACAGAAGAAGACCACGCTCCCCTGCGGGTCGGCAGCAGCCTAGGAACGATGAGGCGCCAATCACCCGCGCCGAGACCCAACGAGTTTGGAGCACAACTCTCTCATAGAGTTCCTCCTCACACTCGTCTCACAAACAGCTCTTTCCCAGAGCCGGGCTCTTCCGCTCCGCTCACCTCCGAAGCGGACCTCCTCTCAACAAAGTTCGAAGCACAACTCCCTCCAAGAGTTCCTCCTCACACTCGTCTCACAAACGGCTCCCTTCCAGAGTCAAGCTCTTCGCTCCGCCCACCTCCAAGGCGGACCTCTTCTCGACGAGTTTGGAGCACAACTCTCTCCTAGAGTTCCTCCTCACATTCGTCCCGCAAACAGATCTTTCCCAGAGCCGGGCCCTTCCGCTCCGCTCGCCTCCGAAGCGGACCTCTTCTCAGACAATTCGGAGCTCACAACTCTCTTCTAGAGTTGCTCCCCAAACTCTTCTCCCAAATGGCTCTCTTCCAGAGCCGAACTCTTTGCTCCGCCCACCTCCAAGGCGGACCTCTTCTCAACGAGTTCGGAACTCACAACTCTCACCGAGAGCTCCTCCTCACACTCGTCCCGAAAACAACTCTTTCCCAGAGCCGGGCTCTTCCGCTCCGCTCGCCTCCGAAGCGGACCTCTTCTCAGACAGTTCGGAGCTCACAACTCTCTCCTAGAGTTGCTCCTTAAACTCATCTCCCGAATGGCTCTCTCCCAGAGCCGAGCTCTTCGCTCCGCTCGCCTCCGGAGCGGACCTCTTCTCAGACAGTTCGGAGCTCACAACTCTCTTCTAGAGTTGCTCCCCAAACTCTTCTCCCAAATGGCTCTCTTCCAAAGCCGAACTCTTTGCTCCGCCCACCTCCAAGGCGGACCTCTTCTCAACGAGTTCGGAACTCGCAACTCTCACCAAGAGCTCCTCCTCACACTCGTCCCGAAAACAACTCTTTCCCAGAGCCGGGCTCTTCCGCTCCGCTCGCCTCCGAAGCGGACCTCTTCTCAGACAGTTCGGAGCTCACAACTCTCTCCTAGAGTTGCTCCTCAAACTTGTCTCACAAATGGCCCTCTTCCAGAGCCGAGCTCTTTGCTCCGCCCACCTCCAAGGCGGACCACTTCTCAACGAGTTCGGAGTCCAGCTTCTTCAACATGGCTGCTCCCACAACTTGCTAAGCACCACACGATGGTTCGGAGTCCAGCACTCGGCTCGACACTTCTTCCTCAGCTCGTCTACAGGCGAGCCGGAAGTAGATCGCCGTTCGAAATTGCTCCTGCAGCCGTTGAATGGATCGGAGTCCAACACTTGGCTCGATTCTACTTCGCAAGTTCGCTCCTAAGCGGACTAGAAGTAGCTCGCCATTCGAAACTGCTCCTGCATCCCTTAAACTAACCACACGATGGTTCGGAGTCCAGCACTCGGCTCGACACTTCTTCCTCAGCTCGTCTACAGGCGAGCCGGAAGTAGATCGCCGTTCGAAATTGCTCCTGCAGCCGTTGAATGGATCGGAGTCCAACACTTGGCTCGATTCTACTTCGCAAGTTCGCTCCTAAGCGGATTAGAAGTAGCTCGCCATTCGAAACTGCTCCTGCATCCCTCAAACTAACCTCACGATGGTCAGGGTCCTATGGCTCGACTTTACTTCACCAGCTCGTCCTTAAACGGGCCGGAGGAAGATGGCCATTCCGAACTGCCCCCACGACCATCCGAGCTGAGCTACCCATCTACCGAGAAGCAAAGTGGCGGAAAATGTGCCCCAAAACCCGTGCTCGGATCTGCCGAACAAGATGCATCTACCGAGCAGCTAAGCAGATGAAGAGCAAGAAGAAAAAGAGGCTAACGGGTCAGGGTCGGATCCAATACCCTCGGTCCGACCCATACCCTTCTTAGCTCCTTCATTCTTCTCCTTCTTCAGTCTTCCCGCCAAAAGTACCCAACACTTCTGCTCTTCTTCACTGTGCAAAAGAACGAGGCAGGGGAGAGAACCCGAATGCCTCTCCTCCCCTTCCTCTTTCTTCTCAAAGTCAAGACTCTTCACTCCGCTCACTTCCAAAGCGGAGCTCTTCTCCACAGGTTCGGAGCAGAACTCTCTCCTAGAGTTGCTCCTCAAGCTCCTCTTCCTGATGGCTCTTCTCCAAATCGAGCTCCCCACTCCGCTCGCATCCGAAGCGGAGCTCTTCTCAAACGAGTTCGGAGCTAGAACTCTCTCCTAGAGTTGCTCCTCAAGCTCCTCTTCCTGATGGCTCTTCTACAAATCGAGCTCCCCACTCCGCTCGTATCCGAAGCGGAGCTCTTCTCAAACGAGTTCGGAGCTAGAACTCTCTCCTAGAGTTGCTCCTCAAGCTCCTCTTCCTGATGGCTCTTCTACAAATCGAGCTCCCCACTCCGCTCGCATCCGAAGCGGAGCTCTTCTCAAACGAGTTCGGAGCTAGAACTCTCTCCTAGAGTTGCTTCTCAAGCTCCTCTTCTAGATGGCTCTTCTCCAAATCGAGCTCCCCACTCCGCTCGCATCCGAAGCGGAGCTCTTCTCAAACGACTTCGGAGCTAGAACTCTCTCCTAGAGTTGCTCCTCAAGCTCCTCTTCCTGATGGCTCTTCTACAAATCGAGCTCCCCACTCCGCTCGCATCCGAAGCGGAGCTCTTCTCAAACGAGTTCGGAGCTAGAACTCTCTCCTAGAGTTGCTTCTCAAGCTCCTCTTCCAGATGGCTCTTCTCCAAATCGAGCTCCCCACTCCGCTCGCATCCGAAGCGGAGCTCTTCTCAAACGAGTTCGGAGCTAGAACTCTCTCCTAGAGTTGCTCCTCAAGCTCCTCTTCCTGATGGCTCTTCTACAAATCGAGCTCCCCACTCCGCTCGCATCCGAAGCGGAGCTCTTCTCAAACGAGTTCGGAGCTAGAACTCTCTCCTAGAGTTGCTTCTCAAGCTCCTCTTCCAGATGGCTCTTCTCCAAATCGAGCTCCCCACTCCGCTCGCATCCGAAGCGGAGCTCTTCTCAAACGAGTTCGGAGCTAGAACTCTCTCCTAGAGTTGCTCCTCAAGCTCCTCTTCCTGATGGCTCTTCTACAAATCGAGCTCCCCACTCCGCTCGCATCCGAAGCGGAGCTCTTCTCAAACGAGTTCGGAGCTAGAACTCTCTCCTAGAGTTGGTCCTCAAGCTCCTCTTCCTGATGGCTCTTCTACAAATCGAGCTTCCCACTCCGCTCGCCTCCAAAGCGGAGCTCTTCCCAAAGCGGAGCTCTTCCCAACGAATTCGGAGCTAAAACTCTCTCCTAGAGTTGCTCCTCAAACTCCTCTTCCAGACAGCTCTTCTACAAGTCGAGCTCTTCCCTCCGCTCGCCTCCATAGCGGAGCTCTTCTCCAACGAATTCGGAGCTAAAACTCTCCTAGAGTTGCTCCTCAAACTCCTCTTCCAGACAGCTCTTCTACAAGTCGAGCTCTTCCCTCCGCTCGCCTCCATAGCGGAGCTCTTCTCCAACGAATTCGGAGCTAAAACTCTCCTAGAGTTGCTCCTCAAACTCCTCTTCCAGATGGCTCTTCTACAAGTCGAGCTCTCCACTCCGCTCGCCTCCAAAGCGGAGCTCTTCCCAACGAATTCGGAGCTAGAACTCTCTCCTAGAGTTGCTCCTCAAGCTCCTCTTCCTGATGGCTCTTCTACAAATCGAGCTCCCCACTCCGCTCGCATCCGAAGCGGAGCTCTTCTCAAACGAGTTCGGAGCTAGAACTCTCTCCTAGAGTTGCTCCTCAAGCTCCTCTTCCTGATGGCTCTTCTACAAATCGAGCTCCCCACTCCGCTCGCATCCGAAGCGGAGCTCTTCTCAAACGAGTTCGGAGCTAAAACTCTCTCCTAGAGTTGCTCCTCAAACTCCTCGTCCAGATGGCTCTCCTATAGCCGAGCTCTTCACTCCGCTCACCTCCAAAGCGGAGCTCTTCTCCACAAGTTCGGAGCACAACTTTCTCCTAGAATTCCTCCTCAAACGTGTCTCTCAAATAGCTCTTCTCGGCGAGATCGGAGCACAACTCTCCCCTAGAGTTGCTCCTTGCACTCACTTCACAGAATGGGCCTTCCCATGGCTCTTACGAGGATCTTCCCAGCACCGCTTCTCCACTATGCGAGAGAACAAGGCAGAGGAGAGAACCCAGATGCCTCTCCTCCCCTTCCTCTTCTCCTCTTCTCCGAGCTACTACGGGCAGAGGGTGAACTACTGACGCGCCGAGCCGAGGTACCGGGGTACCGACCCTCGTATATGGCAAAAAATCGTCCCGAGGCGATCTCACCGTTAGATCATCTCCAAATTCGCACTCAAGCGTGATGGATGGATCAGATCGCGCCAAGTCACCACAAAACGACAAGATAACGTTTTCTCGAAACTCGTGCATCTTGTCTCGTGATTCGCGCCACGATCGTGATTAACCGTCCAGATTGAGCCGTGCAGCTCGGATCTGCCAATCTACCAACCTGCGGAGCAGCGAAAATGTGATTCAAAATCCGTGCTCGGATTTGGCGAACAAAGCAAGCAGATGAAGAGGAAGAAAGAAAAAGAGGCTAACGGTCGGGGTCGGATCCGATACCCACGGTCCGACCCATACCCTTCTTAGCTCCTTCATTCTTCTCCTTCCCCAACACTTCTCCTCTTCTCCACCGAGCGGAAGAACAAGGCAGAGGAGAGAACCCAGTTGCCTCTCCTCCCCTTCTTCTTCTCCTCTTCTCCACCGAGCGGAAGAACAAGGCAGAGGAGAGAACCCAGTTGCCTCTCCTCCCCTTTCTCTTCTCCTCTTCACCTCTCCAAAAAGTACCCAGCACTTCTCCTCTTCTCCACTGTGCAGAAGAACAAGGCAGAGGAGAGAACCCAAATGCCTCTCCTCCCCTTCCTCTTTCTTCTTAGAAGAGCTGCCGATCCGAGGTGCCGATCCGATCCGAGGTGCTGATCCGATCCGAGGTGCCGGGGTACCGACCCTCGTATATGGAGAAAAATTCGGCCGACCCCATCTCACCGTCGGATCGCATCAAAAAGCGTGCTAGAACATGATGAACGGTTCAGATCGCGCCACGTCTCCACAAAACGACAAGATAACGTTCTCTCGAAACTCGTGCCTCTTGTCTCGTGATTCGCGCCACGATCGTGATCAACCGTCCAGATTGAGCCACGTAGCTCGGATCTCAAATCCGAGCTACCGACCTACCGAACAGCAAAGTGGAAAAAAATTCTCCTCAAAATCCGTGCTCGGATTGGCCGAACAAGAAGCAGATCCGAGGAGCTCAGATTTTCCGAACAAGGAAGAAGAGGAAGGAGAGAGAGAGAAGGACAACAAAAAAAAAAAAAAAAAAAAAAAAAAAGGGTGCGGCACAAGGGGCCGGGTTCGGACCCGTTAAGGGGATCCGACCCGAACCCCTCCCCCCAGCTCCTTCAGCACTTTGGCGCCAAACCCAACAAAAAAAAAAGAGACACATTCGTCACCTTCAAGCTCTACGCCAAACCCACCATGGCCGAGCTCCCTCCTACGTCGCCGGCCGCCTCCGACGCCAAGCTCTCCTAGCCGAAGCTCCATCTTCAAGAACCGAGCTCGAACTCTACTCCAACTCCTCGCCATGCCGAGCTCTCCACCGCTCCGAGCTCTCACCTCCAAGCTCCATTCGACGACGCCGAGCTACCCACAGTCCATCGCCGAGCTACTTATAGCTTCGTCGGCCTCCAAGCTCCGAGGCTGAGCAACGAGTCCCCTCCATTGAGCTCCGCAGACGAAATTCCCGAGCTCTGAGCTCGTGCTCGCGATGACGCTCTGCCATGGCCGAGCTCCAGCTCCTTCGTCGAGTTCCCTTCGAGCTCCCGACCGCGAGCTCCAGTACCGACCTTCTTCTCCACCACTGTCGACGAGCCTCACCGAGCTCCAATACCTCCTTCGTCGAACTCCGAGCTCGAGCTCCTCCCCCACTGCCATACATTGGCTCGTTGAGCTCCCAGGTACTCTGCCATGGCCAAAGCTCGGCCATCGAGCCCACTTCCGAGCTCCAGACAACTCCACCTTCGAGCTCTGCGACTTCCTCGCCGACCTCCGACGCCACTCTTGACCAACCCATGGCTGACTTCCCGAAGCTCCACCCTCGCCGACTTTGCGAGCTTGAGCTCTCCGAGTTCCATTCCGAGCTCTCCGCTGTCGTCAAGCTCCTCTCACTCGTCGCCGAACTTCTCGCCAGGGGAAGTCGGAAAGGGGATGAAGGCGGGGGCTAATTCGATGACGAGACGGAGAAGACGAAAACAAAACGAAGAAAGAAGAAGGGCAGAGCGAGAAAGAAAGAAAGAACAGGGAAGAAAAAAAAAAAAGGTGAGTGCCACGTGGCTTCGTTACACTCCTCGGCGGAACCAAATCGCCGAGCCGAAGCTCTGATCCGAGGTGCCGAACCGAAGTGCTGAAGTACCGATGCTGTAAATTGAGAAAAAAAGGGACCGACCAACACGATCCGTCTGATCGTCTCAAAATTCGCGTCGCGACACGATCGACGCTCAGGAACGCGCCACGTGTCCCGATCGTGATCTGCCTCACGATGCGCGCAGATCTGATCATGATGGACGGTCAGAAACGTGCCACGTGTCCAGATCGTGATCTGCCTCACGATGCGTGCTCATCTGGTCATGATGGACGGCCAGAAATCTGCCACGTGTCCAGGTAATATTTAAATTATTTATTTATTTATTTAATTGTTTTTTTATTTAAAAAATCCGAAAAAATAATTAAAAAATCGAAAAAATTAATTAAAAATTCTAAAAATAATTATTAATTCAGAAAAATTATTTTTAAATTCTGAAAAAATAATTATTAAATTAGAATAATTAATTAATATTTTTGATAATTAATTATTTAATCCGGAAAATGAATAAAAAATTCAGAAAAATCTGGAAAAATCACCAAAAATCCAGAAAATTCCGAGAATATTTTTGGGCATTTTACAAGCCCATAATAACACTGTTACACCCCGAGCAAGATTCCAAACTCCCTTAAGAACACCGATAAAATCCCGTACGCCATTAAAACAGTAAAACTACTCCTCAAAGGCTGATCAAACTCAGTCTTCGGGAGTGGGGGGCTCGTGATATGGCAAAAAATAGGATTAAATCGGGACCGTTCACATCGGACACGAATCTTAAAGCTCAGGGGTAAAACGGTAATTCCACATACAAATGGGTCCGAAATGGGTACTGGGTCTCCTTCTCACAGATCCAATAACCCGCGAACGGATCCGCCTCAACTGGGTACGGGTCTCAACCCGAAACACACCCAGTCCCGAAAAGATAGAATTAGGGTTTCTGATTAATCATAATCAACGGCTCTGATTCACATCTATCTTTTCACCGGGAATTAAGGGATTACATTCCTAATCTGTTTACTAGGAGAATATTCCTTATCAGATTACAGGAATCACATTCCTTATCTGATCCCATCGGCGACTATAAATACCCCACACCCATCTCCATTAAGAGGTAATCAATTTTTTCTAGTTAAACGCTCTTTCATAATCATTTCTGGTTACTGACTTGAGCGTCGGAGGGTGCGTCGCCGGGATCAACCCCGGTGTCTCGCACTTCCTTGCAGGTGAACGGCGGGAGTCAACGGTCAAGCTCCGGCAGAACAGGTTAGGTTTGCTATTCAGGTTTTACACGAACTCACAAATACTGTCTGTTTGCCCCCACACCGAATTTAGCGGCAACAATTAAGTTTACCAAATATGTAGTGTCGATTATGTTAGAAATTAAAACTAGTGATTGATATGATGGATTTTGAAGAAATTAAATAAGTTTAACAGTTCCAATTAAAGATTCAAGCTTACAATCAACAATTATACTTAAGCATACTTAGCATGTAAGATAGTCAATACTGATTTGTACGCTAATTGGCAAGTAGAAACACACTCAATATTTATGGATGACAGATGATTCAGATAATATTCTAGAGATGATAGGTGGTACCACAAATAAATGGGGAATGGAAAGATCTTACCGGGTTCGGTGACAGAGGGTAACAGTGGAGAGGAGGTTGTCGACAATGGTGTTGCGGGAATGCTAGGTCGAGGTAGTGACTGGTCGAGATGGCAGCGGTGGGTGTCGGGTTGCAGGGATGGTGCAGGCTGATGGCCATAGTCGGGAGGCGAAGGGGATGAGATTGAGTAGTGGGGGAGCGGCAGAGCCAATGAGCCCGCTACTACAACTCCGAAATGGGGTCAGTACTCGTTCGTAGAACGAAACAATATCTTATGTGAAGATTTATTTAAGAAATTTGTAGGCTTCAAAAGATGAGAAGATGGGGAAGAGAGGGGAGGGGTTGTTGGGTTTTGGGTTCCACTGAAATTCGGAGCAAAGGGAGACAAAGAAGAAGAATAAGATGAAGGGAGAAGATGGCTGTTGTGAAAAATAGGGTTATGGTTGGAATTGACTAAAGGATTTGGGAATTTGGGTGTAGGTTTTGAAAGGGGATCTAGAGTTTCTCACAAACCCTAATAATCTCTTATGGTCTCACACACAAGAGAAGAATGAAGAGCAAAAACTCAAAACACAATAATTTTTAGTCCATCAAGAGCATTATTTTTTTCATTAATCAAGAGGCCTATATATAGGCTCAAAACAAATCTCAATACAAATCTGCAGAATATCCTAATGCAGAAAATAAAGGGTGCAAATCGCAAAAGTACCACATATGGCTAAAATGCCAAAAAACAAATATAAATGCTGAAATAAAAATACTAGGCTAATAAAATAGCCATCCCAAACAATGTCTGTTCTGATAGAAGTGCCCAAAACATTTCGAACTGATGTCCTCATCACCAGACCATAGTAGCCAAAAGGCTAGGGAAATTGCTGCTCAGGTTGCTATTCTGCATTTTTTTCTTCTTTCTTTTGTAATAAATGAAGTAGTTTTAATAATTGGGAACTCTGGGTTTTAGCAAAAATGCTGATGATTAAGTATCCGCAAAAAAGAAGAGTTGTTATTTCCCTTTTAACTGAAATTAATTTACATAAGAGTTAGAAGTTAGATTATGGGGTATAAATATTTCGAATCTTTGCCTATCCTCTCTCCATGCTACCCTGGAAATTACTAGGCAATCATACGGTCTGGTGAATGGATTTGGTTTATTTCGTTCACTTTTGCAGTTCTTCATTTCAGTTATGTCCATTCCTCTCCATTTTCATTAAATCATACGTCCTCTTTCTATTTTCTCCTCGTCTACTACTTTTCATCTCCTTGTATATCTTCTCCTCCAATTGCACTCGTACTTTTTCGCAATCTCTTCTTCTTGCTGCTATTTTTTGCTGTTGTGGCCGACACTTCGATTTTGTTGACTCTCTTCCCCAAGTCCTCTTTTTCATTTTTTTCTGTGAGAATATTGTCATTTCACATATTTTCTATTTTCATCATATTTCCTGCATTATTTGGGTTCTTTGTAGTTTGTATAACCCTCATAACCCAAAGAAATTTTTAAGGCGAGCGAAGTGACGTTTTATTGATATAAATCCTCACTCAACTTTTAATTTATTTTCCCAGACCTCGTGTCATATTTTTGGAAAATTCCAATATATAATGTGCTTGCATATGTATTCAAAGTACAGAAGAAATAGCCTTGTAGATTGCTTATATTCATATTTGCACAAGAATATTTGAACTGCTCTATGGACTTTCTTGATTATCAAACTCATATTTTTGCAGGCATACATATATCCATGGTATATACATATACATGGTGGATGATCATGTGAGACTTTATCTCTCTTATTTTTTAGGCCACCATTGCCTATCTCAAACCAGGAATTCGGACACAAACCGTAAAAGGAGGGTTGTGTTAGATAGTTGACAACCATCATAAAACTTTGTCAAATCCCATGATATGGAGGAGCACAAATGAGGAAGTAGTAATGCTTGATGATCAAGAGATACCTCAGAGAGTCAGTTTCCGATATTTATGCTCGATTATACAAAGAGATGGAGGGATTTGTGAATATGGTATATACATAGGATCCAAGCAGGGTGGTTTAAATGGAGAAACACTAGTGTTGTTTTGTGTGCAAACGTATACCTTTGAAGTTGAAGAAATTTTTTATATGATAAATGTTATACCAGCAATAATGTATGCAATGGAGTTTTGGACAGCGAAGAAACAATGTCTAAAAAATGAGTGTAGTGGAGATGAAGATGCTAAGATGAATGTGTGGTAAAACCATGAATGATAGAATTAGAAACGAGCATATACAAGACATAATAAATGTAATTCCTATCCAAGATAAATTAAGAGAGAATCGCCTCAGGTAGTTTGGACATGTCACACGTAGATCTAGTAGTGTCCCCATTAAAAAAAGTGATTAGATAAATATTGAGGGTAGAGTTAGGGGTATAAGAATACCTAAACTTAGTTTGGTGGGAACTGTAAGAAAAGATATAATAGCTTGTGAACTTAGAGAAGATATTGTGCCAAACCGAGCAGAATATAAAATCAGGTTTCCTGTAGCCGATCCCACCTAGTTGGGAAAAATGCTTTGTTGTTGTAGTTGTTGCATGTGAGCTTATTGGTACAAACCCCCAGGAACAATCTGAACCGTTCATCTGGTTCTACTTGCATACAATAACCCAAGGGTGTAAAATCAAGTTATTTGAATTTCATTTTCCCATCCATCTTGTCATTAGAAAAATGAAGAATTTTACAATTTTTTAATGTGGTAAAACACAAACAAATGAACTTGAAATAACATGATTTTACAACCTTAAGTCTATCATGAAACATATCTATTTATATTCTGAATTTTTTTAAATTATTGGAAACTAAATCTGATAGGCAGTGTTGATTCATCTAGAACTTATAATCAGCCTCAGACCCTATTGTATTCATCACAAGTGTTTGCACGCTGTTTTGGTGCTTTTGGTTTCATTTTTCTTGTAATCTTTGAATGCAGAATCCACAACTTGGGCAGCCAGCAACCGTCAAAGTGACAGCCAATCTGATTAGATTGTTTTCCTACCGGAATAAGGTAGTTTCATTATGTTATCTTTTGTAACTTTCTTATTTTTTATGTCTTATGTTTGATAAATCTTGGTAATTTCTATATAATTGTTATTATAAAATTTCATCTGATGGGCGATGTAGGTTTTCTTTCTGTGTTGTATAGTATGTTTTATATACACTCCGGAAGTTTTCCACCTTACAGTCAACTGTATTTACATGCTAAATATGAAATTTTAGTTGTTTATATCATTTCCTTTACATGGTCAGATATTTGTGCTGAAATTGTGTCCCCTTTTATATTCAATTCCATTTTCTCACAATATCACAATCTTTGCAGAACATACTACAAACTGGTATGATTGCCGGTGGATGGGATAAGTACGAGGGAGGTCAGATATATTTAATGCCTCTTGGAGGGACAATATTGAGGCAGCCTTTCGCTGTTGGACTTACGTTTTGTATTCTGTAACTAACCACACCCAGGGATGATGTACACTCTCAATTGCAGGTATAGATAGTGCTAGTAAGTAGTAACATACCCACTCATATTATACAATGAGGGAAATGATTTAATAAACATGAGCAATTGCGATATGTCTTCTGCCTAGATTTCATAATCACATATAATGTAAATTTTTAATTTTTTTAAAAAAATTTTAATTTTAATTTTTTTTGGAGGGGGATGTCTGTGTGTGCAGCAGCAGGGATCCCAAGCATATTTATTTTACCTCCAAATTAGTCCTTCCTTTTATTCATTCCTTTTTGTTCATGTCCTCCCCTTTGTCCTTTTTTCTTCACAAATGCATTCCACGTCAGTATTCTATGCAAGATTTTCAGTTGCTCTCAGTGGCTTAATATTCATGAGAAGATAAGAGGATAAATTAATTGGAACATTTCACATAAAGATTGGGCGTCAAAGCTCCATTGTTTCTGAAAATTCAGTTGAATTAACATCAGATTCTTTATTTCACAGGGTCTGGATTTGGGCTGCAATCGAGCCGAGCCGAGCCGAATACCTTCAGGCTCGAGCTCGGCTCGTTTACTAAACGAGTTCAATTTTGAGCTCGAGCTTGGCTCAAGCTCGGTTCGAGCCAAGCTTTGACCGAGCATTGATCATATTTGAGCCGAATAGCTCGTGAGCTCAGGGGCGGTCCTGAAGTATTTGAGGTCCTGAGCGAAAAAAGTTGGGCCCTTTATAAACATGCATGTATTTTTATATATTAATAAATTATAATATAACGGCGGGGGACATAAAAACAATACCCAGAAAAATAAAGATTATCTTTGTTTTGCTTTATGACATCAAATACTTCATATTTTTTATTAAGCATAGTGATAGCGACTCTTGCACTTGCAAAAAAAGTAAATCTCATCCAAAATATAAGGTCAGGGCCAAGGAATCAAGCTTATTATATCAATAAGCTTCAAATTTCAGTTGGTTACTAAGATTGCCTAACAATAAAATCAATCAACAATACTATTGTTGAAGTGATTTCTACCTCAGTACCTCCTAAACCCACTAAAGAGATTCTCAATTCTATTAATTAAAAAAAAAGACATGAGAGGCCTGAACTACCAAAGTAGTGCTAAGAAGATGAAGAGGCTGGACAAAAAGAAAAAATTTGAAGAAGTTGAAGTGACATTGAAAAAGAGAGATTACTAAATTGGGTCCTCCCCTAAAAATTAATTACAAATCCATTAATTCATTATATTAATTATAAGACCATTAATCTATTATATTTTAAAAAAATTGGGCCCCTCCCCTGAAGTGGGCCAAGGGTGGTCGACCAGCTGGCCCTGGGCCAAGGCCGGCCCTGCGTGAGCTTAGCCTAAAAAAAAAAAAACAAGCTCGAGCTCGGCTCGAGCTCGGTTCGAGCCGAGCTTTGACCGAGCTTTGACCGAGTTCGAGCCGAATAGCTCGTGAATAGCTCGATTCGTTTGCAGCCCTAGTCTGGATCAAGCTACTTGTATGGTTTTTTTGACCAAACATGGAAAGAAGGAATGTTCAAAGACGAGGCTGAGGTATGCATAAGGAATTTGTAAATTCAAAATGCTTAACATGTCCGACTAACTATATTCGTTCAACTTATAAATCTTGCTAGTAGTTGCCAACTTCTTTCAGTAAGCTTAAGCCCGAACCCATCAGGAGCCTGGACTAGGAGATATGCCTGATGATTGCTTGGGCAGTCTCATAATTAATTACTACACATTTCCTCCCAAAAAAATGAACTAAAAAGAATAGATCATGATAATATATCCTTATATATGTAGGATGTTTAACTACTATTCACATTTGTCTTTGTCATGTTACTTTGATTTCTTCTATTTGTCACAGCTTTATGGGACATTGATCTTTTGCCTGCATAAACTGTCTGTTTTTTGATGGTACTGGCCCTCCTTGCTTTATTTTCTTTTTGGCTTAATTTTGTTCTTGTTATTAATTTGCAGGAATTGGTGGGCAAGGCACTACACTTGCAATTGCCCGTGATGGGGCGAGTGGTGTTGTTGTTCGTACAGTTACTGTAAGTATGTGTACTCTTTAAAGAAAATGAATATACACACTTGTAGGCTCTGACCATTGCTCAAAACTTTTCGTCACGGACTATGCAACCTGAAATTTTCTCGCACTTTTTCCCCTTTTTATATCTTGCGCTAAAATTTTCCTTGTGAGCGGAAACTGCTGATTTTTTAGCTACACCTTACTGTTTTCCGATTTTGCATTGTTTTTCATCTCATTTCCATCAATCAGCCTTTATGTTTTTTCTCCCCGGCTGAAAACCTTAATGGACTACAGCTTTACCAAATTTTATTGTATTTTATCTTAGTTGAGCTCAATTTCCCTATTAGAAATAAATGACTTATCAAAATTCAAAATTTAATTTTAATAACAAATTGTTTATTTGCAATGGATGTCTTGTGGATAAATGGGGATGGCATCGCAAAGAATTTCTACCCTGTTGATTCTCTGCCTATCTGGCATGAGGAACTGGAGTCTGTTAATTCGTGGTTGGACATACCTAGGACACAGCTGAAAGATGTGTGGTTACCTGCTCGTGCTTGATATTATACTCCTCTTTCTATCTATACATAATCTGCATCTTAGTAGTACATAGGAGTAAAAAGAAGTGTCAAACTTGTAAGACACGAAATGTAATGTTATTCATAGAAAATTGACAAATCATTGACTTAATTTGCTCTTCATTTTACTCAATGTTTTACTATTTTGGGGATGTCGAAGTGATTTTGAACAACCAGAATTGGAGCTGTGATAAACTGGAATCAAGTGTGTGAATTTGCTCAAAATAAGTCGTGAAAGAAGTTTTTTCTTTGTTTTGAAGGAGATAAGTATTGAAAGTGTGAAAATTCTTGGAGCATCAAGAGTCATTTACTAAATTATCATTTTATCCATATTATAGTAATTGTGACTTGCAGTCGTTTGCTATTTATTCATATTGTGGCAAAATCGCTACAGAACAAGAACAATGCTATATTTGAGAGCAGATATGAGAATATGCATATTATAGCGGACGGATACGTCCCAAATAAAAAATTATTTTTTATTATATCAGATGGATCTTTAAGTTCCGCCTCAAATAAAAATTTATTTTTTTATATGGGACGGAACTTCACTAGATATTTTTTTTTTCACTTATAACCTTGGGCAGATCTTCATGATCCGTCCCTTGTTTTTTTTTAAATTTACTTTTTTTAATTATTAAATGTATTAAAATATTAAAATTATATATTAAAAAATGCTCAGAATTTTTTTTTCCAAACTGTGAGTTCCGTCTGATCATTTTTTATTTATTGCTATATTATAGTATTTCACCACTGCAGCAAACGTCCAATTGCTATATGTGTAATATATATTTTGCTATTTTTTTAGCAATCACGACTGTGTATGCATGCTCTTATATGTTATTTAAAGTTGCTTCAGGTTGGATCGTTAAAGTTCTTGCTACTACAGCAGCAAACCCCACAGCTGTTACCACTACAAAAGAAAACCCCATAGCTGTAGCGATGATCCATTATTGTAATCTTGTATTTTTTAAGACATCCATGGTCCATGTGGTTTTATGATGCTAGTGTTGTTTGTTGTTGTTTTAAAAATAATCATTTAAAAAAAATATTTAAAAAATATTTATTTAATTTTTTGAATATAATTTAAAAGATTAATAAGCTATCACTTTATAAAGAGAATAAGTAGAACATCCAATTGAAAAATAAGAGAATAAATGACAATTGAAGGTTCACGCTTATTTTAAATGATAGAAAAATGACATTTTACTATGAAAAATATGTATGTTACATGTGTGTGGAGTAAATATCACACAAGATACACTTTCACACATAAAAAATGTGAAGATTAATTATAGTAGGAGAGACGAGCAGTTATTCAAATGTAGAGAGTTTTGTTGTTGAACAAGACACAAAAAGAGGTAAGAACCAAAAATTAAGATATTGGAGAAAACTTTAAAGGAGATCACAATATAAGTGATGTGTTTTATAAAAGATAATTTTGTGTTTGTTTGAGTATATTCATGTACGATTCTTTGAATCATGACCATAATGAATAATGTTTATTTAAACGATGACTTAATTGTCATTTCCATGCAATATTGATAGTCATTCTAGTCAATCCACTTCAACATGATTTTTCAAAATCTGTTTTGAATTCAGACAATCTCATCATAAATGCTTAGGGCCTATTTGGTTCAAAGCGGGGAAAGGAGGGGAGGGATTTTAATCATGTTTTCTGTTTGGTTCCAGGAGTGGAGGAAAAGAGAGGGGAGAAAAAATAGTTATCTTTTTGTTTGGTTCACAAGAGGAGGGAACGGATTTTATAATTAAAATACTTTTATACCATTTTACATTTTAGAAGAACCTATGTATTACTATTTCTAATTCTAACTTGGTATTTTTTATTGTACTTCTTGTTCACTTTGGATTTCTTCCTCCACCCTTTGTTGCTAGCCACTTTGGATTTCTTCATTTTGCTGCCAGTGCTTGCTGTAGGTGAGGGTTCTTGTGTGTAATGCCCTGATTTTTCATTTAATGAAAAATTATTTATTTTTTTACGTAGTGTGCACGTACAATATTTTGGTTGAATTAAATCTTATAATTATTTTCATTGTGATGGGTATAAATAGTTAGATATGTGCTTTCAATTATTTTATACAAAAAGCCTTCTTTTAAATAGATGAAAAGCCTTTTCTTTTAAAAAGCCCAAAATGTAATTCATTTATTTTATTTTAAAATAATTATTTTGGCCCATAAACTAAAGTCCATGAGTCAATTTATTTTTTAAAATGCAACTTGTAATGTAGAATACAAACTAGAGTTTATTTTTATATAAAATGAAATGTACAATTTTGGACCTAGTTGCATGCACGTGCACTATACGTACACGTGCAAATTGCACTCTTCCTTGTTGGCCGGTTGTGATCTTTTGGAGGGAAACCAAAAATTGTAATGGTGATGATGGTGTGATGGTTGCTTGGTTGTGGGTAGTTATTGCAACTCCTACTTTCATCTTGACCCTCCATCTTACAACCAACCAATTGATCCTAGCCCTCCATTCTCTTTGATTTTTAGTATAAATATCCCCTCTCATGGCTAGTTATCCTTGTGCCTATTAATCTTTCCAAACCTATAATCTAAATTATATTATCTAGTAGTGATTTTTGTGAGTTAAAAGATTGAGTGTGTGTGGGATTGTTCTTGCAACACCAAAGAGAAGAGAAGGGCCGGCATTCATCAAGAGGGGGCTCTCGGTTTGGTACTTTTGGAGGCTTGGGTGCACGTGTTCAAGGAGGAGCAATTCGTCGCAAGGACATTCGTTTAGGAGTTGCTAATTGTGTTTGTCTCTCCATTTGAGGTGGGTAGATTCTCCATATTTCTAAATTAGAAATGCATGTTAATTATGAATGAATGAAGCATGAAAGAAATTAAGAAGAGTACACTTTAATAACCCATTGAATGATTGAATGTGGATATGCAATTTTGTATGTGGTTCTATTATTTAAGTTGTATGTGAATTGATTAGAATCATGGATTGATTGATAAAAACACATTTATTACCATCAAGAATTACACACAAAAGTTAGTAGATTGATAATACCATCTCATGTGTTAAATAGATCTTTGTGTTAATATGGGCATGAACAATTTAAAATATGAGTTGTATGTTGGGTAAACGATTAAAGACAGAGAATTAAGGTGAAAATTTATTAATAAAGAGATTAGAATGCTAAATGCGAAGAAATGTCGAAAAGAGAAGAAATGTAGTATTATAATGTATAATTTGAATTAGTGTATGAAAATATGTTTTAATTGTTACAAAAATTATTTTGCTCATAATGGTATGTAAATTATGTGAGGAAGAATTAATCTGGAGTTATACAGTAATTTTTATGAAAGCAAAATGAAACGAAGGCTAGTTGAACATCGAAATGTTCTAAATAACAGGGAATATGGGTTAAATAAAATTGGAATTATACTAGTGACAACCTGAGCACGTAGCTCAAGTGGTCATAGTGTGCGGTTGGGTTCCCTGTGATGATCGGTTCGAATCCCGTGGGCAACATTATTTCGTTCGTTTTTTTTTAAACAAAATCAACTGCGGACCGAGAGCATTTAATGCTCTCAGCCACAGTTATGCCGCTTAGCACGTTCGGTCTGTTGGCTTGTGCTTTCGGCTGTGTCTCTGGGGTGCTGGGTTCGAATCTTGTCCTCGGCAAGATTGAAAAATCAATTTTTGGGGGGTTTTTAATTGTCCAAAAATTATGGAAAAAAATATGGTTATTCTTCTAAAAATATATGGGACTTTATAAAAATAAATTGGGGATTATTCGCATGAAATAAAATGTGATTTGAGAATAAAATGTGTAATTAGAACTATGGTTTTTAAGTGTATTTTTGGGAAAATTATACCTTGCAAAAAGAACTTGAAATGAAGGATTAGAAAATTAATATAGTAAAGATTGAAGTAATATTATGTGATGGATGTGATTTATTCCTAATTAAGAATAGTATGAAAAATATGGATTGTGAATATTCGTTAGTGATGTAAAGTATTTCACATTTGAGAATAATGTGACAACTATGAAATGTGAATTATTCTCGTTGGAGAATAGTGCGACAAATTATGATGCGTGAATATCCATCTTGATTGAATACTAGTGATGTGGGTTTTTAATGTGAAAATAATAATTCATGAGTTACATGATGAATGGTTGAAATTCATGTATAGTTATGGACCATGTGAACGAATTAGAAATCATGATTTGAAAAGAAAAATACTTTTGAGTATGATGACTCAACATGGAAATTTATGAATTGGAAATGCTCATTTTGGAAATTGTGAATTGAAAATTGAAACAAAAAGAGTAGCTAAGTCTCCCCCGGCATTTGGAAAGAAATGAAATGAAATATTGAAATGAAAGACCAAGGTTGGTCATGTGAAATAAATGAATAAGTCCGGTTTAGTGGAGAGGCTAACTCTAGAGCTTTGATTTTTGTTCATGATTTTGATAAAAACTAAGGATTAGTACATAGTGGAGACGTGATGAAAGTAGGAGAAAAACACGAGTATGAGGGCCATCGGATTGGCGGTGTGAGAGTGATCCACAGGCTGCCTGCTTGATGCGTCAAGACATGGCGTGGGCACTACTCCAGAATTATCGTTCCGGTGGTGACGCTTGTGGGATGTTTGGTGACTACAAGAGGATCGTGTGCCATGAAGTGAGGCTGAATTGTCCATAGGTTGCCTGGTCGATGCGTCGTGTCAGTGCGTGGGATTTCCCTCCAGAATTTTCTGTACACGAGCTTGTACTCATAGATCATCTAAGATACCTACCGTAATTACAGTAGTAGATTAAGTCATAACGAGGGATTGAACCCTACAAAGATGAAGAACGATTAAGGGCTTGCCCTCGGACCTATGTAGTATGGGATGCATAGAATCCGAACAAGTGCGCATTAGTGTCATGTAAAATAAATAAATGCATTAAGGACTAAGTGCACAATCATAACACGACATCAATAGGGTAGTCCCTTTAGTTTGATATGTGACAAGTTTGTGTTTGCTAAATATGGAAAATAAGTTATACTATTTCCGGCATAGAGAGGATGGTCGTGTATAATGTTCGTCGGTTGAATAAACTGACGTACCCACAGTCTTATATGCAGGTAAATGGCTTGATAAAGATTAAAGAGGAACAAATGCTTAAAGATTACTCAATGTTGTTGTATATTTGTTTCATTGTTGTAAATTTTACTTCCGCTGTGCAATGTAAAGTGTAATGTAATCATGTAAACTCTGATGTAAAGTGAAAAGTTCAAATTTTCTTGTAAAATTGTACTAAAGGAAGCAGAAAGATCCTGTAGAACATCTCGAATTCAGTGTAATTGGGATTCGGGGCGTTACATTGTGATTGCATTTCATGAGCTGAGAAATTAAAGTTGTTACCATTACCATCATCAACAGAAGCATCAATGTTCTTCAAAAACACCTCATTCCGAGAAATGCTATTATCAAGATAGTAAGTTACACTAACACAGACTATAAACTTTTCGTTTATTTCTACAATGATCTACATTTCCTTCTATCTTTATTGACACGTAATTTTACCTTCTCGAGCCAAAATGTTCTTCCGAAACTTCTAGCCAAAAATTGAAAACATCGACTTGCTACTTCTTAAAACTTCTAGCTAAAATTACCTTGGATAGCTTCAGAGCTGATTGTATGACATAATTTCCGAACGGATCCTGTAGTATATCAAGAAATTGAGAGGAAACCATTAATTCTTGAACAATTTTGATACAGTCTTATTCTTTGGCTAGTTTCAAGCATCTTTCAACCACATTGCTGCTGTATTTTTGCCTTGACGGGTATCTATAGTTGCCCTCTACTTGGTTTACTACATTAGTTATCACTCATGGAACTTTCTGATAAAGCACAAACCGGACTACATAATTTCTGCAAAAAAATTGAAGGACAACAATTAATACTGTACCATAGAATAATTTGGCAGAGAATCCAATATGAAAGATGAATGACATTAGTGATGGTTCTGAGTATTACCCATATAGATCTTGAGAAAGAATGAGAGAATGAGAACATATCTCAGACAACAGCCTATTCCTTTGATCGCCATAGGCATGATAGACACACTTCTGAAGCACACAACAACCTTGACGATCGGTTCCGATATCAACACAATGGGCAATTGCAGCATTGAAAAGAAACTGTATTGCAACAGGTCACATAAACATAGATTTGAAAGTAACCCGATAATATAGATCTTAACCTAAGGAGACTACTTATGATTAAAAAAACCTAATAATTTGAGCCTCGATGGACGGAGACGAGGATGAGGATGAGCGGGAAGGTGGCGAGGGCGCTCTGTTGTGGGTTTTCGAAGAAACAACGAAGGCGGGGGAGAAAGAGAGAGGGCGAGTGGGAGAGAGAGAGTCGGGAAGAGAGAAGATTTAGCTGTATGTGGGAAAATAATTAGATTAGGGATTTAGATCTAAAAAGGACAATTTAGTCCAATCACTTAAACAAAATTAGATGCACTTTTCCTGCCTTCCAAATCTCCCCAATATTGGAAGGGAGCCAAAATTGGCCCAGGAGGGATTTTGCACCCCTCCATTCCCCTCCCCTCCTAAAAAATGAACCAAACAAGAAAAGTTTTAAAAAATCCCTCCCCTCCATTCCCCACCAACCAAACAGGCCTTAGTGATTGAAGTTGTATGGTCTCATTCTATTTTAAATCTTAAAATTTTCTTTTATAGAATACACATTAATGTTGTAATCCAAAAAGAACTTCTGTCTACCGAGCATCTATATGGCACAGGGAATTGGAGGCTATTACTCGCTTTAAGAGATACTTGCCTGATTTAAGCTTAAGAACTTGATGGCTAAGATTTTGGTTATTTATTTGTACCAAAATGTTTAACTTATTTTATAAGACTAAAATAAAGTGTAGAGGAGACTATAGAAACAGTTGTAATCTATTAATCATATTACTTTATCTGTTTCTTCACCTACTTTTTATTTATTTTTATTTTTTTAAAATTTCTACTGAGAAATGGAATATGAGTGTATGACTAGCTTGTTTCATTAAATAGATGGAACAATCTCAGAGGAACTGGGCAATTAAAGAACTACACAATAAATAACCTCCAACAACCCTAGGATGATAGAAAATTAACTAAGCAAAATAGAAAGCAGTAATAAACACGAGTGAAGCTTAGTGGGGGCCGAAGGAGATCCTCCCCCCCCCCCCCCCCCCCCCCCCCTCCCCCGGGCAAAATTATACTAGCTTCGTCCCTGGTAATAAACATAGAGTGCAACAATATAACAATGAACCTCAGCATCCCATGATGGTAGGCCCTACCCTATGGTGTGATCGAACTCGGACTCCTCATTGTCATACTGTTGCTATGGGAATGGCCTACTGATGCGGTCTCTAGCACCTGCTGCCGCTTCCTCTGCCCATAAGGAAATAAAATGTATAATTTGAGTAAGTTTGCCATGGATAGAAGTACTAGAGGCATGAAAGTAAATGATGTTTTTGTCTGGCTAGAGGACCCATATTGTCGATGCCACCGCATATACCACACTTCCCTCATAATGTGTCTCTTCCTTGCAAATGTATTTCCTATCCAAAGGCCATCGTATGTAGTTGGGTAGGTGTCACCCACGCCAAGTGCTCTGAACATTTCGTGCCACTGAACATTTCGTGCCAGACAACTTTACTTCTAGGGCACTCAGGAATAGGTGATTCATCGTCTCCACTTATGCGTTGAAAAATGCATACATGGTCGGGATTGATGGTTGTCTTTTCGCCAAGTTCTCATGCGTGAGGATAGCATCATTAAGAACACGTCAAAGGAAGCTCTCATCTTAAGCGGTGCCATTGCCTTCCACACTACCCGATAGTGGATCATGGAATATAGGAATCTGACTGATAAATGCCCTCTCTTTTCTAGTTCCCAGGCTCGCTTGTTTGGTCCAGACATACATTTGACCCCCAAGGCAGAGATGTATTGTATTAACTCCACCTGTCGAGTTAGGAGTTGTTGCGAGAGTCTGGGTCTTGGAATCCAGTCACCACGTTTCTATGCCTTAGCAACCGAGAGGTGCAGTTGTGGTACTTATCATAAAGGCTCAGGAAAAGGGATTGGAGTGTGAGTCCACCACACCATCTATCCCACCAAAATCTCGTGAATAGACCATTTCCAAGGAAGGTTGAGGTGCATCTGCTAAAAGGTTTGTGAGCTCCTTTGCAAGACCACGAGGATTTAGGTCCCACTCAAAATCCTTCCTTCATGGTCCCTTTCCCTCGTAGGTACTGTTGTATCGAGTCCTGCCAGCCTTCCCCATTAGGATGACATATATTTCCACCATCATTTTTCTAGAAGCGCTAAATTCATGTCTTTGAGGTCTATACTGCCCAAGCCTCCATGTGCTTTCCGCATGCATGCTTTTTCACTACGAATAAGGTGATAACCTCATCTTACTGGGTCCGGACCTGCGTCGCCCTTCGGGATCTGAAAAAGAGTGGGTTGAATCTAGGCGCTCTCTCTAAAAGGGAAGAACTCAGAATACGAGAAGGACGACCTACGGAATTCGATGAGAAACTCCAACTGTGGCAAAGAGCACATGCGACGAAGCCCCCCAATTTTTTATGCTGAACCAATGCCAATGATTGTCTTTTTTAATCAACCTTCAATAGGAAACGCTTGCAGCTCTTTGGATCACCTAAAAAGTTACTTTATAGAAGGACATGTAGTAGGTCGAAAGACTAGAGAGTATTGCATTGATCAGGGTAACTCTGCCTCCTAGTGACAATGATTTCCCTTTCCAACCTACTAGGCATGCCTCCACTCGATCTACGATGGAAATCCAATCAATTTTCTTCACCTTGTCAGGTCTAAGAGGCATGCCAAGATATTTGATAGGAAAGGACTTCACCTTACAGTTCAACTTGGCTGCATGATTCCGTACATCCTCCTCAGACAATGCTATAGGTACTATGCTACTTTTGTTAACACTCGAAAGCCAGACTATAGCTCAAAGCAGTATATGATACCTTTAAACATCATTGTTTCTTCAAGCAAACTGTTACCGAATAAGAGTGTGTTGTTCGCAAAACAAGGACTTTCCAAGAGGTCATCCATCCTAGTACAACTTTGGCCCAAACTCGCTTAACTTAGGAGTTCTAATGGGATGTGATGCTTTACAACTGGTATGATAATACCCTTATTTTTGCTTTGATAGCAATAGATGGTAGTAGATTTTTTGTTTGGTATATACAAAATATTGGCATGAGTTATGTTCAAGAACTTCAAAGTAAGAAAAGAGGAGGAGAAGGGGGGGGGGGGGGAGACATTTCTCTGTTTGAATTTAGAAGAAAAGGTATAATATGAACTTAGTTCAAATAACGTAATAACCTATATACAACAACAACATCAATAGTTTATCTACTGTGACAAATCAATTGATGTTTAGGCAGGAATCTCATCGGCAAAGAAGAAGATAAGAGAAGATTGAACACAGAAAAAAAAGATGAAGTCACACGGCTCCCACTACCACGCCAATAGAGCCTTCAATCCCAACTCATCTGCCATGAACAAAAGAGAGAGGGAAGAAGAGATTGAGAGGCATCCATACAGGAGGTTCCGGGAGAAGCGTGCCAGCAGAAAGAGCGCTAGAAGATGGGATAGATCGACGAATCGTCAACTTCGAACGGACCATAGAGTTCATTTGAGCGAATCAAGAAGGATCCCATATGATAGGAGACAAGATGATTGGGTGAGAAGGAGCTCACTAGATGCAGGAAGGAATGACCGTCGAGGTTCATTCACTCCTAGAATGTTCTATGCTCAGGCTACAAGGACAGACAGAACAATTTACGACAAGCATAGAGCTCGTCGAAGATCACCAACACTGATCAGAAATGACAGTAAGATGAAGGAGGACGAGGAGGGGAGTGGGTTTTGGTGCGGTCTAAGAAAGCAAGGAAGGTGGAGAGGAAAATAGTGCTGAAATCAAAGTTGACGGAGTCATCCAGTGCTGAGATTAAACTTCAATGTCATAAATGCGCGCAAATGGGGCACTCGATTCATGGTGCACCAACGATTAGTTTTGTTATGCTTCTAAAAGATCGGGGCACATCTCGATAGAGTGCACAAAGATCAAAGCTACGAAATCGAGTACCATCTCCCCACTGTTACCAACATCCTCTAATAACATCTCTGAATGCAATAGGACTCAAGAGTGTTTCTCTGGAGCTAGGAAGGTTACGAAGGCAATCATTACTCTAACTCCAATAATCGCTGAGTTCGAGAGGCGCTTTCTGAATTGCATCATCATTAAAGTGCAGTCAGGAAATCCTTCAAGCGATGATGTCGCTTATGTCTTAGCAGCTTGCACTAAACCAGCCGCTGATTGGAATGGAATGTTCAAGAAACAAGTCAGAACTTATTTTTTGTCCATTGGCAGAAAAATGAGAGAGTAAAGGAGGTCATTGCTTTGGGCGGTTTCGAGGGAATCGACTACTACATCACCTTCAAAAGATGGTCACGTTCCGTTGGCGCATTCAAACCAGATCATCTCCCTTCGGCTTGGATTAGAATTTTTAATTTTCCTTGTCATTGTTCAGTGCAGTCTGGTTTCAAAACCTGGTGAGGGGATTTGGATTTGTATTGGATATTGATAGAGGAACTATGCTGCAAACAAGAAGAGATTTTGCATGTCTACGTATTGGTTTTGAAAGCTTAGATTTAATCCCGTTAATTGTAACCCCTATTTTTCATTTCATGTATTTTGGGTGTATTTTCTTTTTCCATGTATTTATTCATTTTGTACTCTTCTGTTTCTTCCGAACCACGTATTTGTTCTTCGGTCTCAATAATCAATCTATCCGTTTTGACTTGGACTCTATTTTGTGGCCTTGAATATTTTCTTGATTTGATTTAATTTTTCTGTCCCAATTTATTTGTCTCCGATTTATTTTGTTTAACTCCAATTAATTTATTTCATGGCCTATTTAATTACTGTTTAAACCATATTATTTCTTATTGGATCTTTATACCCCAATTTCCTATTGGATCCCTTTTGTTTAAAATCCATCTACCCAATAATACCCTACCCTAAACCCCTATTGGATCCTTTATACCCAAAAGCCCAATACCCGTTTACACCCACACCCGTTACCCCCTGTTCACACCTAAACCCTAATATCTATACCCCCCACCGATATAAATACCCACCTGTACACCCTACCCATCACAAACCCTAGTCGCTATTAACCCTACTCTCCCTCTTCAACCAGTGAAAACCCTAACCCCATCTCTCTGACCTTCTTCTCCCTGCTCCCGATCAACCCCCTTCACTCCCGATCCCCTGTGCTTCCCCGACCTCCAAGCCAACCCCCTGCACCCTCTCCCGACCTCACCTTCATCCATGTCCTGCGGCGCTCTCCTGCTCCCCTATCCCCTCGCGCCTCCCTGCTCGCGATCCCCTCCATTCGCGACTCCTCGCCCTGCAGACTCCCGACCACCATCCTCCTCTCCTCGTCATCACCTTCCCTTCATCCTCCCTGCCACCCGCCGTCACGCCACCCTGTGCGCAGCCCGAACACCCCCCGGTCGCGCCTCTTCTCTCGACGACACAGCCACCCGCAGCCAGTCACTGACCCCGTCTCCTGTGCTCCTCCTTCCTGTCGCGCTGTCGTCGACAGCCTGCAACGCTCCCCTGAGTTCCCTGCTTGCAACCACAGCAGCTTCCCTGCCCTATTGCCTTCAGCCGACGCCAGCAATGACAACAGCCGCAACCCCCCTCGGCCGTTCCCTTGCCGTCACGCTGCCTGTTTGGTGGCGTCGTCACCTCTCCCCGCAGTGCACACATTTCCCCCGGCTGTTCTTCTTGTGTGTTGCAGTTTGATCGAGTCTTGATCAAGTGAAATCTCGGCCGTGTGATTCGCTTGATCTTCATCTTGATCACCATCTTGATCATCGAGATCAGTGCCTTAGGTTCATGATTGCAATTGTCCGTGATCCGTTGGTATTGAGTTCGTGCCCAGGAATCCATTCTTGTTATTCTCTTTCTCTCCGTCGTTTTCGTCGTCTCTCAGGCAAGTAACTTGTATTCTTTTTGTTGTATAATACAAGTACTAAATACCGCCTGTAGTGTAGTTGCTTTAAGATCTATCCCCATAAATCCCTGTTATATCTTATCTCTATGTGTTGATTTGCCGTAGTTGTCTCATTACACACACGACATGAATTTAGACTTAGAGATAATCAATTCTTGTACACATCCATGTCTTCGTGAATTATGAGGTGTTGTATGATCTTGTATGTTTGATGGGTTCGTTGTAGTATAACTCGTTGTAGACTTGTATACCCTATACCATGTTGCTTGGACATCTAGTACACCATATTTCATGTTTGTTATGATTCGGATGAGTTTTATATGATCTAGCAGATTTTATGCATGAAGAATAATTCTGTCTTTACTGTTACCTTGTTTTTGTTCAGTATTTTAGACCCTATTAAGGTCAGTATATGTAAACTATTTGTGAATATGAGTTACAGATAATTCTGTCTGTTTT
Source organism: Hemerocallis citrina (assembly GCA_017893485.1). Taxonomy (NCBI): domain Eukaryota; kingdom Viridiplantae; phylum Streptophyta; class Magnoliopsida; order Asparagales; family Asphodelaceae; genus Hemerocallis; species Hemerocallis citrina. Next base: position 170,610,715 of record CM030365.1, read on the forward strand.
TCAGATTTTCTGACAGATCTCAGTTTCGATTTATGAGTTGCAAGTTATGACTATTTTACTACAGATGTGTAGAAAATTACAGATCCAGTTTTATGCGAATTCGGTATGGTAATTTATTTTTATACTGATGTTAAAGATAATATTTTGATCCAATATTTTGCTGTGTACTTGACTGGGATTAATCTCTAATTTTTTTGGAATTAATTGATGACTTTTATAAACTATTCTATACTTACAAACAACTACTATACTGGCAGAATTTTCGTGTTGTTCAGTAAAGAAACATAATCTCGACATGATTCTATTTGTTGTTTACAATAACTTTGTGAATATGAATTTTATCCTATTGTATCTATTTTATCACCCTTTTGACGGATCTGGATTTCGATTTATATTTTGTAATCTATTGCTGTTTTAGTACTGCTGTGTTTATGATTCCAGATTTACAAAACTATTGTGTCTTATTGCTTTCTGATTTTACTTGACTACTCTATCTATGTTGGAAAATTATGAAACTTTATTTTCTGATACTAAACATACTAGGGAATACCCCAGATTTTTCGTGTGGATTTAATCAGTAAGTTTTTATGCCGTTTTCCTGTTTATGAATACAAACTCCTGTTTTCTGGATGAACATATTTTCTGGATACAATTCTGTTTTGAGTCATATTTTTGTGAAGTACAATATGACTTATATATATTTGCTGGATTTGGCCAAGAGTCTATTTTTCAGATTTTCTGACGGATACAGATTTACATGTTTGTGCCAACGGGAATCCCAGATTTAGTGCAGTACTGTCTTACTGTCCTGAACTAGGATTTTCGTTGTCCTATCATTTTATGAGTTGTTCTTCACCTGTACATGTTTGTCTTCCAACATGAACCTGTTACTTATTTATACCATGTTATTCTTGCCCTATTTTGTGCACGTATATGCCTGTTTGATAATAATACCAATTAACCAAGTCGGGGTTAAGGGAAAGATCTAGTAGTGGACAATATAGGAGCCTGTACTCGGAAGGGGACTCGTGTTTCCCATGTGACAAGTTATCGACTAAGTTACCGATCAAGTTTATCGACCAAGTTTACCGATCAAGTTTACCGACCAAGTTAATTTCCTGTTACGATCAAGTTTATGGATCAAGTTTTGTAATTCTGTGAATACCCGAGTACATGACCTATAGAATTTCGTACGAAATCTAAACGCAACTTGTTTGAATGTAACAACCATATGGTAAATGGATGGGACGCATGAAGTGCTACCTAGATAGTAATAAATACAAGATTTGACATAACATGACACCTATTACACGCTTACCTGTACATGCTACCTGACACCTATTACATGTTTACCTGCTTGCATGATACTTGTTATCTGTCACCTGTCACATGTACCCTGTTAGCACATTATGTTACTTGATTTTGTTTCCTGATTTATGTTAGTCATACTATTTTTGTTATCATGGTTATTCCATGCGATGTCTGCTCCGCTGTTACTCTATTCTTGTTTATTTTTTCTGTACTTGTCGCCTACACTACAAGCGGCCCGTAACTTGCATTGACGGACATTTTGTTGCTTTTTCCTCTTCCTGCAATTTGTTAAATTGCAGACTTTGGTAATCAGCTGCCCGATGGAGTAGGTGATCTAAGATTCTTGTTGGTTGGAGCTCTTGCTATATCTATTTAATTCTTGTTGCTTATCTTGAATAATTATACTTGGTTACATGGATTATTTTGTATTGGGCTTTGTGTCCCAGACTTGTGTTTTGTTTCAGACATGATTATTTGAAATTCAGTATTCTTGTTTCTTGTTTCAAGTAATCTTGTTGACTATATTGATTCAGTTATACATGCATGGTTTACTATTCTTCTTGTATCTCTCTTGCTTATACTTATGCTTGTTGTAAAGATCCTGACAGTTTATGAATGATGAAAGTCATTCGCTGGATTTAGTCACGTATACGTATTCCGTATCTCCTTTTTGGAAAGCGGGACGTGACATTAATGGTTCAAGTTGAGTTTAAGCAAGAGACGTATGAGGTAAAGCCGTAAAGGTCATCATCGAGTGTAAGAAAACCGTTTCGTTCAAGAGGAGCAGTGCGTGAGACAGAGGTGGACGATGAACAGTCTCTCGAGCGAAAGGTTGATGATGTCTTCAGACCGTTAGATTTAACAAAGAGTGATCACAACTGCACATTCAATATCTCAAGCAGAAGGACTCAGCAATCGTTAGATTATATCAAGCTTGATCAAGACCGTCAAATTCCTAAGGAGGGCAAGACAACGGATTTGAAGATAGATGAATGTAAGAAGCTATTGAGGTACAACTGTCCCACCGCGTTCGGCCAGTAGGAGAATGTGAGCAGCGAAGTGACAGCTGGAGCAATAGGGATGGCATTGTCCACTCGAAAATGTGGAATTCTTTAAAAGGGCCTCGGCGCGAGTCTCCAAGCAACAGATGCAGCTACGGCCTGTCACATCGGGTCAGAAATCCTTTCAGTGACTCGCGATGAATTCGAGGCATCGGTAAGGAAAGCTGTCAAGGCAGTGGAGAGTCAACATAGATTGGACCTTAACAATAGTGGGCCTAATAAATGTGGGGAATTAAATCAGGCACAAGCAGACAGGTTCAATGAAGTTGGGGATGGGCCTGTTATTAGGCTTCTGGAGGAGGAAAAAACATAAAAATGCTATTGATGTTGACTTGGCTTCATTGGGGTACTCTTCGAGTTCGGAGTCAAGAAGGAGGCGCGACATAGTGATTGAACAAGATGAAACTCCACTAGGAGATTTTGGTGAAGATGATGGTCGAAACAGCAAGCTTGATGATTTCATTTCAGAGGATGAAAGGATGGGGGCTCTAGATCAGGATGGAGATGACGACCGTATATCAGAGATAGATACAGTCGCTTGGGAAAAGCAAGTGGGAGAGTTGGTAGGTGGTGGGGGAAGCATAAACAAAAAAACGTGGAACATCATAGGGGTGGCATTAGGGCTGGGCTAGCCCGGGATCGGCCCAGCCCGCCCAAATACAGGCTGAACTGGGGTCAACCTATAACACCCCGTCCCAATACTTAGGCAATTTTTATATATTTTAAGAGATAAATTAATATTTATAGTAAAGTACAACTGCTCATCACAGGCTGCCTCTCAAAAGGTGGTTAACCGGATTGGTGACTCTTGATCATAAGCTATATTTATTATTATTATTTATCTATTGTATACTCCCGATATGGGACTAATAATCTCCTCTCTCCTCTTTCTCCCGTGAGCACAATGACCCAAGTAATGGACCCCATGCCCACGTCAGCGACTCAGACAGCAGCGCTGTCTTTCCTGAACCCAGGTGGACCCCTACCTGGTGACGTCATCATGACGTCAACGCAACACAACATCACATCTGCTGCTTCTCTACGTGTGGGCCCCCTCTTTCTTTCAATTAATCAACAACCTAGGTTATAATGCATTATAACCTAGGCCGTTGTCTCCAACAACGGTCTAGGGTCGTTTTCACAGACATTTGCGATTTCAACTGAGCATTTTCCATATATATATATATATATATATATATATATATATATATATATATATATATATATTAAATTTGAAATTACGGGGTGTTACATAATCCGCCCAACAGACCCGGTCCGGTCCGGGCTGGCCCGCGGGCCGACCTAGGCCGTTGTCTCCAACAACGGCCTAGGGTCGTTTTCACGTTTTCACAGATATTTGCATTTTCAACTGAGCATTTCCCATATATAGACAACGGCCTAGGGTCGTTTTCACGTTTTCACAGATATTTGCATTTTCAACTGAGCATTTCCCATATATATATATATATATATATATATATATATATATATATATATATATATATATATATATATATATATATATATATATATTATATTTGAAATTACGGGGTGTTACACAACCCGCCCAACAGACCCGGTCAGGTCCGGTCCGGGCTGGCCCGCGGGCCGACCCATGGCCAATTTTAAATTTTTTTTTCCAGATTTTTTTAATATAAAATACTGGGTTTGTGTGCTAATTATATGTATAGAAGTATATATATATATATATATACTGCAAAATATATGTTACATGTATATATATATATATACATATAGATACTGTAAAATATTTCGAAATTTTATAAAAATAAGTGTAGACATCAAAATTAATTGATCACTACTCATTACTCAATTTGCCAACCCTCACCATAGCTATTTATAGCCAACTCCACCTCCTCACTTCTCTAATCTCACCAATGATGGATTAAAAGTTTTCTTCTTCAAATGGTCTTAATTATATATATCTATCTATTATCAAACTTTTAATGATATATAGTTTCAGGTTGGATTTCTTGGCTAGTGTGGGCAAATTAGTGTGCTGAGTTTGGGTTTGTCGTGGGTTCGATCCTGATAGGGCTCAGTTAATTTTATTTTTGAATGAATTAATCACTTTTTTTTTATCAAGTTAATTTTTAGCCGATGTTTCTTTATTTTTTTTATTTTTATATTGTAATTTAATAATTTTTGTATGTTACTTATCTATTTGATTAATTTGAAAATTTGTAATTTATAAAAACAATTAAATTTATGAATCTCTTATATATATATATATATATATTTATATATGTTCAACCCAATTGTTCACCATTTTTCTTTCCATTTATCTTTGTACACCCCTCCCCCCCCCCCCAAATACCTCAAAATAAAAATAAAAAAAGAAAAAGTAAAAGCCTACCTAACCCGCGAACCCGCAACGAACCGTCCCGACCTGGCCAGTGAAAATCCCAGCCCGGCCCGCCTAAGCCCGGGACCGGGTCAAACCCGCGGGGTTTTGACCCGGCCCAACCCGGTGGAACCGGATGCCATCCCTATCAGAGGAAGAGTAAGAGGCAATTGAAAAAATGGAGAACACAAGGGCCAAGTGAAGAGGATCTTATCATGGTGGCATCAAAAGCAAAGGAGCTCGCTTCAGCATGTGGAGGTACTTCTCAAAGCAATATGTCAATTTTGAATTAAATTAGCGATAGTACTCTTATTTACTATGCCAATCTTTACGGTTTAGCCATGGGCCCTACTAGTGTAGAACAGTTGGAGCTTGCTCATGTGATTGGAGGGGGAGGTGATTAAAAAAGAATCTAGATTGTTTGGGGTTTTTTAACCCTAGGGGATTAGACGGTAGGTTCCTTTAAGTATTTAATGTTATACATTTTTTGAATTAGACGGTAGGCAAAGGTCTAAAAGAAGACTAATCGGCGACACCTTTTGGAAGATTAAGCCCTCTATTTGCTCTTTACAAGAAACCAGGCTACACCACCCAATGGTAGAAGACTTTCAAGGTATTAAGTCTGTGGGGGCGTTTGAGTGGCGGTCTAAAGCGGCTATTGGTTACTTTGGGGAAATTGCTATAGGTGTCAACCTTGAATAATTTTGAGATTGTGGATGAGATTATAGGGTCATTTTTTGTTACTATTAGAGTTAAACGCTGGAGAGATAATTGGGAGCACATTATGGTCCATATCTTTTTAGATCACGAGGTCAGCTATGGGATGATCTGAGAGTTATTAGATGTTGGTGGGCTGGGCTGTGGGTAGCAGGGGGAGATTATAATATCACTAGATTTCTTCATGAGAACAATGGGGGGGATGCTAGTAGAGTTGACAGAGATAATATTAATTCCACCATTGAGGAATTAGAGCATCCAGAGCTTAATCTGCCTGATAGGAGATTTACATGGACGAATAAGTAGACCAACCCAGTTCAGGAGAGGCTTGATAGGATATTGGTATCTGCTGATTGAGAGGATGCACATTCATTAGCAAGTGTTAAGTCTGCTAGGAGGTTTACATCTGATCACATTCCGTTAACATTAGACTATGGGGATGAAGCAAGGAGGTATGGGCAGGCGTTTAGGTTCAAAAAAGCTTGGACACTTTGCAGTAGCACCCGTAAGATTATTGCTAATTCCTGGAACGCCGACACCGAGGCGATAAGGGATATAGGTATTTGGATTGTGAAGATTAGGAGGCTTCGTAAATGCTTGAAAGATTGAGATAAACAAGGGTTCGGTCAGGTTATAAGGAAAATAGAGGAACTAGGAGAGAGAGTTCAGGAATTAGAATCTTTAGAGGAAGGAAGAGACCTAGATGGAACGAAGGTGGAAGAATTATCAAGTTGCAAGCAAGAAATTCAACGGATCAGGAAAATGGAAGAGCATTATTGGAGATAGAGATCTATGGTGCAATGGCTGAAGGAGGATGACACGAATACTAAATTCTTTCATAAGGTGGGCAATGGAAGAAAGAGACAAAATAACATTGTAGGATTGTTCGTGGGAACAGATTGGAGCGAGGATGAAGGATTGATTAGACATCACATAGAGGGGAAGTTTAAAGACCTGCTGGGCAAAAAAATCCACTAGATGCGGATTGCTTCCTGGAATGTGGTCTACGCCAAGAATAGATGAAAGCAAGGGGTTAGAAGGGGCCTTTTCAGAAGATGAGGTGCTTCAAGCTATCTCCGGACTTGGACAGGACAAGGCACCGGGACCGGACGGATTTTCTCTCTTTTTCTACAAACTCTATTGGAAAATCGTCAGGAAGGATATGATGGAGATCTTCAAAGAATTTTTCGAAGGTACGACAGATAGAGACATGCTCAACTATGCGAATATTGTCATCATCCCTAAGAAAAAAGAGGTCCTAACGGTAGAGAATTTAAGACCCATTAGCTTGTTGAATGGATCCTTTAAGATTGTAACATAAGTTTTGGTGCAACGACTGAATTTTGTTTTTAGAGGAGTCATGGATAAAACAGATGGATTCTTGCTAAAACTATACTTCGAAAAGGCTTATGATATAGTGGAATGAGATTATGTAGACGAGGCGCTAGAGCTGAAGAGCTTTGGAGCAAAGTGGAGAATGTGGATTAAAATGTGCGTCAGAGGAGGAAAATCTTGCATCCATCTTAATGGTAGAATTAGGAATGAATTAAATGTCGTTGGGGGTTGAGGTAGGGAGATCCGTTGTCATCATTGTTTTTACCTTAATAGCAGACGGGCTTGCTGAAATGGTTAAGAGGGGCAAAGAAGAACATGTTATCAAAGGGTTAGAGATTAAAGGAATTACAGATTAAATATCAATTCTTCAATATGCAGACGATATTTTAATGTTCTGGTCAGCGAAGGTAGACGAAATTATTGTTATCAGTATCGTTCTTAAGTGCTTTGAGGCCTGGGCAGGACTGAATGTGAACCTACATAAGAGCTGTATTATTCCTTTTACGTAGGGGTGGCAATAGGTCCGGGCCAGCCCGGGCCCGGGCCCTATCTTTCCCGGTCTCAACTCTGGACCGGTCCCCATATCCTGGGGCTGGTCTGGTTTAGCATTTTGGGGAAAAAGCCTGGATCGGCCCGGCCTGGTTGAGGACGGGATCGGCTGAACCGGCCCGTGCGGGCTAGGGCCGGGTCCGGGCCGACCGTTGCTACAGTTTTTTGTTTTTTGTTTTTTGTTTTTGTTTTTATTTTTTTTTTTAGGAAAAAATTTTTAAATTACCAAATTGTCACCCAACGGATCCATACTGGCTAGTTTTGGGGGGTACTTTAGGAAATTAAAAAATTTGCATATTCTATAAATACCACATCATTTCTTTCATTTCTCTTCACTAATTCACTCAAATCTCTCATTCTCTCTACTATCTCTCAATACTACTAGTCTACAACAACAATCAAGCGATCAACAACAACAATCAAGAAGTCTACAATCAACAACAATCAAGTGATCAACAACAACAATCAATACTACTAGTCTACTACAAGCTCTCAAGTCTCAACTCTCTTAACATTCATTCTTCAAACTTCAAACACTCATACGGTATTTTAGTATATATTTAATTTGTAGAATTAACATACTTGATTATTCTCATCTATATCTCTTAATTAGTTTGGGTTTTCTTGAACTTCTTTCTCTCATTTTTTTAGATTTTATTTATAAATTTGGTAAAGTGGTAAAACATACATACACTACTCATTCACTAGTTCTTGTTATTATTGTTATTTTTTAGTTGAGATCGATTGTTGTTCTTTTTAATTTTTAAAACATACATACACTTGCTTTCTCTCTAACTATACATACACTAGTTTTTATTATTTAAATGACCTCTAATCGATCACGCGGTGGTAGACATAGTAGTCAAGCGTCCACTAGTCATCACATTCCTTCCATTCCAAATCCATATATAGATAGTGAAGAAACATTCATGAATTATGATAGTTTTCCCGATTTGAATGAAACACACTCAAATCCTATAAAAATAGAATATCATGTAGAATCACAACCATCAGAACAAGGTCATTCTCTATCCCGTAAAACAAGAGGGACTACTTTCGAAGTACACAATTTTTTCAATTTTGTCCCTTCACAAAATGATAAGAGTGTAGGACTAAAAATATGTAAGAAGTGTCAAATACCATATAAGTTTAAATTTTTAGGATCGGGCACGGGTACACTTCAACGTCACTTAAGCAAATGTCAACCAAAATTTTCGAAAGACAATCTCACACAACAAAAAATACATCCTAGAACCGGTCAAGTAGATAGTCATAGCTACGATCACGATCTCGTTCGTAGAGAAATGGCTAAGTTAGTAATTAGGGGTGAATTACCATATTCGTTTGGTGAAAGTAGGTATGTAGTGACTTTTGCACAAACCTCCTTAAACCCCCATTATAAAAAGATTGCTAGGAATGTAGTTAAGGGTGATTGTAAATTAGTTTACAATGAGACTAAGAATTTTTTGATAGCAACACTAACATCACTAAACTTCCCTAAAAAAAAATACTAACATCACAAAACACTAGAGTTTCTTTAACATCGGATGGGTCAGTAGGAGTAAACGGCATTCCAATGATGTGTGTAACATGTCATTGGATAGATTCAGATTGGGTACTTCAAAAGAGGATAATTTCTTCTGGATATGTTAGGTACCCACATAAGGGTGAAATTATAGCCACACACATTATGGAAGCATGTAATAATTTTGGTATTTATGATAAAGTGTTTGCTATTGGTTTTGATAACACCTCTAATAATACTAAGGCAATTGATAGTTTGAAAATTACTTTAGATCTTATAGAACCCGAAATTTTTCATGTTAGGTATGCTTGTCATATTTTAAATTTTTGTGTGCAAGATGCACTAAAATATGGAAATGATAAACTTGATGCAATGAGAGATTGTGTACATTATATTACATTGAGTGGTCCAATATATCAAGCTTTTCATGATTGGCGTAAACTTAGGGAATTGTATATATAAACGTTTTCCTAAAGATGTAAGACATTGTTGGAATTTTACATTTGATTTATTAGGTGTTTTTCTTCATTATCGTTTCATCTTAGAGATTTTCGTGTCGCAATCGGTATGCAAAATTGTGTATTAGATGATGATTTTTGGTTTTTTGCCGATAGTTTGTATAAATTTTTAGAACCTTTTAACGATGCTATTTTGCAATTTTCAAAAACATATATATCTACATCTAGTGGTATTTTACTTGAAATTGTCACTATGATGACAACAATTAAAGATTTGCAAAATGACCATTTTACTGGAGATATGGTTAATGCTGCATATATTAAAATTTTAAAATATTTTCATCCACTTCCTATGTTATATTGTGTAGCTAGTGTAATGAATCCTATGATTAAATTAGATGTGTTACAAAAATTCAATTGAGATTTTTTACACTTATGCCCCGCATGATGCAATACAAGATTTTGATCATGTTGTTTTTACTCGTCAATTTGAGCATATTTTGACTAGGTTATATGATGCTTATGATAGACTTTATTCATCTAACACTACACAAACACAAATACAAAATATTGATTCTACTTCTTCTTCTCACATATTAGCAAAAGGAAAGAGTCATGCAACTAGTAGTGTTTTAAATTTTATTAAATAAAAAAACCAAGAACCAATTCACCAAATGAGTTGAATTGGTATAATGCACAAAGTTCGATTGAAGATGTAGTAGATGTGTTACAATTTTGGAAGAGCAATGAAGCTATTTTTAATATTCTTTCTCGTATGGCTAGAGATTTGCTAACAACACCGGTGTCAACCGTTGCATCAAAAAGTGCTTTTTCTCTTGGTGGCAGGTTAATGAGCCCGAACAAGAATCGATTGACAGCCAAAAATTTGAAGATGCTAGTATGTGCCGAAGATTGGATGAAAGCGGAAGAGAGGACTCAAGACTTACTTGAAGCACAAGTTGGCTCAACAAGTAGCGATGAATGAACAATTAGATTTAGTCGATTTACATTAAAATGATGTACAATATATTGTAATTAATTGGGATATTTAGGGGGATGAGATTTTATATTTAGGTTAAGTAGAAGTGCACGACAATAGTCCAATACCTTCTGTTCAATCTAAATAGAGGCCATCTCGATCTCTAAATTCAAGTAATTCCCTTATTTTGTAATTTGATCTAATTTGTATGAAATTTTATTCATGTACTTCATTTTATTTAAGAATTTCAAATTTATTAAATCAATTTAATACTTGGTTCTTTGCAATTGTTATGAAATTACAATTTAATACTTGATCTTTAATATATTTTTAAAAATCCCTTAAAAAACCAACCCGACTCATGAACCGGCCCGACCCGGCCCGCAAAATGGCCCGGCCCGGTCCGGCCCGAATGCCATCCCTATTTTATTGAAGGACTATCCACCAAGATCACGTACATTAAAATTTTTCTGGGATGCGAGGTGAGACAGTTCCCTTTTCTATATCTTGGAATGCCTATTAGGCTAGGTATGATGAAAAAAGATGATTGAGAACTTTTAATTGAGAGAATTCAGAAGTGGCTGACATGATGGAAATGACAGTTGCTATCAATAAAGGGAAGAATCACATTACTAAACTATGTTCTTAGCAGCCTTACAGTGTACCTCATGTCCATATACGAGCTGCCCAAATGGGTGATTACTAAAATTAATAGGTCCAGAAAGAGATTCTTGTGGAAACGGGCAAATGAGACTGATAAAGGATTCAATCTGGTCAAATGGGGAAGACTATGTAAAAGAAAAGAATACGGGGGCTTGGAAATCATTGATCCGCGTGATATGAACAAAGCCTTGATAAGAAAGTGGTGGTGGAAAATGAAAAGATGACGTACTAATTACTGGTGTAGATCATTTGCAGGTTATCGAAAGAGACAGAAATTTCAATTTGGAGGAAGAACCTTACATGGAAAGGCATCCTATCTTTGGAAAGGAGTGACAAAAGTGGGGGAAATCTTTCACGCAAATACTCCATGTAGGATTGGGAACGAGAAAGATACAAGATTCTGGATGGATAAATTGTGTGGAAATAATACTCTTCTTAGCTTATTCCCAGAGGCAGCGAGGGGGGTAGTTAACATTGACACATTAGTCGTAGATGTGTGGAATAGAGAGAGGTTAAAGATTCAGGTGGTGGACAACCTGCCACATGAAAGTTTTATTCAGCTCCAAAATCTCATCAATTTCATTAGGAATGAAGGTCAATACACCACCGAGTTGGAAGATACAAGATGCTGGAGCCTAGCCCCGGAAAAAAATTCAAAGTTTCTTATATGTACAAGTGTTGAATGATGGAGGTCTTAGGAGCAGAGAGGCAATCATTATATGGAATATATATGCCCCGTTGAAGGTGAAAACTTTTCTTTAGCTGGTGTTGAATGACGCTATTTTATCAAAGGCGAATCTGCAGAAGTGTAAAATGTTGATCGATGTTAAATGTACTAGATGTTCAATTGATGAAGATGACACAAATCACATCTTATTTATTTGCTCTAGAGCCAGGGTAGCATGGGAGGTGGTCTGTTTAGGATTTGGGAGTCTAGAGGTCCCAAAGTCGGCCACTGAGGTCTGGAGAGTATGGAGGGTGTTACTGCTTTTTTCTGTGCGGGAGTAACCAAGTGATGTAGATTCTTTTGTGGAACAATCGATAATTTGACCTTTTGACTTTTGTTGACGTTGACTATCGCAATCGCTTCCTTTTGATCTGCAAAATGCTTGAAACACCGGGATTTATCCCCGCGATAGGCCCTCCAATGCTCTAGTTAGTAATCAAGAAGAAAATGATAGAGCTTTTTGTGAAAAAATATTCGTAACCTTTTTTATGGTGGGGGTAGAGGGGTATTTATAGTAGCCTTGGGGACCAGTTTCGAGATACAGATTTATCTATACTTCTCGCTGTTCATGGATAAGAAACAGAGTTTTGAATCGTTTCATGATAAGAGAGGCGGTTTTAATAAGAGAGGCGGTTAAAACCGCCTCTTAAAGATAATCAAGAATTTGAATTACTCTTTAGAATATTCTGGATTTGTTCGTAATAGGTTGTTACCCCTAACCCAATAAGACGGACCGTTTTTGGGTTATTGGGTTTAGAGAAGATCAAACTCCCATTTTCGAATCCGTTTATAGGTTAAATTACTGTTTTACCTCTGAGAGCTTTGAGATTTGTGTCCAATTTGAACGGTCCCGATTTAGTTCTATTTTTACCCATATCAAAAGCCTCCCACTCCTGAAGACTGAGTTCCACAGCCTTTGAGGAGTAGTTTGCCCGTTTCTAATGGTTTATAGAATTTATCTAAGTTCTCGGGCACATTTGAACCTCGCACTGGGTGAACTAGTATTCTCCTGAGCTTATAAATTACTCATAATTATGTCGAAGTCTTTCCATAACTTTTTGTGAATTTTTTGAATTTTTACTAATTATTAATTATTTTACGAATTTTTATCCAAACCCGAATTAAATGATGAATTCTCAAAAAATCATAATTAATTACTCTAACTTAATAATTATTCTTTGGAATTTTAGAAAATATTTTTCTGAATTTAATAATTATTTTAAGATTTTTTACGATTTTTAATCATTTTTGAATTTTTAATAATTAATTCGATTTAATAAAGGAAATAAATAAAAGAAATTATCACGGCGGTTGATCAAGAGAGGAATCGCGCGTTGAGGCGATTGGATGAATTTGATGAGGGGATCAGGCGGAGGAGCGACGTTGCACGATCCGAAGCGCTGATCATGAACGAGCGCTTAACGGGAGGCGAGGCTGTTTTACCATCTTTCGTTCGGGGACATGCTTGCTCGGATTTTGGCTCCGAACAACGTGACGAGATCTGAGACGTCGATCATGATCAAGCTCGCATCGGGAAGGGGATCCGTTCGGATTTTGGATCCGAATGACGTGGCGAGATCTGATTCGTTGATCAAAATCAAGCACGCATTGGGAGGCAGATCCATTCGGATTTTGGATTCGAATGATGTGGCAAGATCTGAGCCATCGATCAAGATCAAGCACGCATTGGGAGGCAGATCGGTTCAGATTTTGGATCCGAATGATGTGGCGAGATCTGAATCGGAGTTATCAGAGCATTCCGGCGATCTTTCCCTTTCCGATGAATTTTTTCGACCGTAGCCGTCACATCAAAGGTAAAAAAAAATATATTTTTTATCAAAATATTTCTAGGGTGTCTTCCGGAGGAGAAACCTCCCCCTCAGACCAAGTCGAAGATCGAGGGAAGGAGGTGGTGGGATTGGTTATAGTCAAAGAGGTTGTATAGAGACGACGGGATGTAGGGGAGCTAGGTAGGTTGCTGAGCGCCTTATTAGGCCTCAGCCGGGTTAGAGAGTATTCTGCCGATCTCCTTCCTCGAGTCGAGCACGGAATGACACGCTTGTATGAGGAGACTGAGCCTTGCGAACGATCGGAGGTAGACGACATCCCAACACTTCAGACGGAGAATAGTTTGCACATAATCCGGGGTTGTTTCATGATTCCCAGGGAGTACGGACTTATATTACCGGGCTCGGGTATCAGAGCTTGCAAGCCGACCTCCCTTGACGCTTGTTTTTTCTCTTTCGATGCCTTCCATGCGGGGATTCGTCTCCCCTTCTCCCTGTTTACCGCCGAAGTTATTCGATGGTTCGGCTTAAGACCCATCCAATTCATGCCGAACATGTGGAGACATGTGAACGTTTTCGTTCAACACTGTCAGGCAGCAGGGATCGAGCATCAGCTGAGCGTCTTGAGGAAGATGTACAAAATCCATCAGAAGAATATGTCGGAGTATAGGTTCTATCTTACTCCTCGTCGAGGTGTAAAGTTGATCGAGAACCCTGACTCGGTCAAATTTTGGAAGGAGAAGTTCTTCATAGTCCGTAGTAGCCAGCCTTGGGATATCCCCACGAGGTGGAAGGACGGAGTGCCGAAGAGGGCCAAGTCTGTTCCTATCTTGAGTCCCGAGGAGGACGAGATGGTCAAGAAGATTTTAGATCGGCCTTCCTTAGATTGGACAGAAGTGACAGAAGAACATCTTTACCGGGGGGGGGGGGGGGTCTTAGTCCGATCAACCCTAGTATGCGTCTTTAATTTTGCTTCATTACTTGTTTTTTTTCTTGTGTTGCTATATCTTGTGTTTTAACTAACCAGTGCATTTTTTTGCAGATAACCCAAACATGGACTTCGATTCAATGATCTCAGATCGTGGGGCATTGAGCGGCAAAGCCCCCGAAGAGAGGAAGAGGAAAAGAGTGATCGCGAAGTTCTCCGCTTCGAAAACTACCAGGGGTCAGATGAGCGAGTCCCCTGTGGTGGACCTTGGTTCGCCGCCATATGCTTTGGTTGTTCCTTCGGCCGGGGCTTTTACTCTAGGAGCCGCTTTTGCTTTTGAGGCACCCCCCCTGGCTGCCACCGCAGAGGCTATTCTAACGGAGGAGCACAAGAGGCTCTTTGTTCCGGACTGACGTGTAATGAAGCATGACGGCTTCCTTGGAGATTTGTCAACTTGCATGCAAGCGGTCAATCATCTGGCGACTCCGAAGGATCGAGCTGCCATGGATGAAGGGTCGGTTGGCGACGATGCCTTGGAGATTTCTAGGGCCAATATGTCGGTAAGTCTTCACCCTCTTCTTTTCAAGGATCGGTTCTTGGACATTTACTTGTTGATGTGCTTGAATTTGAACCATCTCTTCTTGTAGATCACTTGCCACTTCGGCTATTTGAAGAAACGGACGGCGGAGCAAGAGAGAGATGAAGGTGGCCAGTGATAGAGATAGGATGGAGCGCGCCAAGTCTCAGAGGCAGTTGGAGGAGGTGACCCGTGTGTCCGAGACACAGACGATGCAAATTGCGTTGTTGGAGTCCGTGCTAGCTAAAGTGAAGGACGAGATAGCTCAGGGAGAGCAACTATTGGCCCAAGAGAGGGAGAAGGCAGTTACGGAGAAGGAGGAAGCGGTGAGGGCTGCTCAAGGCGAAGCAAAGGGCTTCCCCAGGAGGAACATGGAGAAGGCGTATGCCAGAGCCCTTCTTCATGTGAAAGGATGGACTCCATGGTTCAAAACTTTGGGGTATTCTCTTTATCACCCTGTCCCCGAAGGCATCGAAGAGGACGAAGAAGACGATGAAGAAGCTGAAGTGGAAGACGAAGCGAAGGTCACGCCGGACCCCCTGTCTACCTTAGTGGTGGCCCCAGAGGCGGTTGAAGGGGATGGTCATGAGCTCGATGCACCCGGGGCTCAGTCGATTGAGGTCGATCCTTGACCCCTTGTTTTTTTTGTAGTTGTCTTCAACTTATTTTTGTTTTGTATTTGTAAGGATGCCTTATGGGGGACTGGCCACCGCTTATTATATCTTTACATTGTAATGAAATTAGTTTCTGATTCATAAGACTTGTTATTTTTTTGCATAAAGTTTTCTTGCATGTCCTGTGAACTTGTCGTTATTGATTAAGTAATCTATTAGTCTACTTTGTAAACAGGTTGTCTTGTACGAGGTCGGCGAAGAGGCTCGTCTTCGCTCTAGGCTTATGGTGGCAGAGCTAAGGCTCTCTCAGTCACGAGAGAGGCTTTCTAAAGCGGAGGTGGAGCTTAGCCATTTGAAGAGAGTCTTGGCTTGCCGAGGTGTCGAGATGCGGCATAACGACGAGATCCTTCGAGAGTTGCCCCCTGAGGGCGTGGAAGACGAAGGTTTGGCGGCTGTGGTGAAATCTTCTAAACGTAAAATCCTTCGTTGTTCTTTGTTCGAGGTTACAGCCGAAAGAGACGAACTAAAGAATGTGCTGCTGGAGAAGAGTTTAGAAGCATACCATCTTAGAAGGACGATCTTTGAGCTCTTGCAGGGGGGAGTGTGAGTTGGGTGCCCCGTTTGAAGTTTAGGGTGACAGATGACTCCCTTAAGGAAAGGCTTGTCGAATTAGATGCGGAGAATCATCAGTTAAAGCAACTCTCCGGAGGGGGCAACATTAGGAGTACCTCTTGCTCTCGCGAAGAGCGTGCTCAGGGTAGGCCTTTTCATGAATTAGCCCTGCGCTTGCCTGAGGCCCCGAGGAACCTTGGCGATGCTCAAAGTGGTGTGGTCGGCTCCCCCAGTGGGGCATCTATCGGTGAAGTGGATAGAGTCGTAGGCCCCGATGGTGCGACTCGCTCCGCGGGGTTGAACATCACTTCAGACCGCTCGAGGGAGAAGTTTAGAGCCGTTGTTCCTGTTGGAGGTCGGAAACCGCGTGTGTCCTTGAAGAGAAATATCCCTCTGCCATGGAAGAGCTGAAGTGATGCCAGTTAGCTTTTGTAGCCTTGTTGTAACTTTGCTCATCCAATAGCTATTGTAACCTTTTTCATCAAATTTTTTGACTAAATTTTGTCCCATTGTCTTCTTGTAACGGCCTCGCTTGCCCAATAACACTTGTAACTTCTCTTATTTGTGAATGTGAAACAAGCAGCATTTTTTTGCTAAGTGTTAGAGAGCAGAGTCTTTTCTCTAAGTGTTCGATAACACTTGTATTCTCTCTTGTTTGTGAAACAAGATTTCGATAACACTTCTATTTTCTCTTGTTTGTGAAACAAGATTTTTTGGCTAAGTGTTAGAGACTTGGTGGCTATTCGACGAGTTTTGGGGGCATTTGAATGGCGAGCCGTTCCTCACCTACTAGCTTGAAAGCAGTATGGCAAGGGTATCTCCATGAACCACAAATGGACTCCTCACTCATCCGGTTTGTTTTAGGAGCACTCGAACGGCGAACCGAACCGTGCCTTCTTGCTCGGTAGTAGGTATCTAGGATGGTCCTTCGAACTGTGAATAAACTCCGAACAATGATGACGACGGGTTTAGGGAGCATTCAAGTGGCGAGTTGCCTATCCGCCTACGTGCTCGAAAGCAGTATGGCAGGGGCAGTTCTGTGAACCATGAATGGACTCCTCACTCATCCGGGTTATTTCAGGAGCACTCGAACAGCGAACAGAACCGTGCCTTCTTGCTCGAAAGCAAGTAACTAGGATGGTCCTTTGAACCGTGAGTGGACTTCGAACAATGATGATGATGGGTTTTGGGAGCATTCGAGTGGCGAGTTGCCTCTTCGCTTACTTGCTCGAAAGTAGTGTGGCGATGGCAGCTCTATGAACCACGAATGGACTCCTTACTCATCTGGGTTGTTTCAGGAGCACTCGAATGGCGAACCGAACTGTGCCTTCTTGCTCGAAAGCAAGTAGCTAGGATGGTCCTTTGAATTGTGAATGGACTCCAAACAATGATGACGATGGGTTTTAGGAGCATTCGAGTGGCGAGTTACCTCTTCGCCTACTTGCTCGGAAGCAGTGTGGCAGAGGAAGCTCTATGAACCACGAATGGACTTCTCACTCGTCGGGGCTGTGGCACTTGTACGGCAAGATACACCCCACATACTTGCTAGGAAGCAAGCATGTCCTTGCGATCCTTGAATCCTGGATGGACTCTGCAATAGTCTGTTAAAGTGTTGTAGCGGGTGAGATAATGTTGTAAACATGGTGTTGAATCTGTTAATCGCTCATAACTTTTTAGCAAAAAGAAATAAAGGATATTATTTTATTGAATAAACTAGACATCCGCTTGAATGCGATCCTTTATTGCATGCCATGACCGTAATAAATTGTCGGTCTTTATTACATGTTTATAACTACTAAGCGGGAGTGTTTAAATGCTCTCTTGGTACTTCATGAGGTGCTCAGCATTCCAGGTCCTGGGTATTCTCTTCCCCCCCCCCCCTCCCACCCCCTCTTCAAGTTTGTAAGCCTCTGGGCGGATTACTTGTGAGACTTTGTACGGTCCTTCCCAATTAGGGGTGAGTTTCCCCTTCTTTCGGGGGTTTGAGATTTTTAGCTTCCGGAGGACCAAGTCACCCTCCTGGATATTGGCCGGGCAGACTCTCTTATTGTAGAATCTCTCCACCATCTGTTGATATATGTTTCTCCGAACAAGGGACTTCTCCCAGATTTCTTTTAGAATATCAAGATTGGCTCGAATTCTAATCGAGTTCTGTTCTTCATAAAATGCGATAAGGCGATGAGAGGGTATTGCTACTTCAAGAGGAATGACTGCTTCTGTGCCGAACGTCAAGTTGAACGGGGATTCTCCCATGAGGATTCTCTTTGTAGTCCATTAGGACCACAACACGCTGGGGAGTTCTTCAACCCATAGTCCCTTTGCGGCCTCATCAGTCCTTTTCTTGAGGCCATCCAAGATTTTCCTGTTGGCATTCTCAGCCAGACTGTTAGTTTGAGGATGTGATATCGAAGAGAATCGTTGCTCAATACTAAGGTCGATGCAAAATTTACAGAACACACTACCAGTGAATTGCGTTCCTTTATCGGTGACCAAGATGCAAGGGATCCCAAACCGACAGACCACGTTCCTCCAGAAGAACTGTTGGATTCTATGCTCGGTAATCGTCGCTAGTGGTTCAGCTTCTGTCCACTTTGTGAAGTAATCAATAGCGACCCCTAAAAAGGTCTGCTGTCCGGTTGCAGGAGGGAAAGGCCCGAGGAGGTCCATTCCCCACATCGCAAAATGTATGAGACTCAAGAGGGAACTCAGGTTGGCTTGAGGGGTGCGCTTGATAGTAGAATTTTTCTCACAAGGAATGTATTGGCGGACATAGTCTTGAGCATCGCCCAAGAGAGTGGGCCAATAGTAACCGTGATTGAGTATCTTTTGCGCAAGGGATCTAGTTCCTAGGTGGATGTTGCCTATCCCTTCGTGTACTTCCTTCAGGGTGTAGTCGACCTCTTCAAGAGAAAGGCATCGAAGATAAGGTCCACCATCAGCCTGGGTGTAGGAGCGCTTATAAAGGACCCCTTCGCTATGCACAAACCTTTCGGCTCTTACCCAAATTTTTCTTGACTCTTTGACATCTGCCCCTTGTCGAGTAAATCGACGAGGGGCTTCATCCAACAGTCTCTAGGTATTCGAGGAATAATGGGCATGAGCTCCAACGCTTCTTCTTTTATGCTTGGTTTGAGCAGTACTTCAATTAGCACAGTTTGGTCGAGCCCGTCGAGCGACGAAGAGGCTAGTTTGGAAAGGGTGTCCGCTTGCCCATTTTCTTCTCGCGGAATGCGAGTGACCTGAACCTCTTTGAAGGAGGTTATTATCTCCTTCACGTATGCCAAGTACTTGGCCATGCAGCCATCCCTCGCCTCATATTTCCTTCCGATTTGATTAACCACCAATTGAGAGTCGCTGAACACGCCAACTCTTTGCGCTCCTGGTCTTTTCGCCAACAGGAGACCAGCAATTATGGCATCATACTCGGCCATATTATTGGAAGCTGGAAATTTGAGGCATAATGAGTACTGTAAGACGAATTCGTTAGGGCCAATTAAGATCACCCCAGCCTCTCTCCCTTCGAGGCAGGAGGACCCGTCTACGTATACTGACCATAGTGGGGGGTTGTCTCCTTCTTGGGGAGGATCGGGGATTGTACATTCGACAATGAATTCGGCTAAGGCTTGGCCCTTGATCGCGGTTCTGGGGCGGTATGTAATGTCATGTTGTCTTAGCTCAATCGACCACTTCATTAATCTACCCAGTTATTAGGTTTGTGAATGACCTGATTGAGTGGCTGATCGGTGAGGACCCAGATGGAATGTGCTTGAAAGTAGGGTCTGAGCTTTCCGGCGGTGGTTACTAGGGCATATGCCATCTTCTCCATCTTCGAATATCGGAGTTTGGCATCATGGAGTACCTTACTGACATAGTAAATCGGCTTCTACACCCGCTCTTCTTCCCTTACCAATACAGCTGTCACGCCCCGTTTCCCAAAAAGAATACGGAATACGGATAGTAACAAAAGCCCAGTGAATGATTTTCATCATCCATAAGCTGTTCAAGAATCTTTACAATACATCACAAGATAATCAGAGTCGGAAGCAAAAGGCACAACCATTCACGCATAATAAAAACAAGATACCAATAGAAATTACTTGAAAACCAAATACAATAATCTCAAATAATTAAGTTCTGAACAAGTCAAATATCCTGGGTCACATCGCCCAAATACAAGATAAATATCCAAGTCATCAAGTACATCTTATTCAAGTTCAAGCAACAAATAGTAATAATAATTAAATAAAGCATGCAATCCAGCTCTAGTACATCATCTCGCCAATACCATTTGGCAACCGTCCATCCTGATATGCAATTAGTAAATTTGTAGGAGAAAGAGAAAAGAAGAAAACAAGTACCCGTCAATTGCAAGTCGCGGGTCACAAATAGTGTATGATACAAGTGCATGGAAATGGGGTGAATCTAAGTATCAAACCTAGCATGGTATAATCATGATGTCCAAAATAAACAACTAACATGGCAAAAGTGAACAAGTGTAAATGACATGAATCAAGTGTCAAGAAATCAAGTATTATGTAAACATGCATCAAGTGTCAAGTGTCATGTAATCATGTATCAAGTGTCAAGTCTCATGTATCATGTAGTCAAGTATCAATCAAGCATGTATCAGGTTCAAGTATCATGTTCAAGTAGCATGTATCAAGTCTTGTGTGATTTACTATCTAGGTAGCACTTCATGCATCCCGGTTTTTACTACATGGTTGCTACAACAAATAGTTTCGCTTTAGATTTTGTAGGGGACCATACAGGGCAGTGTACTCAGGGACAAGCTCCAAGTATCATGTAATCATGTATCATGTAAACAAGCTTGAAAACCCAAACAAGCTCCAGTGCTATGTGTGTAGGTGTTATGTATATCGTGTCAAGCTCCACATGTAAACAAGCTCCAATAACCACTAGATTTTTCCGAGTACATGTTCTGCACTATCCAGTACTAGATCTTACCCTTAATTCCGGCTTGGAAAATTTTATTATTTATGTCAAACAAGCATGTAAATGTGCAAACCATATCAAGAATAGCATGGCATGATCATGTGGCAAGTTCAAGTAGCAAACTAAGCATGTACAAGTGCAAGATATCTCATAAGGAAACAAAATAAACACATCTCAAGTTTAGGACAGCAAGACCATGCTGTAGTAAAATAGTGATTCCAAGAGTTATCAACAAGTAAATCTGGATCCGTCGAAGGATATGAAAAATAGACATCCACACGAATACAGCGAGTATGATTAAGTCATATACTAGTTCACAATAACACAGCTCAAAACTGATTTGAAAACAGAAAACATGTTCAGTCAGAAATCAGGAAAACGAATTCAAGAGCATGAAAACAGTATGAAAACACATCAAATAAATCCACGAAAAATCTGGGGTATTTTTCTATATGTCCTGTATCATAATATAGAGTTTCAGAATTTTCCAGTAAGAATAGATTAGTCATCAAAAATACAAAAGCATCAAGAAAACATGGTTTGGCGAACTGGAATTTCCAACACTGCTGTACGAAAACTAAGATATCTCGCAACCAGTGAAACGAAATCCAATTCCACCAAAGGTATATGAAAATAGATAGAATTTACTAACTTTCACATTTCACAAAGAATTTTCATACAGTAAAAGGAATCATAGTGAAAATAGGGTTCTTTACAGAAAAGCGAGCAAAATACAGCATGTATAGATTTTAGAAATGAACATGAAACATCACATAAAACTTATCAATAAAATTTACCAAAATTCTGGGTAATCCCTAACTTAATAAAGAAACACTGACCAAAATATTGGATCAAAATAATATGTATAACATAGTTCTTGAAAATAGTTTGTTATCAAAATCAACCTAAAATAGAATCAGGAATAGATCGACACCTCTGTACTAAAACAGTCATAACTCAGTCATACGAAATCAAAATCAAGCAAGGTCAGTGGGGTTTGAAAATAGACAAAATTATCTAAAACTCATGTTTTATACCGAAATCAAGATACTGACTGTAACACAGTCGAAAACAGCAAACAAAACAGAACATCCAGAAAATACAGATTTCACCCTTAAGAACAAAAACAACATAGATTCAAGAATATTGGTCCAAACACATCCAAACTTGAAATAAAGCCTACCAAGTGTCTAAAAATCATGATTTAGGGTTATTAACATGTCCATGCCTATTATTTCACATGGGTATCAACCAAAATACAAAATTACGCAATATTCACACATACACAATCCAAATTCAAGAACGGGCAAATCCTAGGTTATTTCATGTCAAGATTTGTGTCGTGAGTCTTCTATGGCCAAAATATCACAATAGAGACAAAAACCATCAAGGAAAATACAATCTAAGGTTGTCTCTAGACCCAACTACACTATAGGTGAACTTTGGTACTTGTATCAAACAAATAAATTGGAGTACAAGTTACTTGCCTTAGTTTGGGGATGAGGAACGATGCAATAAATCCTAGAAGCAAAACCCACGAATGAAATCCGCTACAAGTACGAATCCAAGCAACTACGAACAAACTCCTCACGAACGAATCTTTTTGAAGCAACGACGATCAAAGTGACAAGCACCCACTTTGAGAACACCACGATGACGGAGTAGGGGATCAAAAAGTTGCAAGATGATGATGTTGTTGATGGTGGTGGTGATCGGCAAAGCAAGGAGAGGGAAAGAGGGGTCTTGGGTTTGAGGTGTTGATGTATGGCCGGAG
This sequence comes from Hemerocallis citrina, assembly GCA_017893485.1. NCBI lineage: Eukaryota > Viridiplantae > Streptophyta > Magnoliopsida > Asparagales > Asphodelaceae > Hemerocallis > Hemerocallis citrina. The sequence goes on from CM030365.1 coordinate 170,633,650, forward strand.
TAGGGGGTAGTCGGACAAGGGGGAGGTGGTCGGCTAGGTGATGCTCGGCCTGGGTAGGAGAGGCCGGGCTGATGTGGTGAGGTGCTCGGGTTGGGGTGTAGGCCGGTAAGGAGAAAGGGAGAGAGTTAGGGAGGCTAGGGTTTTTGGTTGTTAGGGTTAGGGTTTGAATTAGGAGGGGTTTATATATAGGCTTTAGATGTGGCTTAATAGGTTGTGGGTATTAGTAACTAGCAATAGGTATACAAATGGGTATTGGATATTGGGTCAAATACAAATAGGGATACAATTAGGAGTGAGATCTATGGCTTTAAAAAATCTTATTAGGGATCAAAGATAATGGAAAAGGGAAAAGGCAACCAAAACACCACCACAACACCACGGAATAATGAAAATAAAGATAACGAGACCAAAAATGAGGAAATGATCTAAATAATGAAAAACGAGTCGAAAGAGACAATTAATCAAACACAAGGAGCTCAAAATGAAATAAAACAAATATATATTGAAATCAAATTCAATATACAGTTCAGAAAAATACAAGAGAGAAAAATACACCAAAATAAAAAAATATAGTCAAAAATACATAAAATAAAAAATAGGGATTACAACAGCACTGAGGGTCTGTTCGGAGGCGGCCAGGTAGAGGTAGAGGGTTTTCCCCGGTATAGGCTTGCTTAGGATTGGAGGATGGGTGAGGTGCTCTTTCAGGCTCTCAAATGTTGTTCGTTGCTCTTCTCCCCACTTGAAATTTTTTGCTCCTCGGAGAGTTTTAAAGAAGGGGAGGCACGTGTCCCCGGACTTTGATAGGAAGCGCCCAATGGCGGCGAGGCGGCCCATAAGCTTCTAAACCTCTTTTATAGTGGCTGGAGTTGTCATGTCGAGGATTGCTTTGATTTTCTCAAGATTGGCTTCGATTCCTCGCTGACTCACCATAAATCCCAGGAACTTTTCCGAGGCTACTCGGAAGGCACATTTCGAGGGGTTTAGCCTCATATTATTTATCCGGAGTACATTGAATGCTTCTTGGAGGTCGGCAACATGGTCTTCTTTTCTGAGGCTCTTAACGAGCATGTCATCCACGTATACCTCCATGTTTCAGCCGATCTATTCCCGGAAGACTTGGTTCACCAGGAATTGATATGTGGCCCCAGCATTCTTCAGCCCAAAAGGCATGACTCAGTAGCAATACAGCCCTTGATCGGTGATGAAGGAAGTCTTCGGGATGTCTGGAGGGAACATTCAGATATGATTATATCCCGAAAAGGCATCCATAAAGCTTAGCAACTCATAGCTTGAGGTGGCGTCTATCAAGGCATCTATGTTTGGAAAAGGGAAAGGGTCTTTTGGGCAGGCGTCTATCAAGGCATCTATGTTTGGAAGAGGGAAAGGGTCGTTTGGGCAGGCTTTATTGAGGTCGGTGAAGTCTATACATATTCTCCACTTGCCATTAGCCTTCTTCACCATCACCACATTGGCTAGCCACTCAAGGTAACTGACTTCCTTGATGAATCAGGCGGCTAGGAGCTTTTCAACTTATTCTTTGACGGCTTGTTGTCTATCGAGCGCAAACTTGCGGCGCTTCTGTTGAACAAGCTTGATTTTCGGATCAACTCTCAAGCGATGCATGATTAGGTCTTTAGCAATGCCGGGCATGTTCTCGGCGGTCCAAGCGAACAAGTCCTGATTATCCCTGATGCAAGTGACAAGTTGCTCTTCCAGTTGGCGGGGGAGTGCTTTGCTCACCCGGAAACACTTGGCTTCATCCTGTACGGAGAAAGGGATTTCTGCCAGTTCGTCCACAGGTTCGGAGCTAGCTTGCCCTAGATCGAGGGGAGTTCAAATGCATCAATAGGTAGGACCGAGCCGCCTACAGTGACTGTGTAGCATGCCCGAGCAGTCTCCTAACTCCCTTTGGCTTTGCCTACTCTTGTGGTAGTAAGGAACTTCATCTTCAGATGATATGCTGAGGTGACTGCTTGGAGGGCCGCTAGGCCCGGGTGGCCGAAGATAGCGTTATTGGCGGACTTCATATCAACAACTATGAAGTCTAATGCTTCTGTACGAGTGGCGGGGGCTTTCCCTAGAGTCACGTCGAGGGTTACAATTGCCTTAATCATCACAGGGGCCCCAGAGAATCCATGGAGGGTATATCCAACAGGCTTGAGGCGATCCCATTTGAGTTTGAGGCCCTGAAACACATTCAAAAAGAGGATGTTGACCGAACTACCATTGTCTACCAGGACCTGGTGCACCTCGTGGTTTTCCATGCACATGCTGATCACGAGTATGTCGCAGTGAGGGGTTCGAACGCCCTTTAAGTCCCGGTCTGAGAAGGTAATGCTGATTCCTGAGCTTCTTGGAGGAGGAATGTTGTGTATGGAGTATACTTCTCGAACGAAGGCTGTCCTGGATTAGCTGGAGGCTCATCTCGTAGGCCCCAGTGGATCGTGTGGAATATCTCCATATGCCCCGATCCTTGAGATTCGAATGGTCTTTCTGCCCGTTTGTTAGGTCCCCTTGGAGGAGGAGGTTCAGTGTCGTTGATTTGGGCAAATTTGGAGAGGTATCCTCATCGGATTAGCGCTTCGGCCTCGTCTTTCAGAGCTCGGCACTCATCAGCGAGGTGGACATGATCCTTATGGAAGGCACACCACTTTGTTTATCCCGTATCTTGCTCGGGGCGTTCATCTTTGGGGGAGGCCGAAGGATCCCATCCTTGTCAACTTCCATGAGGATGGCGGACACGCTCGCATTTAGCGGAGTGTATTTCTCAAAGCATGGCATGGGAGGTGGGCGGCGTTGTCCCTCGTCCTTCTGGGATTTTCAAGGTTCGTCCTTGCTAGCGCCTTTTCGTTTGTTCCCAGAAGGAAGCATCCTCTGTTCTTGAGGGCGGAATGCCTCTTCGACTCGGATGTACTTCTCCACCCTCTGAAGGAGGTCAGAGAAATCCTGAGGAAGTCTTTTGATCAGAGAAGCCTTAAGGTCATCATGTTTGACATTATATCTGAAGACGGTCGTCACCGTGGAGTTGAGTGAGGAGATTGACCTAAATTCAGCTGTGAATCGTTGGATGTAGCTCGTAAGGGACTCCCCGTCCCTTTGCCTGAGGTCTAACAAGGACACACTAGTTTTCTCCAACTTGCGGCTGGTGACAAAGTGCATAAGGAACAGTTTTTCAAGTTGGTCGAAGGAAAAAATGGAACCCGGGGACAGGCGGGAGAACCAATCCCTTGCCGAGCCTTTCAAGGTCACTGGGAAGGTTTTATAGAGGAGGGAGTCGAATGCTTGGTGGATCATCATAATGGTCTTAAAGTTTTCGATGTGGTATACAGGATCGGTCTCTCCGCTGTACAGCTCAAAAATCAGGACCTTGAAGTTGGTGGGGACTGGCGCATCAATAATTTTTCGGGAAAATCGGGGTCTGACAGGGCGGTACCTCCCTTCTCATTTTGTTTCATCTCTTCTGAGCAAGTCCAGATGGTCTTCCATCTTTCGGAGGCGTTGGAGGACGACGTCTTCCCGCTGATCAGATCCGGTAGATCCGCGAGACTCTTCACATAGCGGGAAGGAAGGGTGGTGTGGTGGAACTATGCTGAGGGCTTAGAGAATCTCATTTTTGAGCTCTCGAAGCTCTGCCCTAGTAGCTGGCATCTCTTCATCGATTCCCATCCCGGGGGTTGTCATGCTAATCGAAGTTGGGTCCCTCCTCTCCCGGGGAGGAGTCCTTCTGTGATCTCTTGGAGAGTGGCGACCCCTTCACCCCCTGGGGGAGGGGATCTCCTTTCCCTTCGTGGAGAGGGACTTCTCCTACGACCCCTAGGGAGGGGAGGGGGTTCTCCTGGACCTCCTGGGAGAAGGGCTTCTCCTGTTCCCCCTATGTCCTGGATGAGAGGCTTCCCCACAAGCCCTGTTGAGATGGGCTCAGAGGTCTGACTCTTGCTGGCGATCGATGATGATCTGATGAAGGTCATGTTATAACTGAGGGGGTGCGGAAGGAGTCGAGGTGTACACCGATCTCCTATTTTCGACGAATGGCCTTGTAGATGGTTCGAGGTGACTGTGGCGAGAGCCCCCTGGAGTAACCGTGTCGGGTGGAGGTGTATCTAGTTGAAGGAGATGTTCTGATTGTTGTGGTTGGATGGCTAGAGGGGGTTCCTCTATAGGAGGAGATGGTTGAGGAGGGTTGGCTCATTGGCTTGAGGCCGCCGCCTTCCCTTAACCTTGGTAGGGTACTTCTGGAGGATGCAACAGAGGTGTAGTGTTGGCTCGTCGGCCTGAGGCCGCCGCCTTCGCTTTACCTTTAGGAGGCATGTTGGAGTCTTGAGTTTCTGGTGAGGTTTCAGTCGGATTTCTTTTTGTTTTCACATACGGTGCCAACCTATTACTCCTTTTTTTTCTATGCGGAAGTAACCAGGCGATGTGGATTCTTTTGTAGACCAGTTGAGAATCTGACTTTTTGACTTTCGTTGATATTGACTATCGCAATCGCTTCCTTCTAACCGCAAAACGTCTAAAATACCGGGATTGATCCCGGCGACAGGCTCTTCGACACTCTAGTCAGTAATCAGGAAGAAAATGATAGAGTTTTTTATGGAAAAATATTCGTTACCTTCTTTATGGTGGGGGTAGAGGGGTATTTATAGTCGCATTGGGGACCAGTTTCGAGATAAAGATTTATCTCTACTTCCCGGTGTTTAGGGATAAGAAACAGAGTTTTGAATCGTTTCATGATAAGAGAGGCTATTTAAACCGCCTCTTAAAGATAATCATGAATTTGAATTACTCTTTAGAATATCCTGGATTTGTTCGTAGTGGGCTGTTACCCTGACCCAATAAGACAGACCTGTTTTTGGGTTATTGTGTTTAGAGAAGACCCAACTCCCATTTTCGGACCCATTTATAGGTGAAATTATTGTTTTACCCCTGAGAGCTTTGAGATTCGTGCCCGATTTGAACGGTCCCGATTTGGTTCTATTTTTACCCATATCAAAGGGATATGATTGTTAGGAAGGAAGATAAAGTTGCTTGGGATTTGTCCGCCGCTGCTACTATGTGAGGTCTTTGGCTAAACCATAACGAACTTTGCTTTCGTAATATAGAATATAGATTCCCGATTTTGATGCATAAAAATTTTGCATTTATTCATGGTTGGGCATGTCAAGCAGGGATAAAGAAGAGCCTGCGTATGAAGGAGGAGGAGTAGTAGTTTGAGGTCAGGTGGGAGGGGCACATGGTGATGGATGGATGTCATGGAATATATATATCTTACTTACAACTTTCGATGTATTAGTAGTTGTTTGTGATGTTGATTTTGGGTATTTTGATTATATGTATTGTAAACTGTACTTTTATGTTTCATTGATCTATCAGTAATGAAGCGATGATGGGGTCATCTTATTTTCTAAAAAAAAAACAACATCAATACAAACACAAGCACCGGCACAAATATATTGAGGCAAAATTTAAAAAAACGTCACAATAGTTTGACCCAGTTTAAAAAAATGTCACAAAACTATTTTTAAAAAAAAATCACACAAAGTTTAACTTTCAACTCACAGAGTTACCCACCGTTAACTGGGTTATACGTGCACTGCACGTACTCAAAAAAATGGACCAAAATACCCCCTTATTTAATAGGGTTAGAATCGTTTCCCATCATCTTCTTCCCCAATTAGTAAGAGTTTAAAAAAAAACCCAAATTAGAGGAACCCTAATTTTTGGAGGCTAATCTTGTCGATTTGTTTCCCTAACCCTGGAAAAGAAAGCGTCTTTAAGATACTTCACTGAAAGCCCCCAAATTGGAGACGTTGTGAAGCTATTCGAGACGCGATGAAGCTTTTGAAGGTGCCTCACTGAGCGATTCCTCTACCCAATTGGTGTGCTGGGCAAATCCATCGAAAGTTGGAATTTCTGAGGGTGTTTTGTGATCAATTTGAAGTTGAGCTATCGTGGAAGGTGTTTTGCGTACAGGGTTACCACATTTTGTGTGAGTTGATTCCTAAGGGATCAGTTTGTGTACAAGATTACCATATTACACATCCGTGGGTCAGTGGGTTTCAATGGTTTTGTATACAGGGTTACCCCATTTTTTTTGATTCCCAGAGGATATAATAATTTTTGTACTGTCATGGTTACTCACCTAGTTTGTCTTGAACATGTACTATGAAATTTAATGCAATATGTTGAACATCTCAGCTATCTTGGTCTCATTTTTGTGGATTGATCTGATTTAATGCAATGTGTTTAATGCAATGTGTTTAATGAGCAAGATCTGATTTGCATTGTTGGGGATGCTCCAATTTGTAGATGTCATTTGTTTGAGGTGTTGGAATTTTGTCGAATGTGCAATGTGTCAATTTGTTGTATATGTGTTGTCAGTATAAGTGAATGTGTGAAATATAAACACTAACAATTTTGAAAGGAAAACCTGATCATGTGTACATTTTGTACATTATCAATAGTTTAGGGATGTTTTGTAAACAAAACTAATAGTTTTGTGATGTTTTTTTAAAACAAATTGTCACTTTTGTGATGTTTTTTTAAACAGAACAATAGTTATGTGTTGTTTTTTTAAACATTTCTATACATCCAATACCAACATACACAAATATAATAATTTCACAACCAACCTTGTTCGATTTGGGAGCTATTGCCAAATCGAAGAGTCAGGGTTCATCGATTTGGGAGCACGTTGTTGATTGAATCTATGGGGTGAGTTAGGGTTCATCGATTTGGGGGTGTTTTGACGATAAGGAGAAGGAAGAAGTCAGGGGTATTTTGGTCAAATTTTTTGAGTACGTGCAGTGCACGTATAACCCAGTTAACGGTTGGTAACTCTGTGAGTTGAAAGTTAAACTTTGTGCGGTTTTTTTAAAAAAAAAAATAATTTTGTGACGTTTTTTTAAACTGGGCCAAACTATTGTGACGTTTTTTTAAATTTTGCCAATATATTGATGACTTGTATCAAATATACCCCACTTCAAAATTGAATGGACTAAATAAAACCAAATAAGGACCACTCTTGCTTCTAAGAGGAGAGGGGAGTCATCAAATTTCTTGACGTTGAGCTATGATTATCTTGCATGCAAGATTCACTCCGTACATGTTGTAAAGTAGTATCTAAGAAAAGGATTTAACCAGAAAGACCATTAGGAAAAAGAATTCATATATATTGCTTCCCTTAATTTGATTTGAGTAATGCTTTAGTCACTACCAATTTCACTACTATTTTCTTCACTACCTTAGGTGACATACTCCTATTGGAGAGTTCTTCCACTTACTCTATCATCTCTTCCCTATTGGAGTGTGCCACCTAAAGTAGTGAAGAGAAATGTAGTGAAATTAGTAGTGGCTCTAGCATTACTCATTTGATTTGCTCCATTTTGCACATAAGACCTCCATCATTAGTTAATCCCGAACCTTTGTGAATTAAAAAATAAAATCCCAGACATATTTGTTAAATTAGTGAATTAGTTTAGAAGGATAATTAATTAGTTAATTAATTAAACTTACTTACCTAATTAGGCTATTTAATCATCTCTCATATTATAATGGAAGAATTGAGGTTGCCATTTGTAGACAACCTGTAATTTATAAACAAACATTCAACGAACCATCTAATCTAAACTATTTATTTTTATGTGGGAGTTATATTAACCATTCATTTACTTAAGTACTATTAGTTACCATAATATCCTCAAAATTCAAATTTATTTACGACATAATTATTTACAAAAGTATCACTTATATAAAATAAAAGTTGATGTCACTAGGAGTAATTTGTAAAAAAATATGTGATGAGTAAAGTGAAATATCATGATGTCAGATTATGTCTTAATATTTATTAAAAAAAATATATTATTAGAACGTGCATTGCACGTACAGAGTACTGGTCAACTTTAGTGGATTAGTCATGAGTTGGTCGATGTAGCAAGCAAATGTCACGGACGAAACCCAAAGTTTCATCCGAGACTTTGCTTTTTTGTCAAAAAGTCCGGACGAAACATCAGTTCAAAAAATAATAATAACTTTTTCAATTTTTTTATTCCGATTCTTTCGTTCTATTTTTCCTCCGCTTTACTATTTTATAACATTTTATGATCACCAAAATGATGAATGCTATTTTTATTTATGCATTTTGCTATTTTTTAAGTTTGAATGCTCTAAGTGAAAGTCCATGTCAGTGCACCAAAACTCTAAATTCAATGATGCACACCCGCAGATTGAGCAACCATTCCATGAGTAAGAGAGAAGCAAAAACAAGTACCCATCATCTTATGGACCTACATCCGGTTCTGAGCGTATATAACCGAGGATCCAACAATATCTCGGTGGAATAACACGCAACCCATCCCCATCCCAAAAATCCACCCTTCTTAAAAATAATAATAATAATAAAAATCACAGATCCGAACAACTCAACACCACCACCAGCACCCTCAACAATGGCGGGACTGTTAGCTTGGGCGGCCGACGTGGTGGGCGGCACCGGCCACTCCGACGACGACGACTACGAGAAAATCGAGATCCCTCTCGAGATCGCCTTCACCCGAGAGCAGCAGCAGTACGCCCTGGAATTGGACCAGAAGGCCTCCAGTCTCCGGCGATCCATCCACGATCTCAGGCTCCGGATCCCTCCGGCTCACATATCGCAGCGGCTGCCCCACCTCCATGCCCACACTCTCGCCTCCAACGCCGCCCTCGCGCTCCAACTCAACGCCCACTCCACCACCAAGGAGCAGGTAGTGAAATGAATCTGCTGTTGTCGAAATTCTTGAATTTTGGGTTTGGGTATGCATAAATTTAATCAAAATGAAATATGGAAAGTTGCTAGTTATGTTCTCCACCAAGTGTTTGAGGAATGTCGAAGAAGTGCCTAACATATAGTTGTGTTATGAAGTTTATGACACGTATGAGGAGTGCCCGGCAAGTTCACGGGTATTGCTCTAGTTATAATAGGTAGTTGCGTTAGGTATATGATTTTGAGTTGGATTATGTGAGCTGAGCAGCAGTCCATTTGGTCAATTTACTCTTAAGAGAAGCGGATATCGAAGAGTTATGACTTATGAGATGAGTAATTTTGAGTTGGATTATAGACATAGGGTAAACGATTTTATTAGTATAGCTGAAATATGTGGATGAGTGTTAAAAGTGCTGATGAAAAAGTGAAACTTTCATGTGAACTCCTCTAGTTGAAGATGGTATGAGGAACAAGTGGTTTAGATATTATTGATTATTGGCGTGGAAACTAGTTATCATACTGGTTAGAAAGAGAGAAAAGATTCTGGTTGACATGAGTAAACCTTTACTGATTTGGATTGAAGCATTTGAAAAGGGTGGTGTGGATGCTAATTCGAAGCAAGGATAGTTCTTAACAGAGGTGAGTAGAGGAAGGAATTAATGTGCCCGAGTCCAGTCACTTCATATAAGTTCGACAATATTGCGGGTTTTGGTCGAAATTGCATAAGATTTACAATGTGATTGCAAACTATGATGTATGGAACCGGTGTTAATTTGGTGGTGAGGAGTACAATGAGATTGACAGATAAAGAGTAGAAAAAGAAGTTGAAGCTTCTTACATGTGTGTTGTTTATTGACCAAGATAAATAGCATGTTTGCGTGACAAATGTTCTATACCCTTCTTTTGTTTGATATATTGATGATTTAAGTGAAAGGTAACATGTTATATATATTTTTATGTTTCACAATTGAAGGATTTAGGCAGCGAGAAGGAATTCAAAAATATTATTGATAGATTCCATGTAATTCAATGGCTGCTCTCCCCCCAAAATTCAATGCGTTCCTAACCTCTTTAATGTCGGATAGTCACTTTGCTTAATAGAGATGCTACGTTCAACTACAATTATGAAGAAAGGTCCGCATCTTCTGATGGTTATATTCCAATGATATGTTTATTCCAAAATTTTTGAGGACATCACGAGGAATATCACTCGAATCTTAAGGGGACAATTAGATGAAGATGTCAAGAAGATATAGTATGCACTAAATATATATGCTATGAGAATTACACTCAAGGAAAATCAACACTCTTGTCTTGTGAGACTGAGATCCTTGTAAACCTGGTATTGTCAATGAAGAGCTTGCAGTTTTTGTAATATGGGTCATTGATATGCTTTTAATCACATGCAGACATTTTGATTTCTAGGATTTTGTCAGTACACAAGAAAAGGAGTCTTCCTAGAAGGAACATGCAACTAGAAGTATATTGGCTAGTACAAGGTGATGTCATTTACGGAAGCATGATTGTCTCTTCACTCGTCAGTTTCATCCGGTTGTTCCAAGATGAACCTCATGAACCTGTAATTCATACCAAGTACCAATTTGGTTCACAAGCTTTATTTTCTTCATTCCCCTCCCCATATCTGTCAACTGGTCATCTACAGATCTTTTGTGGTTGCTATAAAGCTTCCCTCCTCTTTTCATAAGGTGTGTGGTATGCGTCATCCTTAGCAAGGTCAACATTAAACACTTTGTCAAGCATATTTATTATGCCTCTTTCATAATCTATATGATTTGACTATTAGTGCCGCCTTGTCTTCCAATTCATTCTTCATCTTTATCAAAGCTCTATCATACTAACCTATATATATGCACTACACAATAGTGAATGCTACTGGTGCCTAGATATACTATTTTTTATACAGCATTGTAAGCCAAAAGGGAAATAGAATCATATGCCTAGATATACTATTTTTTATACAGCATTGTAAGCTGTTACCGCTAAATCTGGTGTGGGGGAAAACATATAGAATTTGTGGATTCTTTGGGATGTTGAATAGTCAAACCTGAAATCTTTCCGCCGGAGTTTGATCGTGATCTTCTGCCGTTCACCTGCAAAAAGTGCGAAACACTGGGGTTGATTCCGGCGACGCACCTTCCGACGCTCAAGTCAGTAATTAGAAAGATTATGAATGAGCTTTGATTGGCAAAAGATTGATTACCTGTTAATAGTGGGGGATGGGGGGTATTTATAGCCGCTTTAGGGACCAGTTTCGGGATAAAATCAAATTCCTACTTTCCAGTGAATGGATAAAAGTGAATCAGGGCCGTTGATTAGGTATAATAAACCATAATTCTACCTAGCTGGATCGGGTTTCTTGCGGGTTGAAACCCGCACCCAGTTGAGATGGATCCGTTCGCGGGTAATTGGGCTTTTGGAAAAAAGACCTAGTACCTACTTCAGACCTGTTTGTAGGTGAAATTACCATTTTACCCCTGATCTTTAAGATCCGCGCCCGATTTGGATGGTTCCGATTTAACCCTATTTTTAGCCATATCACGAGCCTCCCACTCCCGAAGGCTGAGTTTAACCAGCCTTTGAGGAGTAGTTTTACTGTTTTAATGACTTGCGGAGTTGTATCGGAGTCCAAATGAGGGGTGTCGAATCTTTGTATGAGGTATTATGGTGATTGTCAGAGCTAGTTGCACGCTCAAGGTTATTTCTGAGCTCTCTTGAACTTTTGGTGATTTTTCTTAATTTTTATCTATTCTTCGGTCCATTCATTTAATTTTGCGAAGCGGCGATTCATTGTTCGGGGCCTTAATTAATTATTCTAAGCAATAATTATTAACCCAGGGGTTCAAAAAATTTTCCCCGAATTCGTAATTATTTTAAAAGATTTTTAAATTAATTTTCTTGAATTTTTAATCATTTTTTTCGCGATTTTTAAATGTATAATTCGAATTTAATAAATAAAAAATTAATTTTTATTCCAATTTATGACGTGGCACGATCTGGGCCTTCCATCGGGCAGCGACACGAATTTCTGAAGGAACGGACGATCGGAGTAGCTCGGTGGCGTTTTTCTCCGCTTGCGGAGGTTGGTGCCCTGGTAGCTCGGCTAGTCCTCCTCGGCAGCTCGGTAGCTCGGCGCGTTGCGAGCTGCCGAGCTACGTGGCAAGATCTGGAGCGTCCATCATGGTGTGAATCACGAGAATGAGGGTTCAGATCACGAGAAAACGCTATCTTGTCGTTTTGTGGGCGTGGCGTGATCTGAACTGCTCATCATGTTCCAGCGCAATTTTTAAAACGATCCAACGGTTGGGATAGTTTGGCAGTCGTTTTTCTTCAAATGTGAGGGTCGTTGCGTCGGTAGCTCGGCTATAGCTGCTTGGTTGCTCGGCAGCTCGGCCTTAACTCCTTGGTAGCCTGGTAGCTCGGCTACAGTTGCTCAGTAGATCGGCAGCTCGGCCTTTCTTCCGTGATTGCTCGGCAGCTCGGCCTTAGTTGTTCGGTAGCTCGGCAGAGTGCCCCGATGGCTCGGCAGCTCGGAATGATCTGTTGAGCCACGTGGCAGGATCCAGTGCGTTGATCACAGTGCGGATCACGAAGTTGGAGGTTCAGATCACGAGAAAGCGTTATCTTGTCATTTTGTGGGCGTAGCGTGATCTGAGCCGCTCATCATGTTTCGATACGAATTTTGAGACAATCTGACTGTAGGAGTGGTTCGACGGTATTTTTCTCCAAATGTGGAGGTAGTGCCCGGGTAGCTCGGCAGAGCGCCTCGGTGGCTCGGCTCGTTACGAGCCGTCGAGCCACGTGGTTGGATCTGGAGCGTCCATCAAGGCGCGGATCTCGAGGCTGGATGTTCAGATCACGAGAAAACGTTATCTTGTCGTTTTGTGGGCGTGGTGTGATCTGGGCTGCTCATCATGTTTCGACACGAATTTTGAGACAATCCGACGGTAGAAGTGGCTCGGTGGCATTTTTCTCCATATGTGGAGGTCGCTGCCCCGGTAGCTCGGCAGAGAGTCTTGGCGGCTCGGCAAGTTAGGGGTTGCCATACTCCATGTCAAGTAAACTGTCGCGACCTTCCTCTGAATTGTCGCAGCTCTCTCCATTCTGTCGTTCCGTCTCCCCTAATGGGCCCCCAAGCGTTGCGAAAGCCCAACCGTTGCCTTACTGGCTATAAGTTCTCAACCCCTTCACCCCTTAGCCCATTCTTTCACTTTTCACCCTCAAAATTTACTTTCGCTCTTGAGTTGCCCTGCTAGCAGAGATTTGAGCTCAAGGGCGGTTATGCTAGCTGTCGTGAAGGTCAGGCGATTTTCGGCGAACTTTTTTCGACCGTAAATGTCACATCAAGGTCAGTTCACTTAACCTTAGATATTTATTCTTCGAGATGTCACGGGTATCCTCGGGTAGTGAGGCATCCTCCTCGGGAGGTCGGAGTGCCGAGGATGGGAGAGAAGTGGTGAGCCGAAGGAAGGGGAAGGAGATAGTAGGGTCATCTGTGGTCGAGGAAAAGGGGAAGGAAGTGGATCGGTCTTCGGTCATCGAGGCGGTGGTGGAGACTGTGAAACAGGCGGGCAAGCTGGGTCGAATGCCGACCGTGTTGTCCGGTCATGGGGGGATAAGGTAGTACAGCGGCGAGCTGCTGACCAAAGCTGTCTACGGTCGCACGGAGACCTACGAGGAGAACGATCCGAGGGAGGTCACCGAGGTGGACGATATCCCCTCGGTTCTAACCGAGCGGGACCTACTCCGTACTCCGAAAGGTTTCGCCATTCCTCAGCAGTACACACTGATCCTCCCCGGTCCCGGGGTGCAAGCGAACACAGCCCTTTCGCCGGACACTTGCGTCTTCGCGTACGACGCGCTGAATGCCGGCCTGCGCTTTCCCCTTCACCCTTTTGTTACTGTAGTGCTCCGGTGGTATGGGCTTGTTCCCATTCAGTTCATGCCGAACACTTGGTGTCATGTGCTCGGGTTTCTTCTTCAGTGCCGAACGGCTAAAGTGGAGCCGCAGCTTGTCATCCCTCGGAGTCTGTATCAGATCAACAGAATGAGCAAGCTTGAGCCTCGCTATTATTTGTCGCCTCGGAAAGGCGTCAAGCTGATAGAAAATCCCGACTCGATAAAGTCGTGGAAGGGGAAGTTTTTCCTGATCAAGGGCCCCTTGGCGTGGGACTTCTCGACTGGGTGGAAGGACGAGGTGCCGAAGTACGCTAAGGCCGAGGCAGAGGTGGCAGCAAAGCTGATTGGTCTTCCGATGTTGAGTTGGAGGGAAATGACCGAGGAGGTGCTTCACGGGTCGGGCTTTAGTCCAATCGACCCGAGTACGCTCCTGACATCTCCTTGTGCTTTATTTTTCTTTAATGCCTTGTATTTTTTTTTTAAACTTGTTTTTTCCTTTCACTTCGATAGAGGCTCCGAACATGGACTTCAAGGCGATGATGGCCGAACGAAACAAGGCCGCTGACGCCAAGAAGAGGAAGAGGACGAGCACGGGTCCCTCGTCAGGCCGACCCACGAAGATTCCCTCGGTTGCAGCCGGGGCCGTCGTCCCTGTCTCTCCTCGGCAAACGTCTTCAGCCGTTGGTGTTAGCCAGCTGGCCCCCCTTGCTCCTTCGGGCGAGGGCTTTTTCGTCTCGGGCCCTCGGCGGCACTGGCGCTCGATGCCCTTCCCTTGACCGAGCATGCCGAGGTTATACTGACCGAGGCTCATAAGAAGCTGTTTGTCCCCGATTGGCGGGTGATGAACCACGACGGCTTCTTGGGGGACTCGGCGATGAGCATGCAGGCTGTTTGCCACCTCCCGACCCCGAAGGACCGAGCCGCCCTGAAGGCGGGGATGACAGGCGACAACGCTCTGAAGTAGTTCGGTCGCTTATGTCGGTAAGTTTTCTTTGCTGTTTCAAATTTTTCTTGAAAATTTTCTAAGTCTTTAGCTCAACTTTTGTTGCGTTCTAACTACTCCGTGCAGGCCACTTGCCACTTCAGCCATCTTCTCGAGGAGTATGTCGAGCAAGAGAGGGAGCTGAAGGCCCTCAACGACAAAGACAGAGCGGAAAGGGCGAGGGCCGTGAAGCAGTTGGAGGCAGAGCAACGCCACTCGGACGCTTTGGCGGCCCAAGTTGCTGACCTTGAAGCAGCTCTGGCGCAGGCGAGGGAGAAGCTCGCTTCGGATGTCGCAAAGGCTGTTGAGGAGAGGGCCGCGGCGGCGAGGGCTTTGGAGGCAGTGAAGCTGCAACAAGTTAAGGCCGTGGAGAAGGCGAGGGCGGAGATTGAGGCCGAGGCCAAGAAGCACATGGCGGCCAACATGGAGCAGTCTTACGCCACTGCGCTCGAGCACGTCGAGGCTCGGGTTCCCGGCTTCGACAGGTCGGGGTACAGACTGTGGGGCCTGGTCGACGAGGAGGGCCCTGAAGGTGAGGAAGGAGCCGAAGGAGCGGAAGAAGAAGAGGAGGGGGACGAGCGACAAGGTGACGACGCTCCTGCCGACCCTGAGACTGTGGCGGTGGAGGAAGGGGACGACGAGGTCGCAGCCGACCCCCGAGCCGGAGTAGCAGGGGATGAGGAGCTACCTTCCGAGCTACCCCTCAAGGTGGCCCCTTGATCTTCGTTTTTGTAATTTTTTTTGATGTACTACTCCCTTGTAGCGAACTGACCGCTTTTTGGTATCAATAAAATTTTTGTTTTTGGCAAACTCGCTAAGTGTTGAAGTCTGTTTTGAATATTTCCGAAAATGGTTTTGTCTTGAGATTTGGCTAAGTGTTGAGCACCGCCTCTTGTTCTTCGTGTTGATATGCTTCCGCTTTTCAGGTTGTTGAGTCGAGTTCAGCAGCTGAAACCTCTCGTCTTCGCGCTGACTTGAAAGCAGCGAAGCTGGCCCTCTCCCGCAGCCGAGAGTATTTCCTCAGAAGCGAGATGGAACTAGAGGATCTCATGGCAACGTCGAAAGAGTATTTCTCCGAGCTGAAACAACTGCGGAAGCGAGCTCGCGAGATTCGTCTTGAAGGCGAGGTAGAGTTGCTTAGGAAGACACTATTAGACGTTGAGAAGGAGAAAGGTGAACTACTGGCAGAGGTTCATCACCTGAAGATAGCAGAAGAACTTTCTGCAGAGGAAGAGGAGTTAGCTTCTGCGGTGGGTAAGTTGATGGTCGAGCACGACAAGCTGACGGCGAGGGTTGACGAGTTGAGGAGGGTTACGGTCGACAAAAGCATCGAAGTGACCCATCTTCGTCGAATTACAGCCGATAGCTCTAGAGCCGTAGGATCCGCTCAACTTCCTCATTTCAAAATAGTTGTGAAGGGCGCTACTCTGAAGGATCGAAGCGTTAAGCTCGAGGAGGAAGTGGCTCGACTCAAACCTTGGCCTGAACGAATTAACGTCAGAAGGACGTCATTTACTCGCGAAGAGAGTGAGTGAGGGATCTCGTTTTACGAGCTTGCGACTCGCTCGCCTGCCGTTAGGCGTAGCCCGGTTGATGCTCAAAGCAGGATGGCTTCTTCGTCTAGTGGCGCTTCGGTTGGGGCCACGGTCAGAGGCAGTGCTGAAGAGGCGTCTCGGTTTGTTGGTCTAGAGACGAGCTCTGAGGTTAGGCAACGCCGTCCCTGGGTGTCTTTGAACCGAAATGTCCATGTTCTGAAGAAGCGTTGAATAAGTTGTTGTATTTATGCCTCTTTGAGTCTTTGTAGTCCCTTGTAGTAGAGTAGTTTGGCCTTGTAACTTGTGTTCCTTTGAACTTTAATAGAAGTGAAGGCTTGTTTTACTCTCTAGCGTTTGTGTGTTGGCGTGTTTTGTTGGTACTTGTCGTTTGTAACTTGCTTGCCATGGGAGATTCCAACGGTTGTGGGAGCAACTCCGAATGGCGAACCACTTCTAGCTCGCTTAAGAGCGGGCTTGCGAAGCGGAATCGAGCCAAGTTTTGGACTCCGAACGCGTTGTTTAAGAAGTTTCAACGGTTGTGGGAGCAATTCTGAATGGCGAACCACTTCTAGCTCGCTTAAGAGCGAACTTGCGAAGCGGAATCGAGCCAAGTTTTGAACTCCGAACACGTCGTTTGAGTAAGTTTCAACGGTTGTGGGAGCAATTCCGACTGGCGAACAACTTCTAGCTCGCTTAAGAGCGAGCTTGCAAAGCGGAATCGAGCCAAGTTTTGGACTCCGAACACGTCGTTTGAGTAAGTTTCAGTGGTTGTGGGAGCAATTTCGAATGGCGAACCACTTCTACCTCGCTTAAGAGCGAGCTTGCGAAGCGGAATCGAGCCAAGTTTTGAACTCCAAATACGTCGTTTGAGTAAGAGCGATTAAAGGCCTTAAATAGAGAGACAAATAATCGCAAGGAAAATATGGGAGAAAAGAAGTTCTTTATTGATAACTGCTAATCGGCCGCTTCTAAGTTGCAAGCCATTATTACAATGAGAAAGGAAAGAAGCAAATACAAATAAAATGATAGGAATGGCTCGACATTTGAAGGTACTCGGAGAGGCGTTTAGGCGCTCTCTTGGTACTTCAGTAAATGGTCGGCATTCCCAGTTCTGGGTATCTCTCTGCCTTCAAGGTCCTTTAGACGATACGCTTCGGGACGGACTACTTTGGAAACTTTGTACGGTCCTTCCCAATTCGGAGCTAGCTTACTCTTTTGACTAGGGAACGAGATAGCTAGCTTTCTGAGGACCAAGTCCCCTTCCTTGAGATCTGTGGGACGAATCCTTTTGTTGTAGGCCTGCTCAATCCTTCTCCGATAATTTCGCTGGCGAATAGAAGCTCTTTAACGGAGCTCATCAATCAGATCCAAATTTGCTCGGAGTTCTCTGGCGTTCTGCTCTTCATCATAGGCAATAAGGCGAGGAGATGGCAGACCAACCTCTAAGGGGATTACAGCTTCGGACCCATAAGTGAGATTGAAGGGCGACTCTCCTGTGGGGGTTCGTTTCGCAGTGCGATAGTTCCACAGTACGTTTGGAAGCTGTTCCGCCCATAAGTTCCTGGCCGACTTATCTAGTCTCTTCTTGATCCCAAAGAGGATCTGCCTGTTGGCGTTCTCTACTTGGCCATTTGACTGAGGATGGGAGACGGAGGAGAAGCGTTGCTGAATGCCAAGGTCTTCACACAGAGATCGGAACGCTGCCCCTGTAAACTTGTTCCATTATCTGTTATTAGGACCCGAGGTATGCCAAACCGACAAATTACATTTCTCCAGAAGAACTACAACACTTTGTTCTCAGTAATGGTAGCCAATGGCTCGGCCTCGATTCACTTGGAGAAATAGTCGATTGCCACGACTAGGAATTTGAACTGGTCTGGAGCTGGTGGGAACGGGCCTAACAAGTCCATCCCCCATATTGCGAAGGGAATCGGGCTTGAGAGAGGTGAGTTGTGTTTGGGGTAGGCGACGGATGTTGGAGAACTGCTGACAAGGACCGCATTGCCGGACGTGTTGCTCGACATCTCGAAGTAGGGTAGGCCAAAAATATCTGTAGTTCAGAACTTTCCTGGCGAGGGACTTGGACCCTGAATGTGCTCCGCCTATGCCTTTGTGGAGTTCTTGCAAGGCATACAAGGCTTCTTCCGGGGAGAGGCACCTCAAGTAGGGTCTGCCATCTACTTGGGTGTAGAAGCGTTTGTACAACTCCTTCAACAAGGGTGTACCGCTCCGCTCTCGTTCGGATTCGACGGGCTTCTTTAGGGTCTTCGGGAAGGACCCCGTCCTTGAGGAACTCTATCAAAGGCTTCATCCAGTTGTTCCGAAGTTGGACGGGCAATGCCTTCATCGAGTTGGGGGCTTCTTCTTCTATGCTCGGTCTTAGGAGTACTTCGATGAGGACGGTCTGCTCGAGACCTTGGAGGGAGGAAGAAGCCAGTTTGGAGAGGGCATCTGCTTGGGAGTTCTCTTCTCTAGGGATCCGCTGGATCAGCGCCTCTTCGAATGAAGCCATGAGACTTTGGACCTTGGCTAGGTACTTAGCCATTCGGTCGTCTCGCGCTTCGTACTTCCCTAAGACTTGATTCACCACCAGCTGCGAATCACTGAATATTCAGAGACGTTGTGCCCCTACTTTGCGTGCCATACCTAGGCCGGCTATAAGGGCTTCATATTCAGCTTCGTTGTTGGAGGCCTTAAAGTTGATGCAGAGGGAGTATTGGAGAACGAAGTCATCTGGGCCTGCCAGAATGACCCCGGCTCCGCTCCCTTCAGTGCAAGAGGACACGTCTACATATACTGTCCAGAGGGGAGGCCTGTTTGCTGCTTGACTAACCCCCGGGATGATGCTTTCAACAATAAATTCAGCTAAGGCTTGGGCCTTGATTGCGGTCCGAAGCTGGTAAGATATGTCATGTTGACTTAGCTCGATCGACCACTTCATCAGACGTCCGGAGGTCTCGGGCTTGTGTAGAACTTGTTTGAGCGGCTAGTCGGTAAGGACGACCACCGAGTGGGATTGAAAATATGGGCGGAGCTTCCTGACTACCATAATCAAGGCATATGCTATATTCTCTAATCTCGGATAGCAGAGTGCGGCGTCTCTGAGAACCTAGCTCACATAATAGATTGGCTTCTGAGCCTTGTCTTCTTCCCTCACTAGGACAGCACTGAGGGTTTGCTCGGAGGCAGCTAGGTAGAGGTAGAGTGTTTCCCTGGGGATAGGCTTGTTGAGGAGAGGGGGGTTGAACAGATAGGCTTTCAGTTGGTCGAACGATTCTTGCTGCTGCTGGCTCCACTCAAAGTCCTTAGCCCCCCTGAGGGCTTTGAAGAAAGGAAGACACTTCTCTCCTAACTTAGACAGGAAACGCCCTATGGCCGCGAGGCGCCCTGTGAGCTTCTGAACCTCTTTCACACTTGTAGGAGGAGCCATGTCCAGTATGGCTTTGATTTTCTCGGGGTTGGCTTCAATTCCTCTTTGACTGACCATGAAGCCTAGGAACTTACCCGACGAGATTCCGAACGCACACTTGTTCGGGTTGAGCCTCATATCATGCTTCCTCAACACATCGAATGCTTCTTGGAGATCGGCAACATGGTCGGCCCCATGGATGCTTTTAACGAGCATATCATCAACATACACTTCCATGTTTCGACCGATCTGATTCTGGAAGATCTTGTTGACGAGGCGCTGGTAGGTTGCACCGGCATTTTTCAGCCCGAAGGGCATTACCCTGTAGCAATAGAGTCCTTGATCGGTGACGAATGAGGTCTTCGGGATATCCGGGGGGAACATTCTGATTTGGTTATATCCGGAGAAGGTGTCCATGAAGCTCAGCAGCTCATGGCCTGAAGTAGCGTCGATCAAGGTGTCGATGCTGGAGAGAGGGAATGGATCCTTAGGGCATGCTTTGTTCCGGTCCATGAAGTCGATGCAAATTCTCCAACTTCCGTTGGCCTTTTTAACCATAACGACATTAGAGAGCCATTCGGGGTAGTTGACTTCTTGTATGAACCGGGCTTTGAGAAGCTTGTCCACTTCTTCCTTTATGGCTTCCTGGTGCTCGGGGGCAAATTTGCGCCTCTTCTGCTGGACCAGTTTGGACCCCAGAGCAACGCTTAGGTGGTGGACGAGGAGCTCCTAAAAAATTCCTGGCATATCGGCAGCCGTCCAGGCAAAAAGGTCATGGTTCTTCCTGATGCATTGGACTATGTCGGAACAGAGGGCAGAGGGGAGGGTCTTGCTGATGAAGAACTTGCGGTTCGGATCTTGCTCAGAAAAGAGCACTTCCTTTAGCTTGTCCACTGGTTCGGACATAGGTTGGGCATTCCCCTGGGGAATCTCACGAGTTTCGAGGGAGAGGACAGGTCCCCCGATGGAGGTCATGTAATACTTGCGGGCCATCTCTTGACTACCCCTTACCCCTACACCTGACTTGGTGGGGAACTTCATTTTAAGATGATAAGCTGACGGGATGGCCTCTAAAGCAGCTAGGTCAGGTCGGCCTAGAATCACATTGTAAGCAGCTGGGATGTCGAGGACCATGAAATCCATTGGCTCCGTCCTGGTAATAAGAGTTTTGTCAGCGGTTACGTTGAGGGTTATTACCCCTTCGATAGTTACTGGCACTTCTGTGAACCCATGAAGCGTGTAGCCGGCGGGCTTGAGCCTGTCCCGCGATAACTTGAGTCATTGGAAGGCCACCAGGAAGAGGATGTTGACAGAGCTACCATTGTCCACCAGAATTTTCTCCACTTTAAAGTTGGCCATGTGGAGGTTTGATTACTAATGCATCGCAATGGGGGGTTCGGACTTTCTCCAGGTCTTCATCTGAGAAAGTGACCGGGACTCCGAGGCCTTTGGGAGGGGGTATGCCATGAACCGAATTGACATCTCTTATGAAAGCCTTCCGGGAAGAGTTGGAGGTTCCTCCCATGGGACCTCCATGAATGAGATGCAAGATACGTTCCTCTTCAAACTCGGGAGTCTCATCGCGCCTCTCGGGACGCTTGTTAGCCCCCCTGGGGGGAGGAGGAAGATCAATTCGGTCCTTTCTCACAAACTTAGACAGCTGCCTTCTCTGGATAAGGACCTCAATTTCATTCTTCAGGGCCCGACAGTCGTTGGTGTCGTGGCCGTTGTCTCGATAATATAGGCACCGCTTTTCCTTGTCCCTCTTCTTGCCGGGGGTATTCATCTTCGGGGCAGGAGGCAGAACTCCTTCCTTCTCGACCTCTATGAGAATGGTAGAAATGTTGGTGTCAAGAGGGGTAAACTTCTCAAATCTGAGAGGCGGGCGGCACTGGCCCCCGTTGTCCTTTTGGAGCTTCTTAGCTCTCTCTTCTTCAGATGCCTTTCTCTTGGTCCCGGAGGAAGACCCCTCAAAAGTAGGGCGATGTTCAGCTTCCTCGGCCTGGATATACTTCTCACTTCTGAGAAGAAGTTTTGCGGGGGCTTTTTGGCTAGGGAGGACCGAAGGCTTGAGTTGAGGACATTTGACTGGAAGGCTGTTGCAGCGACCGATTGGTCGAGGGAGGCAATGGACCTAGCTTCCACGGTAAACCGCTTCACATAATCTCTCAGCTTCTCGCCCTTCTTCTGGCTGAGGTAGAGTAGCGAGATACTAGTCTTCTCGGTGCGACGGTTACTTACGAAGTGGGTGATGAAGAAGGTTTCAAATTGTTCAAAGGAGAAGATAGAGGACGGGGCAAGGTGACAGTATCATTCCCGAGCCGGACCCTTGAGAGTAGCTGGGAAGGTCTTGCATAGTAGAGCATCGGAAGCATGGTGGATCATCATGAGAGTTCTGAAACTCTCGATGTGATCCACGGGGTCAGACTCCCCAGTATATGTTTCAAACTGTGGGGGCTTGAAATTTGGTGGAACGGGTGCTTCCATGATAGTTCGGGAGAAGGGAGGTCGGCTTGGACGAAGGGTCCTTCCTCTTAGCTCCTCTTTCCTGTCTAGTTGGCCAAGGTGCCTTTCCATCTCGTGGAGACGACGATGGACAACATCATCCCTCTGACGGTAGCCATATGAGTCTCTGGACTCGTCTTCGTACGAAGGGTAGCAGGGGCTATGGCGACGGTAGCTCAGGGAATGGCGAGGACTAGGGATATGATGGTGGTATCTCGGAGCTTGAGGAGGAGTTAGGGACCGATGGTGAGGACTTTGGACCGGAGGAGGAGTGGGGACCCTTTGAGCATTGTTATTGTTGTTTGGTCGGAGGTTGAGGGCTTGCAAGATTGTGGCTTGGAATTGTTGGAATTCGGCTCGGATGATAGGCCCGTTTTCGCCCCTCGGGGGCTGCCGACCAGCGGGAGAGCGATGCCTTCTTCGATGGTTCTCAGGGGACTCTCTCCGCCTTCTATGAGGAGGGGACCTCCTGTGGTCGCGGCGACGAGGAGATCGCTCATTTGGATGTTCTGAGCGGGTGGCTCCCTCACGGACCCGCCTTTCATCCAAACGGCGACAAAGGTCCTCTTCTT
The DNA here is from genome assembly GCA_017893485.1 of Hemerocallis citrina. NCBI lineage: Eukaryota > Viridiplantae > Streptophyta > Magnoliopsida > Asparagales > Asphodelaceae > Hemerocallis > Hemerocallis citrina. The sequence continues at coordinate 170,656,310 of CM030365.1, forward strand.
TCTGCCGGTTGATGAGGATGTTGCGGAGGTCTTCGGAAGGCTGGGGGTTGTGAGATGCCATTGAGTCGGTTGAAGGGTTATGTATGGAAACGTGGTCACGGTAAAAGGGTTGTTTCTGAGGATTGGGACGAGAGGTCCCTACACCGGCATTCTGGGGCCCGAGTGGAGCCCGCTGGGATTGAAGAGGAGGTTGCTCCTGCTGCAGGGGCTGATCAGGCTGAGGAGGGAGTTGCCCCTGCTGTTGGACGGTTTGGAGGGGGATCTCCTGTTGTGGTTGAGGAGTGGGTCCACGGTTGGACCCTTTGGATCTCAGTTTTCGGGGAGGCATGGCTGGAGCTGATCTTAACCAAGGGAAGCGGAAGGATTGCTATTCGTGGGTTGCTACAGACGGCGCCAATCTGTTACCGCTAAATCTGGTGTGGGGGCAAATAGATAGAATTTGTGGATTCTTTGGGATGTTGAATAGTCAAACCTGGAACCTTTCCGTCGGAGTTTGACCGTGATCTCCCGCCGTTCACCTGCAAAAAGTGTAAAACATCGCGGTTGATCCCGGCGACGCACCCTCTGACGCTCAAGTCAGTAATCAGAAAGATTATGAATGAGCTTTGATTGGCAAAAGATTGATTACCTGTTAACAGTGGGGGATGAGGGGTATTTATAGCCGCCTTAGGGATCAGTTTCGGGATAAGATCAAATCCCTACTTCCCAGTGAATGGATAGAAGTGAATCAGGGCCGTTGATTAGGTATAATCATAAACCCTAATTCTACCTAGCTGGACCGAGTTTCTTGCGGGTTGAAACCCGCACCCAGTTGAGATGGATCCGTTCGTGGGTTATTGGGCTTTTGGAAAAAAAGACCCAGTACCTACTTCAGACCCGTTTGTAGGTGAAATTACCATTTTACCCCTGATCTTTAAGATCCGCGCCCGATTTGGATGGTTCCGATTTAACCCTATTTTTAGCCATATCATAAGCCAAAAGGGAAATAGAATCATATGCGTAAAGGGTATGTTATCATATAGAATGGCAAAATGGAAATGGTCATTGGATTACCCCAAACATTGTGACCCCAACATTATGGTATAAAGTTAAGGGAAAATGATAAACCTACTAAATGGAATTACTTTGATTCTAAGAAACAAAGATAAATCTGAGATACCTTTGACTAATTAGTAGAAAGGAGCTATTAGCCTATTATATTTTAAGACGGCCTTTTTTCAAATATCAAACTACTAGTCCTCAGTCCTCACCATCCAACTATTCATTAAAATGGGAGGTCCTTAGGGGAAGGGATTCTTTATTGTTAAGTACACTATGAGGGTTTAAGTACAAATTTTCATATCTGATCTAGGGTTGTGAAAAGTTCTTTAGCAGATTAACAATATATCTAGGCCAAAGTTCTTCCGCTTGAATTTGCCAAAACGAGCATTATGAACAGTTGCATCAAACATCTTATGAAAATGCTCAAATGCCCCTTTTCAGTAAGTGTATATTTTCTTTGAAATATCCGTTTAACAACTAATGAGGATAGGCATCCCTGAACATTTCAAATGTTCTTATGGCAATATATGAACTTCATTAGAATTGTTTTGAACTTGAACCAATCATAATGTTTTTGCTAATACCTTACCGTATTCTTAGTTTATTATTGCATGGATTATACTTTTAATTAGGTTGCTGACTTATTCATTAACCGTGTTCCTCCTTGCATCTACTTAAGTTAGTTTTTTTCATTCATCAGGCACAATTAAGAGAGGTTGCTCTGCAAGAAGAAAATGCTGCATATGAAAAGGCTATATCTAATTGTAAAATGAAAATTCAGGAAAAATTGCAGGAAGCTGATTTGCTTCAGGCCAAAGTAAAGGTCAGGAACTTCCAATTCTTTTTTATTTCCAAAGGTTTTCATGTTGTTGGAGGTCAACACTCAACAGTTAATGAAAATATCAGGTTTTCCTAATATAAAAAAATCATGTTGAGCTTGTGCGATTATGAGCTGACTTGTGGCTTCAGATATATCCTTTAAGATAATTTCAAATTCAGTATCTATATAATAAAACACAAAGAAAGCTATAAAGTGGCTCTCCTTCAATCCCCTCAAAATCAAAGGCCCAGATCTAACCTTACAAAACACATTTCCCACCCACCCCCCCCCCCCCCCCCCCCCCCCCCCCCCCCCCCCCGCGAAAAAAAAAAACAAAGTTTCCTCCCAAAACTCAAATTCAAATCCCCCCAAAACAACTCATTTATGTATTTAATTATTTCTCTCTCTCTCTCTCTCTCTCTCTCTATATATATATATATATATATATCTTATATATATACTTATGGAAATATGGACTTTTATACCCCAATTTATAATTATTTTTCAACATATATACTATTGGAAATATGGACTTTTATTTACAACTAATTATTATCATACTATTCAAACTTGAGCTATATAATTGTCGATTTATTGTTTATAAGGCTTTTCATATGCTGTATTGTTCTGAAGACGTGCCATAGGCACGTGCCCACGGGCAAATCTAGTATTCTAATATACTTTATTTAATTTCACAAGCTTTTTATGGATATGTGACATATTTTCTTATTGTTTCCAAATTATTCTTTGCTGCTAAGTCGTACGTTAGACACTTATTAATGCTGTAGCAGGATTCAGTATAAATTTTTGTTAAGCTGATTACAACTTTTTAATAAATGGAATGTTAGCATGCATGGTATTGTTGATTCTGCACCTTCTGCTATTTCTTCTTTTCTCTTTGGTGTTCAACTACAACTTGCGAGTCATAGGTTCTAAAGATAAAATCTTGGATTTGATTTAAAGGAAATCATTCGTGTAAACTTACATTAATATATTATATTAAGCCTGAAATCAAACAAACCTTATTGTCACAATAATCCAAATAAGAAGTTGCAGATGGCTACTTCTTGGTTCCTTCCATGTCAGGAACTAAGATTACCTTTCTGAACTCTGCTAGTTTAACAAATAAGAGATTTTATTTTTTTCGTGTCACAATCTGAGGGTGCCAGCCTCTCTAAGACCACATCTGCATATTCAGCTGCATAACTCACAATTTAGAACATTTGGTCCATCATCTTTTCCCCATCTTCTAGCCTCTTTCCAATTCTACGATTATGTAGGTGTCAGCCTTTTATATGGTAGCGAACCTCTCTCTCTCACTACATTCAATTTGTTCATATTGTCCACCAAGACCACGTCTGCATATTCAGCTGGATAACTCACATTGAAGAAGATTTAGTCTTAATGTGTCTTTTATCCTCTTTCAACTCTACAGGTATTTAGATGCTGGCCTTTTATACGGTCGCGAACGTCTCTATTTTTTAGTCTCGAGGCCTCTCTGTTGTTTATAACTGGTTTTAAATTTTAATTTTTGTCCAATTTCTGATGGAGCCTTATGCTCCATAGTTGACCTCATTTCGTAGATGATTAATTTAAAACTTGGAAGGGGGAAGCGGGGATAATGCAATTTTGAACATAACATCTCTGCTTGAAACTTTGCCATTCAAGTTCAACCTTAAGAGGTCTCGATAGCCAACAATATACTCATATAATTTATACCCTCAACAAAGAAGATCTATGTAAATTCTTTGTGAACATAAATCAGTTAATGAGATCATGGGTTACTCAAGTAAAGACAACAAGTTTGGGTTACACAAGTGGGGGCGACTTGTGTGCTTACAGTTATCTAAACTTTCATTTGATTGGATCACATTTTGGAGTAAAGTTACCTCCAGTTATCTCACTTCAAAGATAAGATAACTTTAGGTACCCTAACTTCAACCTGACCATTGTTTTCTAAACCAAAAATGGATGTATTGGTATGCTTAGATTGAATGCCTCTACCTCCACTTAAAGTTACCTATAGATATTCTACTTTGTATCCAAACAAGGCACTAACTGATTAATACCCAAGTATACACAGTAATGCAGTCTGTGTTATCTGGCTAATATAGCATTCAATGCCAAATGATCTCCTTTTCTATTGAAGTCTTATGGCAGCGTGCATTAATTTTGTCTATTATCTAGTATTTTCCCTGTACATAAAACTATGTCTTGCTGTCTTGCTAGCAGGAAATGGACTTGACTGAGAAGAATTCAACGGCTGAATTGGAAAAAGCAATTGCGATAGTGGAGTCTACTCAGTATAGTGTACAAGAAGATATTTCCAAGATTATTGAAAATTTTCATCCAGATAGAGAAGCTCCAAAAGGTGTCAAAGTAGAAGAATTAGAAGAGAAGAAAAAAGAACTGGTTTGTTGCAACCTCATTTCTCTTGTAAATTTAAGTGGTTATGGTTCTGAGATTGTTAACATTGTAGCTTATTGTTAACAGAGTTTGATGGAAGAGTCGGTCCAAAGATTGGAGAAAGAATGGTTGGTTATTCAAGACGAATCTGTTAAGCAGCCTTTACCAGGTTCAAAAGCATAATTACCATTTTCAGATGACTTTAGATATTTAACTTTTTTTTGGCTACATACACGTTGATTTGCATATCATTAGTTACTTGCAAGAAATATTTAACCAATAAGATGTTTTTGCTTGGAAGCTGATGGAATTATTTTAAAGATATGAAGGATACATAGCTAATGGTTTGGTCTTTAAGAAAGTACATGAAAATGAGATAACAAGTTAAAACATTATATGGTAGAATTGCCAAGAAGCATGGATATAGGCATCAGATGTAGACATGAAACCACACACACATTGATACAATCTTCTTAGGACACAAGTGAAAGTTATAGTGAAATTTAGGACTGGTGAAAGAACTGTGACACATTTTTTTTAGGAGTACCCATCAAGTGTCATTGTCATTATGGTATGATCCATGAAAGAAGCTTTAGCACGGCGGTGAATGGTAGTGTACTCATTTGAAATCACTATTAACACTAATGGGAATGTTTATGTCGTGGCTAGATCGTTACTTTATGGGTTGCATTTGGCTTAGGACTGGTTCACTCCTCCACATCCTCTCTCTTTTTTGCCATTAGGGAGCAAGCGGTAGATCATTCACTGAAGCATTATATCTTTTAATTAATTAGTTTTATTTGGTGGTGATTTTGTTCCATCTTTTTGTGATTTTGATTTACTTGTTAATGAGAATTTATGATGAAATATCTAGAAGACAAGGCTCCAAAAGTCAATCTTGAAAATTGAACAGTTATTTTCTTAATTGATTGATAATAGAAAAGGAGCCTTGTGTGCTAGGATTGAAGTGACACATTGGAGACTCTTGGTTTGAGTCTCTTACTACGCAATTTTTAAGAGAAACTCATAAGGTGGAAACTAATACCCCCTTAATCGACATAAGCTTCGCTCACAAAGTTCTCAAAGATTAGTATGGTGCTATTCGAAATTTTGAGAAGTACAAAATCTCATCTGTTTACGGGGGTCACCAGGCACCTAAGAATCATCTTCTTCTTTTTACCCTAGATGTGTATCTATATAGAAAATTGGAGGTATCGACAATTGGTTATGTAGGAAGGTCATTTGAAGTGCTTTGGACATGTATGGAGACCCTTATGGGTTCACTTAGGTGATAAAAGATCATTGTTAATGGTGTAACTAGGATGCTTTGGATGTTGTTAATGGGTCTAATTATAATGCTTAATGAAGGGGAAGAGAGGAAAATATCTCTGTATCCTAACCTTAATTATTTTGATAAAGGTTTTTCATTGTTATTTATGTTCACAATTCCTACCCTCTTTTATTAATACTAGTCTTTTGATCACTGCCAGTGACATGACTCCTAGGTTGGTGGGGCCCTCATAGCAGATTAGGGTTTCGATCTCATCGGCGTCAGATTACTAGGAGGGGCAGAGTGGATTAATAACAACAGTAATAATTACAATAATAGAACATATATTGACATGTGCTTATAAATAAGACGTGGGGGTATATGGCAATTTTTATAATTTAATGGGTATAAGTCAAATATGGGTAGGGAGACTATTTTTTATAACTTAGTGGTTACAAGTAAAATATGGATAGAGAAATAATTTGCCCTGGGTCCCTCCTTATCCCTTAAAAATAAGGGGGAAGGACGAAATAACACCCAAAGTTTACTTTAATTTTCAAACAGGACCCAAAGTTGTTATAATACCCAAATAGCACCTGAAGTTTTTAAAATAGGACAAAAAATTCCTTTCGTTAATTTTTTATTAGAAATAATAACGTGTACCCGCAGCCTTAATTCTTTTTTCAGTTCATTTTTCAGTTTTCCTTGTTTTGATTTTTTTTAAAAAAATTTGGTGGAGATGAAGGTGATGGTGATGGGTTTCAGAGGTGGTGGAGATGGTTGTCAGTGGTGGTGGTCAGTGGAGATGGGTTTCAAAGGTGATGGCGATGGGTTTCAAAGGTGTTGGTGATGGGTTTTTGTGGTGGTTGGAGATGGTGGTCGGTGGTGGTGGTTGATGGAGATGGTGGTTGGAGATGGTGGTGGTGGTGATGGAGGTTGGAGATGGTGGTCGGCGGTGAAGATGGTGGTCGGCGGTGAAGATGGTAGTCGGTGGTGGTGATGGGGATGGAGATTGTAATTTGTATAAAGAGATAAGGGCAATTTTCGACATTTCACACTTTTCTTAACGAGTTTAGACCCGTTAAGAAGTATATTCGGGAAATATTCCATTAACTTAACGGAAAACTTATCGACAAGAGGTTTTTTGTCCTATTTAAAAAACTGTGGGTGCTATTTGGGTATTATAAAAAGTTTGAGTGCTATTTGGGAATTAGGATAAACTTTATACCGATTCGATATTTTTGAAAAAAACTTGGAGATCAAAACGATTCTTTAGTCACCCGATATATCTAAACTTTGCGTAATCGACCGATCTATCCCATCTAAACCGATAGTGGGTGAGATAAGGGAGGATAAAGAAGAAATGAGAGAAAAATAGGGACACTTGAATCTAGAAAGATTACTAGAGACTTACTTGCGTCTCTATGAAGAGGAGAACACCATCAAGGAAGTTGGGAGGAGATCTCGGAGATAGCCCGCGCAAGAGAGAGCAGGAGAAGTTCAATGGCGGCGCACATGTAAGAGTTAGTTAGAGTTCGACAGGGGTAATATGAGGTATAAGGTTTGGGTTTTTAAAGTTTAAGTTTGGAGAGGCCTAAGATCTTTGCTAATCTGGGTTGTCAATATATTTTTTCTCCTCTTTTCTTAGAGTAAGTGCAGAAAGCTTTAAAAAATTGCAAGAAAGCAATTGATTACATGTACTTATATATTAGAGAATAAGTGAGAAGATTAGAAAATATATGTAGCACTCATAGCATATATATATGTATCGATATAATAAAACACAAAGAACGCTATCAAGTGGTTCTCCTTCAATCCCCCAAAAATTAAAGGCCCAGATCTAACTTTACAAAACATATTTTCCCTCCAATAGTTCCCCCCAAAACTCAAATTCAAATTCCCCACCCAAAATAACTCCTATATTTTTTTTTTATTTCTCTCTCTCTCTCTCTCTCTCTCTCCATCCCTCTTCTATTCAAAAAATTAAGAAAATAAAAATTTTACAAATTTTTAAAAATTAAAAAACAAAAAAAATTTAAAATTTAAAAACATAAAAATTAATTTTAAAAAAATAATTTAAAAAATCATATAATATGTATTATATTTTTTTGCTTTATGTTTCCTATTTTAATTAATTTGCTGAACCTTCAAAACTATTTTATATGATCAAATACGGTGCACCGTTCCGAAGACGTGCCGTAGGCACGTGTCAACGGGCAAACCTAGTATATATATATGCTATGAATAATATTTCCTTAAATTAGTTCATTTAATATAAGAATCAAAACTCGGAATCAGGGGCGGAGTCAAAAGGGGGGGGGAGGGGGGGGGAGGAAACAAAGAATAAATAAAAATGATCTCGTATAAATAAATTATTAAAATTGCTTGACTCGAACCCTGACCTTTCAGTTCACTAACAAACACACTAACCAATACACCATACTAATACTTGTGAACTATTTGTGGAGGGGCCAAACTTAAACACTTAGAAAATTTTAGAAAATCTTATACCCTAAAATTGAGTTTTCGAAAATTTTGCAGGGTCGGATCCCCCCCCCCCCCCCCCCCCCCCCATGCTCGAAATTAAACTCAACAAAATTTATCTGTGGATGAAGGTTGGTTATGTTTAATTTGCTTTATTATTATTATTTTTAATAAATGCATTCTAATTACAAATCAGAATAAATTAATTGGATATTTAAAGATAGGTTGAATCCTAAATGTGTTCTAATATGAATAAATGGTGAGAATTTTGGATATATGTTTTACATCAATTGGATTAGAAGTATTTCAACTTAAATGTAATTTGAATATTATCATCTATATATTTTAAAATAATAAAAGCAAAGTAAACAGTGCTACAAAATATTGATACTGAGTCCTGATAGTTGACCTGTGGGCATTATTGTTTTGGACAAAAATGATAGTAAACAACTTGAGCCGAGAAATGCCTTCTTATATTTGGTTACTAAAAGAAATTGAAAGGAACATAAAGGAAATATTTGAACTATGTTATATTTTCTAAATTAGTCCGAGGCATTTTCCACGATACATTTATGTTTATTTGTTTATCTCCTTTCTTCCACTTTCTGTTACTTTGTGTTAGATTCCAAATTATGATATCTATTTTAAAACTAGTACATATTCTTCACCTTCATACGCAGCTCAAAGGGAAAAAATGTTGGAAAAACAGCTTCATAGCCTTGTTGAACAATTGACAGCTAAGCAGGTTAGTGCCCCTTCTGTTACCTTCAGACTTGAACTGTCTAACATATACTGTTCTAAAATATGTTATAGAATCTTACTTCAAATTCAATTATCCTATTCTTTTTCTTTCTTAAAGTTAATTCAGTAATTTTACTAGTTATCCATTCCCACAGATATTGTATTTATTTAGCACTAGAAGCCTTCTCATAATATTGCCGCTTGAAGCTGAAACAGTTTTCTTCTGTAAAAAATGTTGAATCTGTATCTGATATGAAGCATATTCAAGATATATTGGACTCTAATCCACGAGGGGTGTGATCACTGTTACTGGGTTCTCCCATGCCCCCTCCGAAATACGATCTGCATCTTGCGATCCGGATCGTATTCTTGCGATCCGGTTTATGTGGGTTCGCTATCCAAATCTCTTAAACTAGCGATCCAGTTACGGCTTTTTTGCTATCTTTCAAATGAGCACCTTTATTTATTAATCCATCAATTTATCTTCAAATTCCCCTTAATTCACCATGGAGTTTATTTTGATTATTACTCTTATATTTAGTAATGCAAGTAATTAATGTATTTATACTCTCTCTCTCTCTCTCTCTCTCTCTCTCTCTCTCTCTCTCTCTCTCTCTCTATATATATATATATATATATATATATATATATATATATATATCAGGTGAGTGCATCCTACCCCCTCCGTACCATGTACCCATACCACGAACGAAAATGTATTGCGAGCCTGGTGACATTGGGTGCGATTCTTTGTTCAGCATGATTTGCTTATGATTTTTTGTGGTTTGCAAGTTCTGTAAATAAAAGATTTTAAGTCTTGTTTGGGCAAGTATTGCACTAAGAGCTTAGAAACCTAGTTCTTCATTTCCTCAACACATACTGACAAGAGAAATAATAATATATTATGTATGGACCAATCATGTAAGAGAGTTGCAAATATGGTTGCATTTGGAGTGGCATGCTATCACTTCCTATTGACAATTTCCATAACATATAGGATTTGTTGTATTATTAGTGTACCGAAACTATTCTATAGGGATACTTCTTTCACTGTGATCAACTTTAACTGCTAATATGTGTTTATTGTTTGATTTAGCCTCTCAACTATCTAAAAAAATACTAATTCATGGAAGTTGTTTTATGGTGTTGAAAGTATGCTTGGTTTGTTTAATCCTTTCACTTGCTGCTTCTTACTTGACAGGCACAAGCAGAAGGCCTGATGAGTGAGATTCGTGCCAAAGAGAGAGAAGTAGAGAGACTAAACGGGTTACGAAGTAGGTTTGACGATGAAACTATTGATATGAGCTCTTCCTCAAGAAACAGATTCGGGAAAAGTATTAAATCTTCATCAGAAATTGCTGAAACCTCATTTCGTAGACACGGAGGTAGAACAGAAAGCCAGCAGAGGCTAATGTTTATGAGATCTGCCTGTGTTCTCTACATTTTAGCTCTTAATGTAATTGTCTTTATAAAGATCTCATTTTGATCAACAGTGTACTATAGATAATATTGTTTATATATTTTTCCTCACCTTTTCTGTGTATTTTACCTCAATACACTTCATCAGGTGAGAATTTATTATTTAACTAAGGAAATAATCAAATAAAAGAGTAGCTAAAAGTATTAAGGGATCCCCTCCAATGAAAGATAAATATTTTTCATCTGTACCAATGGCAATGTGCATTTAAGTGCTGTAAATGGACCCTAATCTGAGTACCAAAAACATGGAAAAGAAAAGAAGTCTTTATCTACTTAAAACTGTTGAGCATTATTTGCATACATTCGCAATTATTGTAATTTTGATATTTCTCATTGTTAGTTTGAAATCCTAGCTTTTTTTTTTCATTGTTGAGGGGCTATACTTTTGCTACAGTAGCCCTAGTGTTTTCTTTCATATTGGTTTATTAAATAATGTATACAATACTGGTTATTTTATTATTTTTTATTTTATTAAGAGATAGAATCCAACAAGGTTTTCAGCCAAATTGATATTTAAAATCAAAAGATAGCAAGTCATGGAATACAAAACATAAGCCCAAGTCAACATTGGTGCTGATGGAGCTACAGGCTTCAGAACAAAATACCACAAGAAGGAAAGTACTAAGAGTAACACTTAAACTAAGAACAAAAGCTAGAAACAACCCACAACAACACTCATATAGCTTAAGAATAAAGCACCACCAAAGGATTTCCATCACTAGTAATCTCATTCCTTTCATATGCAACTTGAAGTGAAGTGACTAGCATAACCCCCATAATATATTCCTGTTGATGCTGCGATAATACTGAGATAGAGTCAAGAGTAGAAGAAACAGGGCCAACAGCCACACCATCACAAACAACATCCTCATCTCTAGCAAGAACATTCTCTTGAATAGGGATATTAAATCCATCCGAAGCAGAGAACTCAAGAGTCAGAAACCACGACTGCTGTTCAGCTTGATCTCCATTATGAGGAGCTATGAACTCCAAAGTTATCAGAAACAGATGCTCTATGAACCGAATCTGCAATCACTGAGTTAGAAATAAAGGAAAAATAACATCATTAATGGCATTAAAATTCACCATCTTTTTTTTGGATGGAGGTAAAATATCAGACCAAAAGGAAGTATAGTAACAAATAGATTCTGGAATGTTAACAATATTGGAATTCTTCTTATTGAAAATCCTTTAATTTCTCCCATTCCAAATAACCCAAATCAAAGACATCATAAGAATATCCAATTGAAGTCAAGCTTAGAAGGTATTCCCTTTTTTCCCCAAACACCCTACCAACATTTAATTGAAGTGGATATCCTTTAATATTCAAAGCTTTCTTAAACAAAATTCAAATATTTATAACAAAGGAACATTTGATAAAAATATGAGTTGTAGTTTCAGAACCAGATGTGCAAAGAACATAACGTTGACCCATAGCCATGTTTCTTTTGTTAAGATTATCTACCGTAAGCAATTTATTATGAATAGTGAGCCAAACCACAATCCTCACTTTTAGAGGAGCAATGTTTTGCCAAATAAACTTGTAGAATGGTAAGAAATTATAGAAGGATTTTACAGTGAAGTTACTAGAAGAACTTCATCTCCATCTAGCATTATTTCTTATTTTCCAATCATAATTACTCAAAAGATGAATCATGTCATTGAAATCATGAGTCTAAGCTAAAGATAAATTCCTTCTAAGTGAGATGTTCCAAACTTTACCAAATTTATTAGTAGAATAAAGAGAAAATACAGTAGCATTAAGATAAATAGCAAGTCTATATAATTCAGGGCAAGAAGAAGATTAAGAACAATCACCAATCCAATTATTAGTCCAGAATCTGATGGTACTACCATCATCACAAATCTTTTGTAGGCTACACTTAAAAGGGTTACCCACTTTCCAAATGCCTTTCCAAAAAAAAAGAAGAGATATAAGGAGGACGATGACCAAAGTCCCATAACATCCTCCTTTTGAAGTATTTATGCTTAATAATCCTGATCCAAGGAATGTTATTAGAAGAAATACTCTTCTAAAGCCATTTTCAAGAAGGGCAAGGCTGTGATTTCTTAAAATAATCACACCAAGACCACATTCCTTTTTATTCTTGCAAACCCTACCCTAATTCATTAAGCATTTCCTAAGATCACTATTAGAAAAAGATCCAACCCAAAGAAAATTCCTTCTTATTTCATCAATCTTTTTGAGCACACAGGCATGTATAAAGGAATACTAGAAAGAACATAATTGATAAGGGTTAATCTCCCTCCTCTCGATAAAGATCTACCAGACCAAGAGTTTTGTCTCTTCTCTATTCTTTCAATGATAATATTCCAATCTGATTTATGAAGGCTTCCTATTCTTAGAGAAATGCCAAATAAGAAAGAGGGAAAGAACCTCTGGTGCAATTAAAGAAGGCAGAAATTTTGTCATGCCCCGCTTTTCAAAGGAATACAGAATACGAGTACGTGACAAAGTCCAGCGAATGATTTTCACCATTCATAAGCTGTAAGGATCGACTCAACAACATAACAGAAAAATAAAAGAAATATACAACCACGCATGCATGAAACAAAACTCATAATCAATAGAATTATTTGAAAACAAATACAAATCCTCAAATAAAATAAGATCTGGTAACAATAATAAACTTCAATACTCTCCTTCAATTCTGCTTGATCCGGAACACATAGTCTCTCTCCATACCACAACACTTCATCCCTGATCTGAAACTCTGACAACCTTCCAGCACCAACCTGCAACTTCATCTTCTAAATCTCTGCATCTTCCTTCTGGCTTACTATTCAGCGTAGGCTGAAGCCTTAACTGAGCTAAAGATGATCCCAAGCCTTGCAGAACAACTTCAATACTAGCCCAATTCAACTCCTCTGCAAGATGTCTCTGAGTTGTAATCAAACTAGCCAGACTGCTCTTACGGCTAAGTGCATCAGCCACAACATTAGCCTTCCCAGGATGATACTTAATCTTAGGACAAATGTCCTCAAGTACTTCCAGCCATCTCCGTTTCCTCAGATGCAGGTCCTTTTGCTGATAGATGTACTTCAAGCTTTTATGGTCCGTGTACATGTTCAATTTCTTACTGTACACGCAGTGTCTCCATTGCTTCAAGGCAAAGATAATCGCAGCCAACTCCAGATCATGAGTCGAATAATTCTTCTCATGCGGTCTTAGTTGCCTAGACCCATAAGTGATCACTTTTCCTTCTTGCATCAAGACACAACTAAGCCCACGATGTGAAGCATTGCTGTAAACATCATACTCAACACCTGCTCTAGGCGAAGCTAAAATGGGAGCAGTAGTCAGCTTCTCTTTCAACTCCTGAAAGCTTGCCTCACACTGCTCGGTCCACTTGAAGTTCACATTCTTTTTGGTCAGACCAGTTAGCGGCACGGCTATCTGAGCATAGCCTTGGATAAACCTCCTGCAGTATCCAGTTAGCCCAAGGAAACTCCTGATTTCCTTCACTATAGTAGGCCTTACCCAATCCTTCACCGCCACTATCTTCTGCGGATCAGTTGCCACTCCCTTCTTAGAAAGGATGTGACCCAGGAATGTCACTTCAGACTTCCAGAAATCACACTTGGATAACTTGGCATACAACCTGTAACTCCCTGTTCCAGTTGTACGTATTTTACTACGTAAATTTTTGTACTTCAATTTTCAGATCAGTTTTATTTTTCTCTTTGGACTCTTTATCTAAAGCCAGAATATTTTTCTGATCAATTCTATAATTTTGTGATTTTTCGATTAGAGTTTAAATACAAATTTTAAACCCTGATTAATCCTAATCCTAATACTAATCCTAATCCTAATCCTAATTCTAATCCTACCTAATTCCACGCCTAACTCCTCATTTTTCCTAAACCTATGATGATTTTTCTACACCTCCACCACCCTACACTCTTATTTTTGTAACCTATCCCTTGATTTTTCTACAGCCAACTACCCCCTTTTTGATTTTTCTACACCCCTCCTATCTCCTCCTTTCTATATATACACACACACACATGCAGACCTCATTCCCTTCTTCTCTTCCTCTGCCTTCTTCACACTTCACACCCGAGAGCCCTTCTTCTTCTCTTCCTCTGCCTCCTTCATACCCGAGAGCAAGCAACGCCCAAGCTCCACTTCACATTCCACCTTCGAGCCAACGACTCCGCTTCTACGATCCCGTGAACCCCGAAAAATAACCCGACGCCGTGCCACCTTGTTGTTGTCGTCGCTCACCGTTGCTACCGTTAGATACCGTCTTACCGCCATTCTTACCGCTGTTGTGCCGCCGTCCGTTGCCGACGTTGCTTCCTTCCGTGGTTAACACTACCACCAAAATCGTCACATTATAAGGCAAGTACCTTGTACACTATTTTTGTTCTCGTACAAGTATTTTTCTTTGACTCGTGGCAAGTAGTCTAGTTATCATCATATTTTATTGTCAAACTCTGTTCTTGTCACTGGTTCCATGCTATATCAACTCAAGAGTGAACCGTTAACACATTTCGAATCGTGTTATCGAATATCGAATATTCAGCCTTACTATCTCTAAAATTTCTTGACCTTGCACTAAGAATTCGACCATGTTCCCAATACTGGATTGAAAATTTTCTATGTGGAAATCGTAGCCCATCGAGTCCCGAATCCAGAACATCTTACGGTTTCTCAATCGGATGTATAGATTGTGAGATATCGCGATTTTAGTACTGTCATATTGTGAATTTCTGAACCTGCACGGGATTACTAACCGGCGTCTCGTACTGAGAATTCGACCATGTTCCCGACACTGGATCGAAAAACTTTCTACATGAAAATCGTAGCCCTTCGAGTCTAGATATCCGAAACATCCTGAAGTTTCTCAATCCGATGTATAGATTGTGAGATATCGCAGTTTTAGTATTGTGACTCTGAATTTCCAGAATGCGCGCGAAACATCGAAACCAGCGAAGAATGAATTTGTACGCATCGCTACTGTTCTTAGAATGTATCGTGTGAATATGCGTTGGAACCGGGAGAGAGTCTAATTTCTAGAATCTCTGACGGAATTGGATTTGCTTTTCTGTAACAACGGAAAAGTGAATTTGAATGCAGATATGTCAAGTTGTCTAAAAATTCATCTATACGTTTTTGCATATAAACTCATTACTTTTCATATTTAATGAAGTGAGTGTATTATTGTTCTTGTAATAATAACTTGCATAGATATAATAGGTTGATAGAATGTATTTTATACCACTTGATAATTCTATAATAACTACTATCGATACATGTACTCGTTTTACGTCTCATGTCCATGATTACTGCACTTGATATTTTTCCTGACTAAACTATTTGATTATACCGTTCCACTAGTCATACCAACTGCATGTTCATAATTAATTATAAAAGAATAACAAGCCGGGGTTATAAGGGTACGGCTTAATAGTGGACAATATAGCGGAGTATACTCGGAAGGGGGCCCGTGTTTCCCGAAATAGTGATTCTTGATTCTTGATTCTTGATTCTTGATTCTTGATTACACAATTCTTGATTACATAATTCTCGATTACATGATTCATGATTACATGTCTTGATACTATCACTGGAAGACCCGAGTACATAATCCTATAGAATTCACTACTTAAGTCTAAACGTCACATGATTGATATGCACCGAACTTGTGGTATGGAACACAGGATTATGTGCATTAGATAAGTTAATAAAACAGATAAACGTGATATCTTCACTAAGCATGATTCTTGATTACATGACTCTTCGTTACACGACTTTTGATTACATGACTCTTGATTACAAGACTCTTGATTACATGATTCTTGATTACATGACTCCTGATTATATGACTCTCGATCCTTGATTACATGATTATCGATTAACTGAGCCTAGGTTATCAATTGCTTTTATCTTGTAGTCTAGAATACACTAGTTATAGTTATTACTTACATGATCATATTGTCCCAGTTCTTTGCTTACTTCCATATTGTATTTGTACTTCTACTTCTTGTTTCTTCCATGTTATATCTTGTTATATTACCCCTTTTTCTGCTTGTTGCTACTTGCTGCCCGAAACTTGCTCTAACGGGAACTTTTCTATTTTTCTTTGAGTTAATAATTATACAGGTACTGATGGACCAGATGAGCAGACTCTCTAGATGATCGTTGCTGCTTTGTTACTACTTCATGTTGTTTTTCTTTCAGTCGCTATTTTATCTAGTTGTTATAGCGAACTGCTTATCATACTCTTTTAATTATGGCACCTTGTATTCCCGGGCATTTTGACCCGATGTTAATGTATTATCTGGATGATGGTTATTTTATTTTCATCTCATGTGATTATTATATTTGCCTGCGTGAATGTGTTATAAAGATCTTGTTGAGCTTATAATTGTACAGCTTATGGATGATGTATATCATTCGCTGGGCCTCAGTTGCGTGCCTGTATTTCCGTATAGTGGGAAGCGGGGCGTGACACAACCCACGCTCCTGAAGCTTCTTCAGAACCTCAGCCAGATGCTCGGTGTGCTCCTCCTCCGAATTGGAGTACACGAGAATATCTTCGATAAACACCACGAAGAAAGAATCAATAAACGGCCTCAGAACTCTATTCATCATGTCCATTAAGATTGCAGGTGCATTCGTCACTCCAAATGGCATAACTAAGAATTCGTAATGCCCATGTCGAGTTCTGAACACAGTCTTATGCACATCTTCAGTCTTCCCTCGAAGCTGATGGTATCCTGATCGAAGATCTATTTTGGAGAAAACAACTGCTCCTTGTAGATGATCGAATAGGTCATCAATTTGGGGAATAGGATATTTGTTCTGAACAGTGACCTTATTCAGCTCTCGGTAATCGATGCACATCCTCATCGACCCATCCTTCTTCTTTACCAATAGCATCGGTGCTCCCTAGGGTGACGCACTCGGTTGAATAAAACCCTTCTCCAACAGTTCCTCAATTTACCGTTTGATCTCATCCTGCTCCACAGGCGCCATCCTATACGGTGCCTTGGAAATGGGTTCACTCCCTGGCTAAATAATGATGCTGAACCCTACATCACGATATGGGGGTAACCCGGGCAAATCTTCCAAGAATACAGTTGGGTAATCTCGAACCACTGGAATTTGCTGCACTCCTATAGGAACCTTCTTCTTGCTGATAGCTGCCACCAAATCCGAACATCGCTTCTTCCCCTGGAAAGTGACTTTAAGACCCTCTGGAGCTTTCACTGTTACCTCCTTGGTCTTACACTCGATGTTCACACTGTACACCGACATCCAATCAATACCAATGATAACATCGACCCCCAGGATATTTAGCTCGATTAGATCAATCCCGAAAATCTTATATCCAATCTCGATCTCGTAGTCTGCATAGTACCAATCAGTGGTTAAAGTCCCCCCTGATGGAGTAGCTACTGCTAAGACCTTGCCTGGAAAGACCTTCGGTTCAACTCCCAAAACTTTAGCAAATTTAGAAGATACAAAAGTATGAGAGGATCCAGTATTGAACTAAACAACAGCTTTCTTTCCATTCAAATAAAGTTTTGTTACATAACACACACTCGTTACATAACAGTTTACTAATTAAAGTAAGGAAAATAGAACAACAGAAAAAATTCTACACACCCGCCCTCGTACTAGTGATGACGTGATCCACTTCATCAGCGTCAGCTTCAGTCAAGGCAAATACTCGCCCGTGCTGGTATGACTTCTTCCCAACCTGCTGCGTTGGCCCATTACGGACGACATCTTGCAGCTTAGGGCACTGAGACTTGTAGTGGCCTATCTCTCCACAGTGAAACAAGTCATAGGAGGTCTCACCCAAACATTCCCGGGTCTTCCAGCCACATTGATAGCATTCGCCTCAGTAGGTTTGAACCTTTGAGCCGGTGGCTGCCCTCTGATATTCCCAGAAACTGTAGGCCTCTTCCCCACATTCCAGTTGTTCCTTCGATTATGAACAGCATGGAACTGCTCCATATCCGCCTCAGTGGCTGCAGCTTGCTTGAATAGCTTGTCAAACCTCCTGATACCGAGGGGTATCATCCTTGATCTCAGACTTGGCCTCAATCCGTGCTTGAACTTCCGAGCTTTCTTTGCCTCGTCCATCACAAGTTCGGGTGCATACCTCGAGAGTTGAGTAAACCTTGTCTCATACTCCCTAACAGACATGCCTCCCTGCTGCAGCGCCAGGAACTCCATTGCTTTCTTCTCTTGGACATCAGATGGAAAGTAGTGATTGCGGAACTCCTCCAAGAATTCCTCCCAGCCAAAAACACCATTTCCCATAGTCTTCTTCATCGACTACTACCACACATCCGCATCCTTCTCAAGATGCAAAGTAGCCAACTTCACCTTCCTACCTTCCAGAGTTTCCAAGACTTCAAAGATAGTCTCGACTTACCGAATCCAATTGTCAGTTGCATCTGAGTCTGACTTTCCTTCAAACACTGGTGGCTTCATCCTCTTGAATGACTCCACAAGTTTGATCGCCTCAGGAACTGGATTCGCAGGCATCCTCCCTTGGTTTTGACTCATGGCAACGACGTTGAGGGTCTGATAGACTCTAGCCAACTCCGTTTCCAAGTCGAGGCCACATCTGGGACCTTCTGTTGGATCCTGTATGCAAGGCAAATAACACTAGAGGGGGAGGGAGGGTGAATAGTGTTGTATAAAAATTAATTAATTTTTTTTGATGATACGGATAGAGCCAATAGACTCCAGCCATTCAATTAATCAATCAAAATGTCTAATTACATGACAGGTCTTACGAGACGTAAAACAACAAACCAACAACAACAGACCAAAAATAAACAAACGAGAGATAAAAATTTGAAATGCTACAGTTAAGACAAAAGAGAGCAAAAGATGATGGGAGCCGAAATTTCCTGATGGGCTGCCGACAGTTAATCCGACCCCGGCGAACTCATCCAGAGAGCGGACATAAGCCCAGGAGTCACTCCCACGCATCTGAAGATCCATCGCTCGAGCATATAAAGCACCGCTAATACGCGATGAAAAGGGCTTCAGCTAAAACCCATCGCAGCTAAAACCCAAACAGTCAACAGTGGGAGCAAACCCAAAGAACCAAACCACAAGCATCCACAGTCAACAAAAGCCTTAGCAATGGAGAGAGAGAACAACATTTAGAAACCAATATACCACAGAAATCGTTATCCGAGGAGCCACACCATGGGCCAAAATTAATCAACACAGAGAGCCATCATAATAAAATAAAGAACTACCAGATTATAAGGGGATTAGAGTAATAAAAGGTTAGTTACAAACAATAGAGAAGCCAAGAAACTCCCAAAATAACATCAGAACCCATATCAACTTAATAACCTCCAATCACAGCATCAAAGAGGAGGGCGATGCCGTGATAAGGCACCAACATCAGAAGTGGAGGGGGAACGGAGTCAGACTGCCCTCCAACCAAAAAGAAAAACAACCAAGCTGCACCACCAAGAACGCCCCAAAATACTACTAGAGAATACTTCTAGACCATTCAACCCTGCAACCAACGATAATAGAAGTAGGATTCATGGCCACCAGCATATGTAAAGAACATAGAAAACATGAATGAGCATTGAATCATAAGAAGAGTAAGTAAATAGATGCAACGATAACATAGAAAAATCCGCATCACTCCAAGAAAACACCGCTAGCGTTAGATAGCATTGAGGTTTCTAAGACAAAGGAAAGCATTTTCCAGTCTGTGAAATAGAAAGGCTTCTTTGGCTTCACAGGATAGTGACGATGACCAATGGTCAAAAAGATATAAGAATTCGTCGAAAATAGAACTAGGGGAAGAAGCTGATTGACGGAAGATTCTCTTGTTTCTTTCCCTCCAAGTGATCCAAACGATGATCTGGAATGATAAGTACCATGATCTGTGGTACTTGCCATTCAACGGGAGTCTAGTCCAGCATGCGACTAGATTGGAGGGAATGACCGACACTTCCCAAGCGAGCGAGGAAATTTTCCAAAGAGCATAAGAAAATTCGCAACTCCCTCCAAGTGATCCAAACGATGACTATAAAAATTAACTAATAAATTGAACTTTTCGCACTGTTAAGTCGATTAGAAAAAGAAGGCAGTTGACTGAAGTATCAGATTAGAAGAGTAATTTAACTGAAGAGTTACAAGTCTGTTAAGTCGACTTAGAGAGTAAAGCAGTTGACTGACCAGACTCGATTTACACAAGAAACTCAGAGAAATTAAAAATACAAATTTAGAGAATACAACCACAGAGAGTCAACACAGCAAACACCACGATGTATCCTGGTTCGGTCCTCCCAACCTACGTCCAGTTCCCAAGCAACCCACTTGAGATTTTCCACTATTCTTGAAAAAGTTACAAGAATACTCTACGGCCTTTGACAACAACTATGTCAAATCCGTAGACCTCTCTCACCACTAGAGAGAGCACAACCCACTCTACACTCTAGAGTGAAACCGACTCTAAACCAAGAGTCCTACTCTCCAACCGAGAGGACCACTCTCACAATCCGAGATCAAAACAACAACAAGAAGAGATTTACAACAACCTAAAGCCTTGTATGTGAAAGTACTTTTAGTATTCTGGCTATTAGGTCGATTTCTGACTTCAGTCTAGAATGAATTCAATGTTATACTAGACTGAAAATCAGAAAACCAAGTCTTAAAAAAAGTATATGCTTGTTCTTCTTCTTCTCAAAAGCAAAAGACTTGAAAATCAAAGTTAAGGAGTTAAGTAACCCTTGCCAAATGAATTCTATACTCTTTTTATAGAGTTAGAAACATTTGGATGTTGAAAGATAGAATCCAAACTGCCATACAACGACAGTAAAAATGTTTGAATTTGAAAAACAAGTTTTTAAATTTAGAAAACTGTCAAAAACAGCTCGAACAGTCGACTGGGTTGCCATAAGATTCGACTGGTCAGAGTTTGAATGAGTTCAGTCAGTTTCGTACTTAACAGTCGACAGCTTCCAAGAGTAAGTCGACTGGTACTTAATCAGCTGAACTTATACAAGCTTTGTTTTGACATTTTGATTTTGTAAAACATTTTCTTTATTTAGGAAATGTGTGAGTGTGTGTGTGACAAGGCTTTTACAAGTTTCTAAGACCCACAAATAATACAAACAATATTACAAGATATTTGTTCAAAAGTAGTTAATCACTTGAAGCTCTTAAAAGTCTTGAACTTGAAGCTCTTGAATGTCTTGAACTTGAACTTGAGTCTTTGTGGCTTGAGCAAATACTTTTTGAAAGCTTCATCACATTGTATTGGCTTTGAATGCTTCATCATGGTATTGACCTTGAACACATTTGATACACACTGCAAAAGATATGTAATATACAGAACAATTGTGTATTGTGTTGTAGTCATCAAAATCAAGAATCTACACCTTCACCATTCCTTGATCTTCTTCCAGCCATATTCTGATTCAAAAGATCCATTAAATTCGAAGTAGAAAATATGAATTTAAGCCAACTTCTTTCATTTCATTGAATTCAAACTTTGTACATTCAAATTTAAAAACATCGTCTGATATCAAGCAAAAGCATAAAGAAGATACAATATTTTAATCCCTACGGTTCCTCTTGGCTTGCCTAATCTCTTCCCGTATTTCTGCTAGTTCTTCCTTCAGTACATCATACATTTTCTTCCTCTTCTCGAGTTCCCAAACACGATGACTGAGGATTGCAATATTCTCCTTGCACTTCATATACTGCGCCTGCAACAGCTCTGCTCTCTCCCTCTGAGTCTCCACTTGACTCTAAAGGGTCTTGATGAGATCTCCCCGACCAGGCTCTTCCTCGTCAGATGAAATGTCCGATAAGTCCGGAGGTGGAGTGATCTCTAGGGACTCAGGCCATTCCTCTTCATACTCCTCGGGATCTTCCTCATCAGAATCTCCTTGTCCGGGGTAGTAGTCCTCTTCAATAATGTGCCAGTCATCATCGTCTGCTGGGTCGTGGTGGTTCGCCATCTTGGGGAAAGGAGATGAAAAAGCATAAATCATAGAGCAACACAAATGTAAGTGACTTACATTTAAATCTCTATACCCAACTCACACTCTAATGTCCACTCTAAGGTGTCGTTCCTTATAAACTTGTACTACTTGGAAGCGTGACTCTGATACCACTCTGTAACACCCCGAATTCCAAATAAGACTGAATTTGAAGTTCCACAGGATCTTTACACTTTTTTTCGTACAATTTTGCAAGAAATTAAAAACTTTTATTACATCAGAGTTACATTTAAACATCGGAAGCAAATTTACAACAATTACATTAATGAAATAAACAACACTTGAATAATTCTTTAAGCATCAATTCCTCCTTAATCTTTTTCATTCACTTCATCCTGCATAAAAACTGTGGGCACGTCAGTTCATTCAACTGACGCTAGGATATAATACATCATTTTTTCTTACTTAGAAAGTACATACTTTTCACAAAACAAACTAAGGGGACTACCCTATTGATGTCTTGTGTGGAAGTGCACTTAGTCCTTAATGCAATTGTTGTTATTTACATGACACTAATGCGCACTTGTTCAGATTCTATGCATCCCATACTACATAGGTTCGAGGGCAAGCCCTTAACCGTTCTTCATCTTGTATGGTTCAATCCCTCGCTATGAATTAAACTACTACAGTAACTACGGTAAGTATCTAGGTATTCTATGAGTTACGAGCCCACGTCTAGACATCCTGGAAAGAATCCCACGCACTGACACATGACTCATCATGCAGGCATCCTGTGGTCAATTCACCTCCGCCATGGACCATGGCACCATTCGTAGTCACCAAATACCCCACAAGCGTTGCCACCGGGACGGTATCCTAGAGTAGTATCCACGTCCTAATCATGATGCATCATGAGGACATCCTGTGAACACTCTCACACCGCCAATCCAATGGCCCTCATACTCATGTTTTTCTCTTACTTTCATCACATCTCCACTATGTATCTAATCCTTAGGTAATTAAGTCATGAATAAAAAAATCAACATTCTAGAATTTAGCATTACCCCTACATCGGTCTTAAAATATCAGTCATTATCCACGACCCAAACTTCGTCATAATTTATCACATTTTCTTTTCAAAACTTTCATTCTTGCCGATGTGAGGACTTAGCTAAGGTTCTAGTCTCAATTTTCTTTTCATGTTCATTAAAAATGATAGTATACTTGTTCACAAATTTCACATTTCATCATGTTCTTTTTCAATAAATTTCCATGCACAACTTGCATATTCTTAAACAATTTCACAGTAAATTCTTCTCAATAATTTATAAGTCAAAATCTCATTTTTGAGTTCTTCACGATTTCCTCTATGTTCAACAAATTATTTTTTTTATCTTGAATTACAAAAAGAATCATATCCAAGGATTTTATTAATTCTTATTCTCAACTTTCACTTCTATTAATACTTAGAAAAATAATTTTGTGAAGTCTATGTAATTTCAGAGATTTTTTCAGTATTTTCCTCAATTTTTAAAACAATTAAAACTCTTCAGAAAAATCAAAATATAATAAAATTGAATTCCCAAAAAAAATTGGCCACAGCCGATTTCGAACCCACACCCAAAGGCCCACGGGTGAACAGTAATGCCATTAACCCACACCCAGTAACCAGTATGACCAAAGTGTCTAACTATTTAAATGAAGGGTTAAAGTCTAATTGAATTTGGGCTCTCGGGTTTGGTAAAAAAATCAGATTTATAAAAAAAGAAAGTCTCTGCCGAGACTCGAACCCAAGCACAACAGGCCGCCGAGCTACAGTAACGCTCTAAGGGCACACCCAATAACCAGTATGACCATGGTGGTTAACTGATATGAGATGGGTTGAATTATTTTTAACTCGACTATCTGTTTATCAATAATAATTCGTATTTCAAAAGCTCTTAAATTCTTTTCTCTTCTAAATTAATTCACAAAACTTTCCAGAATACTGATTTTATATATTTGTGACAAAACAGTATTTTAAAAATATTATTTTGACACAAAAACATGAATTTTCCTTCTAATTTGTGTTCTAGGTCTATAGTTTCAGCTTTGCAATTTATCATACTCTCTACAAATTTTTGTATTACAAATATCATGAAAATATTGTCTCTTGCTTTTTCCTCTTTTATTCCCATAATACTCTATAACATGGTCTCATTCATCATACTAGCGTCACAATGAATTTAATAAGCACAATTTCAATTATTTCAATTACTAGCCATTCACAAGCATATTCTACATCTAGCATGGTTCCAAATTTACATTTCCATAGCAACATGACAATTCTACTACAATAACCATAATTTATAGCAATTACCATACAATTCATCAAGCATTCATTTTATTATCTAACTAGTTCCTTTTTAGAGCCAACACATGGTTAATTTATTAGTTTCTTTAGCAAATTCATCAATCAAACCCCTAGCATGATGTCTAAGTTAGAAGTAGAGAAACCACCCACCAATTTGAAGAAACAAATGAAAAGAACTCCTAGAAATCTCCTTGAATACACGAACAGTCATCCTCCTCCTAAATTGTGCCACCACAAGAGCCTTCTCCTCCTTGTATAAGTTAACCCGAGCTCCCCTCTCCTCCTTGATGAATGGCCGGCCTCCAAGAAAGCAAGAACACACAACTAGAACTCCTCTCAATCTTTTTACTCACTCTTGTTTCTTTTTTTCACAACTAGAATTTCTTTCTCTTTCTTTTTCTTTCACAAGTTTTCTAATGTGTTTCACGAATAGAATGGGGGGTATTTATACATTTTCCAAGCTGGGATGGAGGGTCAAGATTAAACTAGATAGTTGTAGATTAGGGGCTAGGATGAGTTAAGGAGTTAGAGTAACCACCCATGAACACAATCCACCTCTCCACTAAACCAACTCTCCCACTCTCTCTTTGACTCCATCCGGCCTACCCTAGAGCACACCCAAAACATGTGCTAGTGCAATGCACGTGTCTCCCATAGTACCCCTAGTTACTAGTTGTACAAGATTAATTAATTAATTGTCTACAAAACTAGTCTACACTACAAGTCATGACAAATAAAAGAGAAAATAACTAGTGGGCTCAAATCTAGTGGGCTAAAGGTCTATGGGCTCTAATAAAAATACAATTAATTAATTTGGGTAGGCTAGATTTAGACAATTAGGCTTAGAGTCTAAATACGCTTTTTAAAACAAAAGAGAAGGATTTAAAATACTTGTTCAAGCTATGAAAAGAAATAATTTTCTAGGAAAAATGCACATAAATTTGTACGTGCAAAACATGTAAAATCAACAAACTTATATATAATAAAAATTAAAATTTTAGGATGTTACATCCAGAAGGCAGAATTACCGCATCTTTACTAATTATTTGGGCAGCGATGGACGTGAGTCGTACGACTGCAATTCTAGGCATAGTGGGTAAAACATGAGTTAATGAACACAACTACCATGGCAGCGATGGGAGTGAATCGAACTACTGCATCCTCATCATCACTAGAGTATCAGAGACAGAAGAGAGCACAAGAGTAGGATGTATAGCGGGGGATCGAACTCCATCAACTGAAGAACGTCGTTTG
Source organism: Hemerocallis citrina (assembly GCA_017893485.1). Lineage (NCBI taxonomy): Eukaryota > Viridiplantae > Streptophyta > Magnoliopsida > Asparagales > Asphodelaceae > Hemerocallis > Hemerocallis citrina. Next base: position 170,682,131 of record CM030365.1, read on the forward strand.
GTTGGAGAATGTGTAGTATGGGATGCATATCTCTCTAATCAAGTGTGCATTAGCTTTAGGAGTATGTGTGCATAGTGTGTGCATTAGATCTAGGCCATGGCACACAGCGACACTTGTTTGACATCACTTTTCTTTTGCATCAAATTTTGGTTGTTGATATTTGGAATCGCTATATTATGGCATAGCGAGGATCGCTATATTATAGCATTGCGCCAGTTGTATTCAACTGACGTGCCCACAGTTTGGTGAGTTTGCAGCATTACCTGATCGTGGGGAGCGCGGGAAAACTGAAGTTGTGGGAAGCATCCAAGTGAAAGTTTACTATCCAATTCTATTGTATTTTCATGATGTATTAATTTATTGTAAGTGTTGTAATCACTTGACGTTGTAATAACATTTTGATGCAATAAAAGTTTTAAATTTTTCTGTGATTTTGTTGTGTTGTGACTCATTTGAAGAAAGATCCTGGAGTGTGTCACGAGTTATAGTATTAGAAATTCAGGGCGCTACAGAGTTGGTATCAGAGCTTACTTCAAATTGTAGTCTGACACCACAGAAGATTAGACTTGGATACCCCAGTAGGATCAGTCTAGTATAGATATTTGATGATCATAATTCATATTATTGTACTTTTAACTTATATTTTATGATTTTATATATCTGTACTAATGCCATTGATTTCTCTCGCAGGATGTCTGACGACGACATTTCAGGGCATAACTTGTGATTTAAGGTGGATTCATCGAACGAGGAGGAGCCGATGATGGTGGGTGAGGAGCCCAAGGTGGGAGTAGAGTTCGTGGGTGAGGAGCCCATGGCGATCGCTGACCTTGAGGGCGGGGAGCTCTCCGATGCGGAGGAAGGCTCCGCAGCTGAGCAGCTTCCACCACCACCTCCCCAGTCGGATGCATATCAGCGCACCTTGGATCGAGTCCTAAGGGAGTTTGCGACATATCACTTCAGTCATGGCATGTTGGAGGACAGACTCCACAGCTGTGGAGTTGAGTTGATGGCCCTCGTGGAGGTAGTGGCCAGGGTGGAGTGGTTTAAGGTCAAGGCCTCTTAGAAAATCAAGAAGCTGAAGGCTCAGCATCGAGAGAGGATCGTGCGCCTTGAGGCGAGGCTGGAGCTGCTGAGGACCCAAGTGGCCCAGCTACAGGCCCAGCCTAGGCCACGCGGGAAGCGGCAGGCTCCGTAGGATTGGTTCTCTTTTATGATTTGTACTAATGTCTCATAAGATGGCAATTTTGGGTGTTTTTGCAAACTTTCGGTACCGTTATGATGTGTTTGGGTGTAATGTTTTGGTAAACTGCTTAAGACTGCAACTATTATGCTGGATGAATGAATGAAATATGACATTTTGGTTAGTATAAATCTTGATGTTATTTAGGTTGCTATCATAATATTCATCACTTTAGACACCCTATATTAACATTCATTACTTAGATGTCGAGGAACACCCGCAGTGGTAGAAGAGCTGGAGATGAAGGAATTGGGGCCAACAATGCAGGCCTTAATGTTGAAACCAAGTTTGCTCGCATGTACCAGAAAATTACCACGTTTATGGAAGCACAGCATAAATTCGTGCAGCATCCCGCACACCTGCAAGCAACGTGGGGAATGTTGTCCCTGATTCGGTGAAAATGGTGGAGTCCTTAAAGAGCAGTTTTCGAAGGACATGCAGACCCTACAACTGCAGACGACTGGATCGGCCAGGTCGAGACCGTTTTCAAAGTGTTAGAGACCCCAGATGGGAGCAACGTGAAGCTGGCTACAATCCTATTGGAGAAAGATGCAGGCGTATGGTGGCAGTTCGTCAAGCGCAGACTGGGAGAAGGACCGTTCACATGGGACGATTTTCTGGAGGAATTTTGGTAGCACTACTTTCCCCTCGACATTCAGGAGGAGAAAGCGATGGAGTTCATCAACCTACGTCAGGGAGGCATGACCGTTCGAGAATACGAGACAAAGTTCACACAGTTGTCTCGCTATACCCCAGAGATGGTCCTGGATGACGTCAAGAAGGCTAAGCAGTTTGAACAAGGATTAAGGTTGGCACTGAGGATGAAGATGGTGTCGTTGTGTATCCGGAGGTTCGAAAAATTGGTGAGGAGGGTGGCGGTGACCGAACAGGACATGAACCAGAGCCAGCCGCCACAGGGTAAGGCAGGAAGTTGGAACAAGGGGAAGCAGCTGATGCCAGCCACCAACTTCAGGAAGCATGAACCCATTCAAAATTTTCAGAAGGTAAACAATTGTGCATGAGCAAGCATGTCAGTGAAATGTTTTGGATGTGGGGAATTGGGCACGTTAGGAATCAGTGCCCGAGACAGAAGATACAGACGAGTCTCATCACCTGTTTCAATTGTGAGAAGGCGGGGCACTATAGATCGGACTTCCCCCAGCTGCAGAGAAGCAATAATGAAACTACCCCCACCCCAAAGACTAACAACAAAGGGAAGAAGCATGTCCACCGGGGGCATGTCTTTGCACTCTCATGAGAAGATGCCAAAGAAGATGAAGGAGTAATTGTCGGTATGGACAGTATGTAATTTTATTTTGGTTTTGTATTTTGACTATGAAGAAATGAAGTTAATGAGAATGTAACCCTTTTTGTAACAGAATATTTGAATATCAATGGAATTAAGGCTGATGTTTTGTTTGATAGTGGATCTTCTCATTCTTTTGTGTTGAAGTCTTTTTCAAGGAAGTTGAAATGCACCCAGGAAGCAACCCCTGAGTTAGCTTTGATGGTAGATACACCATCAGGAGCAACCCTCACTACTGATGTATGTTATAAAGGCTGTAATCTCCAGATTGGAGGATAAATTTTGAGTATAGACTTGCTGGAATTGGGCTTTATGGGAGCTGATGTGATAATAGGAATGGATTGGATGTCCAAGTGCAAGACAAATATCAACTGCAAGGGGAAGAAGATGACCCTAGCCATGCCCGAGAAACCAAAAGTTGTGTTTCAAGGGAAGAAGAAGGATGGGAAGATCTATCGACTACAGCCAGGAGTAAGGTGCTGAAGGAAGTTAAGGAAATACCAATTGTACGAGACTTTCCACTGGTATTTTTGGAGGGTTTATTAGGACTACCCCCACCAGCAGATGTGGAGTTCAATATCGTGATCCAACTAGGCAGTGCACCCGTATTGAAGACGCTGTATCGTATGGCACCGGTGGAGCAGAATGAAATCAAAAGGCAGATAGAGGAATTGCTGCAAAAGGGACTCATCAGGCCTAGTGCCTCACCATAGGGAGCGCCGGTACTACTGGTCAAGAAAAAGGATGAGTCATCAAGGATGTGTATCGACTACCGAGAATTGAACAAAGTCACAGTCCAAAACAAGTATCCAATTCCCATGATCGATGACTTGTTCGATCAGCTACAAGGAGTCGCAGTGTTCTCGAAGATCGATCTACGGTCAGGTTACCATCAGGTCCGTGTCAAGGAGGAAGATTTTTTGAAGACAGCTTTCAGGACTTGGCACAGACACTAGGAGTTCTTGGTGATGCCATTTGGAGTGACCAACGCTCCAGCAGTCTTCATGGATTTGATGAATCGGGTCATACGGCCATTCATTGACTCATTTGTGGTGGTCTTCATAGACAACATTCTGGTGTACTCTAAGACAAAAGAGGATCATGCCAAGCATTTGACTTCAGTTCTAAGCTTCAGGAGCACGAGTTGTACACGAAGTTGTCCAAGTGTGAATTCTGGAAGTCGGAAGTAGCTTTCCTCGGCCATGTTCTTTCTAAGGAGGGAGTGATCACTGACCCACAAAGATTGAGGCGGTGAAGGATTGGTCTTAACTAAGGATGGTGAAGGAAGTAAGGAGTTTTTTAGGTTTGATCGGGTAATACAGAAAGTTCATTCAGGATTATGCTAAGATAGTGGTGCCACTCATAGCTTTGACCAAGAAGAATAAGAACTTCGAGTGGACCGAGAAGTGTGAAGGGAGTTTCTAGGAGCTGAAGAACCGACTGATATCAGCACCGATTTTGGTCTTACCTCATCCGGATAAAGGGTAGGTGATCTATAGCGATGCATCTCATTTGGGTTTTGAATGTGTTCTGATGCAAGAAGGGAAGGTTATTGCCAACGGATCAAGACAACTCCAACCACATGAGAAGAACTATCCCATACATTATTTGGAGTTGGCTGCTATAATTTTCGCCTTGAAGATATGGCGACATCATATCTACGTAGCGAATGTGGAGATGTACACAGACCACAAGAGCTTAAAGTATACCTATCAGCAGAAGGACTTAAATTTGAGGCAAAGGCGATGGTTGGAAGTTTTGGAAGATATCAGGCCAGAGATTTTGTACCATCCAGGAAAGGCCAACGTGGTGGCAGATGTGCTCAGTAGGAAGAGGAGTATTTCTATGTCGATTGCAACCTGGAAGGCACTGGAGGAAGAGATAAGGAGAGCCGGTATCAAAGTGATTTCTCAAGGATTAGGTGCTATGTTAGCTCGATTAGAGTTCCAACCAAGTCTGAAAGACTGAGTGAAGATGACTCAAGAAGGTGATGCGGAGATCCAGGCACTCAAGAAGCAAGTGAACGAAGGAAAACTTTCTGAGTTCAACGTTAAAGAGGGAGTGTTGTGGTTTGGGGATCGGTTGTGTGTGCCAAAGGTGGTGGATATCAGGGAGGAAATCATGAAGGAAGCACACACCACCCTGCTGGCAATTCATCTAGGGAGCATGAAGATGTACCGAAATGTGAAGCAATTCTATTGGTGGGCCGGAATGAAGTGAGATATAACAGAGTTTGTGGCCATATGTCTCACTTGTCAGAAGGTAAAGACAGAGTATCAGAAGCCCGGAGGGTTACTATTGCCATAGCCCATTCCAGAATGGAAGTGGAGGAACATCAGTATGGATTTCATCATGGGATTACCAAGGAGTTCCACAGGGAATGATTCCATTTGGGTTTTCATGGACCAACTAACGAAATCAGCACACTTTCTACCGATAAGGACAACCTGGTCTTTGGAGAAGTTGCCGGAAGTCTACATTCAGGAGATTGTGAAGCTACATGGTGTACCGGTATCTATAGTTTCCAACAGAGACGTGAGATTCACCTCACAATTTTGGAAGAGTCTACAGGCAGCACTGGGGACAAGGAAAGATTTCAGTACAGCTTTTCACCCACAAACCGATGGACTAACAAAAAGGGTGAACAAAATTTTGGAGGAAATGCTTCGGGCATGCATCTTGGACTTCGGAGGGAGCTGGGAGAACCATCTAGTGGTGGTTGAATTTTCTTACAATAATAGCTACCAGGCTAGTATCAGGATGGATCCATTCAAAGCATTATACGGGAGGAAGTGTAGGACACCCGTATGCTGGTATGAAGTGGGCGAGAGGTAGATGTTCGGACCGGAGATTGTACAGCAGACCTCGAAGAAGGTTGAATTGATCAGAA